>VZRU01006703.1:279407-321916 GCA_013398155.1 Pedionomus torquatus | reverse complement strand
CGGAGCGGCCCGGGGCGAGGGGGCTGGGGGGGGCGGCGATGGGCACGGCCCTGGCACCCTCCGGGGAGCCGCTGGAAACGGGGCCTGTGCGATTTCTTCAGAGAAAGAGCAGGCCTCAAGCTTGAGGGGTTCTTAAAGCTGGGTTGTTTTCTGTTTTTTCCCCACAGAAGGTGAACAAAAGCCTTTTTTTCATAGCTTGGGTCTTCTGACGGGCAGAGTGCCCTTGGGTGCTGCTGAAGAAGGCAGTAGTTTCCAGGCGTTGCTGATAAGTTAATACACGCTTGTGTTTACTGACCGGGGAAGCTGCGCTGTGAGACTTGTTTACTTGGATTTTGTTTCCTGCCTTTGAAAGGGTGCCAGGTGGAGATTGCCACAAACAGCCCTCTGCTCTGTGCTTCTGGAGTCTGGCTTTAGTCATGTAACCAGAAAACTCCCTGCCTTTCTGCTAGGCTTCTCTTTGTCAGAGGGCCCTTCTCTATGTGTTGTGAATAAAGTTGCTTCTGCCCTCTTGTCTTGTTGCAGCTTGTGTCTGGAATCAAATACATAATGAAAGTTGAGATTGCCCGGACAACTTGCCCCAAGCCAACAACTAATCTCCAGAGCTGCTCTTTCCATGATGATCCACAGATGGCTAAGGTAAGATCCAGAGTACAATGTAGGTTTACTCTCACTTCACTCTGCCTGCCTTAGTATAGAGAAGTAGGGGCAGTGCCTCCTGTCTGCCCCAGCCAACATCAGAGACCTCATGCCTTTACACTTAACAAGACACTGCCCTTGCAGAACTTGTCATGCCAGATCATGGTGACGGAGAAGGCAGGGCCTTTTAGTCTATTTTGTAAGTGGGAATCTGAGTCTGTAGTGCACAGAGGAGCATGTGTGCCTCTGTCACCTTAAAAAGGTGCTTGTGGTTTGATCACAAGGATGTGTGGAGGAAATGCTGCCAAGCCTACAGGTCTCCTGGTGCTCAATCCAGTGTCCTGAGTCCCCATACCCTTCTCAGCTCCTTCTGTCCTGTGGTGATGTAAACAAGCCTGTCTTGATCTGCTTTCCTGGGGGCTTACATTACTGTGAATAGTGCTTTTGACTAAGCATGGATCACAGGGGGCAGATTACCCTTGTTTTGTGTCTGCCAAGTTGTCATGTGGGAGTTGTCTACTAGCAATTGCTTTTGAAGGACTACTTTATCTTTTTTCAGGTGAGAGCACTAAGTATTCCTTGCTCTGGCCTGAGCCTAGTTCTTCTGTAGTACTTCATTACTGGTGTTAATTACAGTGATTGACTTAACTTGTCTGTGTACATGCTCTTTCTGCCCGCATGTATGAGAAGTGTAATGCGTTAAGCACCTAGCTAGAAGCTGCTGTGTACCATTATGCTGGCTGCAGTGGTTTGACGTGTGCCCAACATGGATTAGGTGTGTGTGTGTTTACCTTTGTCTGAGAACTTACAGTGGAGTATTACCCACTCTGTGTGTGACTAGGTCAAGGAGGTAACCAGATTCTTAGAAGTGCTGACTGCTCAGCTTCTCTGCTGCTGTTTGAGAGAAGTTAATCATCCTGAGCAGGTATTCACAAGGATAGTGTTCCAGAATCCATGTCAGGAGAGTGAAAGACTAAAGAGCTACAGAAGTGACACACATTCTGGATTGCGTGGGGTAGTAATTTGGTGTAGAACAATGATCAATGATACTGTTTTATGCTCTTAATCTAAGTAATTTTTTTTCTTTCTTTCCTTAGCACACCATTTGCGACTTCGTAGTGTACACTGTTCCTTGGCTAAACCAAATTAAACTACTCGAAAGTAGCTGCGAGTAAGATTACCTTGGTTCCAGCAGAGACCAGCAACCAGTTGCTCAGACTTAAAAGAAAAAAGCAAAACCAAAAGCAATAACATAGTTTGAGATGGGCTTCATCAATGCCTGTTAACTCGACTACTTCTGTATGCTTGTGCTATGCAAGTTAAACTATGTAACTTTCCTTTAAAGCACAGTGAGATCTCAACTTTATTATCCTTTGTAATAGCATTTTTAGAGCAGCTGTTTTGGTCTTCATATGGCTTTTCCAATAAAGTAACTCCAATCTTGACATTCTGACTTAAAAAAAAACCCCACCTAACTTTATCCCTGTTAAGTGACTACTGTAAACATAAAAAAAGAATTAATAATTGCAATGATGTGTGGGCTTTCATTTGAGCTTCTGCTACCTTGGAGGGAGGGTTTGCTTTTATTTGTGACCTAGTCTGTCATGCCCAAAGAATGGGGTGAGAAGGAACATGGAGCCCCCATCACAGGGGAGAGAAACCCCGTCCCTTCCTCTGGTTTTGGGTAAGGGATAGAAATCCTTGGCTGTTTGACTGAAGAAACACTCTGCTTTTGAGAACACTTGTACTAAGGATGTGATTTCAGGTCCTGGCTGCTGTGTTTTGGGGCTCTGTGTGTGGTGTGGTTTCTCCCCCCCCGCCTTTATGAGCCCTTGCTTCCTCTGTCACCTGGGACTCTTGTCCCTCTGGCTTTTCTGGGTGGAAAGCCCCAGGGCTTCCATTCCATCTCAAACCCATGGCACACTGCATTTAGGACCTGAACCAGTGGTGCTGGAGGAACAGCTTCAGCCCCTGTGCCTAACCCATCACAGCTTCTCTTCGGAAGCAGAGGTGGGCTCAGAAAGGCCAGACGTGGATCAGTCACTATCCCGACTGAGCTATGCTCTGGCTTTGTTTTAATTGGAGGGAGTTTGAGTGCTGCCTCATTGGGGCAAATAACCTTTAAGTACTCAGGCAGAGAGGGTTAGCACCTGAGAACTGGCTGAGATGTTTTCTGCTAAACCGTGATGAATTTGCACTGTGGGGATACTGTGCCCCCGAGAATGAACAAGACCCTGTACCTGTAGCTTAGCCTGAGGACAGCCTAGTGCAAAAACAGCAGCAGAGTCTGTAGTCGGTGTGAAGAGCATAAGTGATATTGATAAGATTGCTTATTGATATCAACTGATTATTGATAAGAACAAAATCTTTTTGCGAGTGTGGATGTTCCCCATCAGCAACCCTCTAAATCCCAGTGCATGTATAAGCCTGGTGGGACCTTTGCTGCTGGTTTCTATTAGTGGGCCCTGTGTTTGTGGTATCATGGGGAAAGGCAGCTCCAGATCAAGGAGGGGAAAAAACATGTCTTTTCAATGTCATGTGATGTCCCAGAATCCCAGCAGAAGAGACAAGGAATCTTCCCTGAGCAGAAGGCAAGTGAAACTGGAGCTTGTGCTAACGCACAGGAGGGCTCTTTGGGTTTTGACTCCTGGGGTAAAACTGGAAGGAAGGAGCAGGATCCCCTCAAAATAAATTTCGTCTTAAGGTAGTGGGGGAAGGAGTCTTGGGAGTGGGTAAAGGTGCTGAGGTGAACAACAGGGGTGTTTCTCATTTTGGATTGTACTAATAGCACATTTTGTACTAGATCGTTGCTTTTCTGTGTTTTGAGGTAAACCTGTTTATTCTGGTGTAAATCTCACCCAGGGATAAAGTGAGTCCAGTGTTAACCCTTGCGCCCAGGGGTCCTGTGTTGAAAAGAAAGTGGGAAGGGTGCGGAGAAGGGATCTGGTGGCTGGAGAAAGCAGCTTGAGGGGAGAAGTGTAATTCTTGGCCTAAAAATGGCTATCTTGACGAGAGCTAAAAGAACCGCGTCTTTGGGTGTGTGTGTGGGAGTTCGGTCTATTGAAGGAGAGCGAAACAAGAAAGTTACCAGGAAACCATCTTCTAGTGGGAAATAAATGCTCCCTGGGAGTGTGGGTTGCCCTTTCTCCCGAGGGAAATGCTGCTTCCCATCTTTGCCCGGGTCTGATGAACTTGGGGTGAGCACAGGGCCAGAGCTCGATTCATGTTGTCAGGGGGATGAGCTGGTTGCCCCACAGCAAGGATCTCCGTCCAAGATGTGCTCAGATCTGATAGGAATTATTCCCCCTGCTTTCCCCGTCATTGCCCCATTCCCTCCGAGTGCCCTGCATGAAAATGGCCTGTTTCTTTTGCTGGCAGGTCAGTGACTGTGCAGGTGTCCATCTGCCACGCTGCTGGGTCAGTAACGCTGCTGACCAAGGAAACCCTGGTGCCGAGCTGCTCGGGTACCCTCTCGTCATTTTTCTAACAGCTCCCTTCATCTCTATGTGCTGATTTGCCGTTTCCCAGCCACTCTATATGAGCTCTAGGCAGTGGTGAAAGAGCTCCATCACGCTTTTGGTGGGTTTGCCCATGTTTCTCTTTTATCATCTTAGCTCGAAGCCTGGATGGGTAACGTATTGGTCCTTAGTAAGGAGACTAGGCAAGAAATAAGGATGCATGTGGATGTAACCAGGCATTTCCACCATTTCAGCTGTATTTATTAGCCAGCAGCTCTGAACAGCATGTCAAAAAAAACCCCAAAAAAACAAAAGAGTGGCCATGACAGAGGGAATGACAGTTTGGGTGTCATGAGCTCCTGAATTCAAAGGTATTGCATTTTCATGTTGAAATGCCAGTCACTAAGGGCATGACTGAAGGGTACAGATTACCCCATCCTCACAAGTGGCTGAGTGTCAGCCTTTGGTGATTGCCCCTACGTGCTCTGCACTCGGAGCAAACACCAAAAAAGGCTGACCTAATTTAAGGCCCCTTCCACTGTGGGCTTTCCACTGCGTTGCTGTGCATTTGCAACAGGCTAAGGGCATTAGTGGAAGTTCCCCTGCCAAGAGCGTTTCACTTGGCAGGTCTTCCTGCTTGGCTGGCTGGCGGCAGCTGGGTCAGCTCAGCGCTGAGCCCTCATTTTTAGCTGTGTTTGCTGCCTGACTTTTTCAAATGTTGGTGGCAGACGTGAATGAGCAAGCAGGGGAGGGCTTATTTCATGTTGTCTTTTTGTTATGCATCTGATGGATCAATGCTGGGGTCATTCTTAAACTTAGGGGAGGCTCAGAGCTTTGCTCGTGCTACAGCTCAGGAACCCAAAACTTTTCCCTGGCTCTTAGACTTGGGGAGAGATTTAGGGCCAATTGGCTGAGAAGTGTAGCTTTCCTTAGCAATGTTTGTGCCTGCAGACCTTACAGTACTTACATGGACTTGTAGCTCCCAGTTCTGCAAAGCACAGCTGAGACAGGCAGCTGTGAAAGCCATGATGTTTTTGGAGCCTGTGGGCTTTACTGGTGTGCCACAACTACGGCATGCTCAGTTGGAGACAACGGGCAGGGCAACATCCTCATTAGAGTGACAAGCAGAAGCGTTGACCCCACCTGACCTACCTGGCTGTTTGGAGGGGCATCTTATATGTTTGAGAGTGTGATAAAAAGCAGCTTTCCCATGAGAACTAAAGGGCCGAGATGGTGTTGAGAAATGGGGTACAGGTTACCTTTTGCTTTTTTTTTCACCTTATCTGTGACTCTCATCCACACACCTTCTCTGCCTGTGGCCTAGGACCTCATTTAAGCTTAAGCCTGTGTCCCCTGTCTGAGCTGCATTAGATATGTCCTTATCTACAGCCCTGCCTCCTGCATGGACTTTGGACCTGCCTTGTAGCTTTGTCTCCAGCATCATGACCTGCTCCAGATCGTGTTTCCTAGAGGGACTCTGGTCCCAGTTCATCCCCTTGCTGTGTCTGAGGCTGTTGATGGACCCTGTCCCACCTGGATCTACCAGCCATACTGATGCCCAATGGGACTGTGTCCTGTTGGTGAGGGAATGGCCAGTGCTGGGACCACCTTGGTTCCTGGCTCAGCCCTTCCAGTGCGGTTCCCTGGGACATGTCCCTGCAGGGTCTTTCTGAGATCCTCTATCATCACTCTTGTCAGGTATGGACACTTCCCTCTGCACACAATATAAATTGCAATTTCCTGCAATTATGAAAGTAAATGATCATGTGAGGACCCAAGTCACCCTCTAGCTCTAGGGCTGGGCCACCCAGTGCTGTGGCCAATGGGCATGTGCTTGGGTTGTACGGTATTGCTTAGCCTAAGGCACCTTCATGAGTCTTCAAAGATGACAGGTTGTTTGTATTCATTATTAATATGAAATGGCTTAGAATCACTGTTGTGAGCTCAAACCTGTATCCATACTTTGAATCCTGATGATCACACTGGAGAGGTAAGACTTCAGACCCCTTTCACTGCAGGGTGCAGTGGTGATCTGGAGATCATTTCCACAGGGATGAGCAAGAAAGCGTTCTAAGTTAGTCACTGCTGACAGTCCTAGACCCCTCCATGAGTTTCATCACCCAGTTGTGGTGGTAGCTTGCTGGTGAGAAAGTGGGAAGGCTGGTTCCTGGTTCTCTCCAGGCAGCATGATCCCAGGCATGGCAAGGAGGGGTGAGGAGGACTCTTGGTGTCCACCTGGCTTGATTGCAAAGAGCACCCACCCTACAGGTTTTGCAGTGAAAATCCCTCATGAGCCTCTCCCTGGGCATGGCTCAGTGTGGTGGTGGACTGTGGAGTAGGACCTGGGGCTTGAGGTGACGGTGAAGATTCTCCCCCATGTCATTGTGGTGGCATTGCATAACTTCTGGGAGCTGGTAGGGTCCTACTGTAGGATTTTGCAACGGGGAAGAAAAGGAGAAGCTGAGATGCTTGTCCCCATGATAAGCCAGCGCATGAGTGTTGGGGCGTGCTTGGTGCTATTTCTGACCTTGCTGGAGGCAAATAACAGGTTTGGGTATTTGCATGTGTAGGACTGATGATGGGGAAACCTTTCTCTTATTCCAGCTGGGGAAAACCCACCAGTGACTCAGAATGCCCTCATTGTACCCTCTGTGCCCTTGGCACAGAAGGCTGTGTCACCATACAGTGAGACTTGGGCAGGCTGGAGAGTTGGACAGAGAGAAACCTGATGAAATTCAACAAGGGCAAGTGTAGGGTCCTGCACCTGGGAAGGAAGATCCCCCTGTAGCAATACAGGTTGGGGCCTGGCCTGCTGGGGGGCAGCTCTGATGAGAAGGACATAGGAGTCCTGGTGGACAGCAGGATGACCATGAGCCAGCAATGTGCCCTTGAGGCCAAGAAGGCCAATGGTGTCCTGGGGTGCATCAGGAAAAGTGTGACCAGCAGTTCAAGGGAGGTTATCCTGCCCCTCTGCCCTGGTGAGGCTCCATCTGAAGTACTGTGTCCAGTTCTGCCCCCCCCAGTTCAAGAAGGACAGGAAACTGCTAGAAAGGGTACAGCAGAAGACCACCAAGATGATTAGGGGCCTGGAGCATCTCTCTTATGAGAAAAGGCTGAGGGACTTGGGTCTTTTTAGTCTGGAGAAGAGAAGGCCGAGAGGGGATCTTATCAACAACTATAAATGCTTAAAAGGGTGGGTGTTAAGAGGAAGTGACCAGTCTTTTTTCAGTGGTGCCTGGTGAGAGGACAAGAGGAAATTGGCACAAACTTGAACATGAGAAGTTCCATCTAAACATGAGGAGGAACTTCCTCACTTTGAGGGTGGCAGAGCACTGGAACAGGCTGCCCAGAGAGGTGGTGGAGTCTCCACCTCTGGAGACATGCAAAACCCGCCTGGACAAGTTACTGTGCAACCTGCTTTGGCAGGGGGGTTGGACTAGATAATCCCCAGAGGCCCCTTCCAAACTCATATCATTCTGTGATTCTGTACTGTGCCTTGCTGACAAGCACTGTCCTCTCTTCACCATCAGCTGAGAAATGTCATACCTTGTGTCATGTCATCTCCACCCTTTTTTTTTTCAAAGCACCCAGGGGTGATCTTGCTCTAGCTGGGGTGAGGTCATCATCAGCAAGTGAAGGCATCTCCTCCCTGTACTTGCCTCCTGGCCCAGGTCTGCAGGCGGGCAGTGCTGGAGGTGGCTCTTGCCACTCACTTTGCCAACAGACGACCTGGCTGTTCACAGCAACCGTCTGTAGGGGACACTGTGTGACAACGTCTCCCCCTTAATCTGGAGAATGAGAGGGGTTAAAAGGAAGATTAAAATAAAATCTAGGCGTGGAAACATTATAGCAATTAAAAAAAAATTAAAATAATCATGTGAGCATATAGGAATATGAGTGCTGAAAAGCGAAAGTTTCTCCCTAAGGGACTGTTCAGAAGGGAATGTGTGCATGTGGTCAGCTGTGAGATGCTCCCATAGACAAGCCAAACCCATCAGCTTCCTCTCTGTCCTCCCATGGAGCACAGGTACCACAAAGGCACTCCTCCCAACTGGAGAAGAAACTGGGGCTCAGGCCTGGCCAGGGAATTGATTTTACATCTTGAATATAAAAGTTAGCAAGGAAAGAGAGGTTTCAGGTGAAGCAGTGATGTTTACGCTAAGCATCCCCCCACCTCCCTTGTCCCAGGTTACAGGTGAGCAGCGGTTTTCTTCCTTTCTTGTGGGGCTGAAGAGGGAAGCCCTGACATCCCTGGAGAAAAGTTATCATCCCCAAGTGCCAGAAGTAGCTAAGAGCAGCTTAAAACTCCTGGCATTAACGTCAGTGAAGTCTGAATTCACCTTGTTCCCAGTAACACTGTCTACCCTTGACTGTGGGGTGGGAGGTGAGATCCATGCTGTCACCCTCAAAGGCTTCCCGTGCAGAGACTTCCTGCCCTCAGTAGTGATGAGGGAAGCATGGACCACTCCTCTCTGAATATCTGCTGTTTCATGCTGCGAATTGCTACGTGACAGAGAGGGAATGAAATGCCACCCTCCATCACATGGCAGCCACGGCAGCTGCAGGGCTAGTTAAGCATCTCTCTTCACCCATGGTTTGCTCCATCACGGTTGTCATCCTGGTGCAAGATGAGCTGTGCCAGGACCCTTCCCAAGCAGCTGCCATGGGAAGTTGCTACCTCTGGGGACTGAAGGCCAAAAGCACAGTGATTTTCCCCATGCAGGACCATTAGGAGGTTTTTGTGCCTAGTGACCCTGGCCTTAGCTTGCTGATGACCAAGCTGGACAAAGCCACCCATGCTGATGAGGAAAAGGCTGAAGAAAAGTTTGTCTGGGCTTTTTGAGTGACTTCAGTTTGCAAATGCAGTTCTGAGGACATCTTCTCTGGAGGAGAAGGGGCACCAGAGCCATTCAAAAAGATGCTCTTCACATGATGTGTTGCAGTTTCTCCGGTGCGAAGCTGGATGTACTGAGCTCCAGTTGTGCAGAGGTGCAGATTGGTGAACTCATGGGTCACAGGACAGGTCCCAGGAGGGACATCTGAAAACTCTTCAGGAACAGGCTCCCCTCAAGAAGAGCAGTAGCCTGTAAAATGAAATTAGCTTTGGACCTCTGAGTGTGGCTTGGCTGGGTAGGTTGTCTGACTACACTGACTTTCCCTTGTTAAAACTCGAGGGACTTGTTAAGATGACTACAGATTTTTAATTATCTGTTTTTTCCTCCCTGAATAGTAGGTCTTTTCAATGCTTTCTGCGCTAGCAGAAAATGTTTTTCCTTTTAAATCTAACACCTTGTCCATCTCCTGCACACCCCAGGTGGCTCAGTGAAAATTATTTCTTCTGCAAAATGTTGAGAGAGTAACCAAACACAGTTTTTCCACAGCTCTGATGTGATTTTTGCCCAGCTGGTTTGCCTGGAAGCTTTCAAACAAAGCTGCCTCTGGCATTTCAGGTTGATAGGAAGCTGGAGAACTGGCAAGAGACTTTTTGCTGTGTATCATTTTTAACTGCCCTCCCACAATCATAGCAAATGCTTCTTGCAGATGCTTGTGCTGGGGAAGCAAGAAGCAGCAGAATTCAGATATTAGATGAAGAGGAGCACAGACACGCTTTCAGCAATCCAGCCTAAAGCAAGAGCACTCAGAAAAAATGTGTTCTTGACCCCTTGATGGCAGCCTCTAATGGGACTGAAGAAAGCCCGAAGCCTACACTTACTGGAGGAAGCATCTGCTGTGGAGACACTCAGTCTGCAGCACAGGGGGATAGAGCTAGATATTTAATCCCCCAAGCAGATGTCATTGGGGTCCACTGTGCCTGGAGCTGCACAGGGTGATCCAGCGGGGTTTGTGCACACTGTGGGACAGGCTGCTGGCAGAACAGAACTCATAGGAGTAAAAGCTGGTCTGTGCTTGGGTCTGGTGGGTTAGGATTTGACAAGGAAGAGCTGCAGCTGCCATAAACCGGTTTTTTCCATCTCATCAGAAAGATCGTCAGCTCAGTACTAACTGCAGAGCTTGTTGCCCCCCAGAAGAGGAGGAAGGTGTGAGAGAAAACACCTGACGGTTTTTCAGACTCTCTGCTGAGTTTGCAGTGCTGATGGCTAGAGAAATCCCAGCATGCTCTGTCAATGTAGCCAATTCCATCTGGAACTAGCAAGAGTGAGTAATGAGTGAGAAGCTAAACACTGGCCCCAGACTGACATGTTTTGGTCACATTTCAGACACCTACCACATTTCGCACCGAGTGCACTGAAAGTAGTGTTTGTCCTCAGAAGGGGAAAAGCGTTCAGTGCTCTACTGTGTCTGGGGCTAGAAGGGGAGAAAGGAAGATGGTGATGTTGCCTCCCCATATGTTGTCTAACTGGGGAGCTTCCAGTTGGGACTGACACTTGATGTGCTGGGACAGGATGGGGAGCACTGGGCTGCTGCAAAGCCATGGCTCAGAGATGCAGTCCTTAGCATCTTTGACCATCTTGGTGGTGATGCCCGTGGCAGATCCTGGTGGAGAAGACCATTTTCAATCTAAAGCAATACTGTGCGCTAAAGTTATTTGCTTGGAGATGAGCCTGCCTCTGGGCCTGCATTACAAGCTGCAGGCCAGCCTGAATGTTTTGGGGTTTTTTTGTACTTTTTAAAGGGCTTTGGAGAAATCTGTAGCACTTCAGTTGTCCTTTAAGCTCTTAAAAGCAGAAATGCTTCCTGAGTGCTGATGAGAGGAGAACCACAAAGGGGCTACTGTTCTCGGTGAACGTCCTCTTCCATCCAGTGGGGCTGGGCTGATCTGGAGAGCAGGGACTGGTCCCAGGGACAACTCCTGTCAGTGAATCCAGTGAGCAGCTGGCATCTGCTCCTTCACCCTGACATACACGGCCGACACAAGAGCTGTGGCAGAATGTCTTTCTGTCTACAGAACATCCTGGGACTGGCAGTGGAGACAGCACAAGGTCTCACTGAGATGGGCTCCTAAATCTCCCTGAAGTAACAGAGAGTTTCTTGGTGATAGCTTTTCATTAAATCTTGTGTTTGGTCATGAGAAGAGCTGTACATCACCTGGAGTGATGTCTCTAAGCACTTTGGTTGTTCGGGCACCTTTGAAACCTTCATGTGGTGCCAAAGTAGCTGCTGCAAAAGGTGCTGGGCACTGCAGAAATGCCACTTTAGCCAAGAGAGAGGTACAGACTGGACCATGGTCTGAAATACTGACACAGGCAATAAAGACTTTTGTTTTTATTTTTACTTTAAAAATATCTTATTATAGTTTGGATGTGAAGTGACTGAGGTGTTGAGGCAATATCTGCCCATGAGGAAGGTGCTGTGTGATGGGGGCCAAAACCAGCATGCAAGCTGCAATGTGATGAGGACATCCCTCTGCTGACATTTGAGTTGCTCTTTCCTGTGATTGATCATCACCATTCACATTTTTCTGGGCCATCTGTGTTGTCTTGTGGAAGATGCCATCTCACAAGCCCTTCTGAAAGACAGATGACATCGGACCACCACACTTGTGTCTCCCAGGACTAGAAGAGAGAAAAAGGCACTTTTGCTGCACAAAGGCCAGAGAAAAACCCCTGACTCCATTTTGTTATCCAGTCTGGGCTCTGCTCTACACCGGGGCTGCAAGGCCCTCTGTGCTTCCTCCTGTTTTGGCGTGGGATCTTGAGCAGGCCACCATTCAGGTGCAGCATGGCAGGATCTCACTTGCAGAATTGTCTACTCTGAAGATGTCAGCTTCATGGAGATGGAGTACACAGGCTCCTTTGCCCATACCCCTTCAGAACTCCCCCACTTCGGTCTCTGATTTTAGAGAGTGGGACTAGGATGGCAGGGGCTGCTCTAGGCTGCAAACCCCTGGGTTAGGCTGTATGGGACTTTCCCTGTTGGTGATTGCTCGGATGTGCTTGACGTTGGGCTGCTGAGATTGCCAAATGCTGGGTGTGTGAAGCCTGGGATGGGACTTGTTTGGTGGTTCTTGCCTCCAGATGAGATGGGCAGTGAGTGGAAGGTGATGCTGTGGTCCTGTCCTGCTCTTATGTCTCTACTGATCCTCAGAAAGGTTTAGCAGGGAGGAGCAGGACAAGTGAGGGAATGGATATATTTCAGTAGGCAAAAGTGGTCCCAGATACCTGGACTTAAGTAAACCCTTCCTTTCCCCAGTGCTGAGTTAATGGTCTCATCTCTTGCAGCCTCGTATGTGTAAACCTAAAAGCTTTCCACAGGGGGTCACCATCTCACAGGGCATGCAGGACTGGGCTGCATCCAGGAGGCTAGTTTCTTAGCCTTAGGACAAGCAAGGCAGAGCCAAGCATCTGCAACAAACCCTGTCTCTTATCCCAGCAGGTACACGGTCACCTCCTTCCAGGAGCCTTCTGGAGGAAGGTCTGATGCAGCCTGCCCGAAGCTGCATTTTGCTTTGATCACCCAGCTGCAAGGGTGCGAGAGGGACTGACACTGCCTCAGCCAGGCCCACAAAGTCCTGAATGTCCCAAGCAGACACTCTTCTGCAGGATCAGCACCTATTTTTGCAGCTGTTTGACTGGATATTTCCATCACCAGCAGAAAAAGCTGCTACGCGGTACCTTGACATGTGCTTGTCCTGCTTCTGAGGATAATTAAGCTGTTTGTGCAGGTGAGAAGGGCAAAACCACATATATCTGCCCCTGGGTGGGAAGGGCATTTATCATATTCCTTGGGATCAAGATAAGGTACTTGAGTCTTTGGTGCTTCCGAGTTTTCTCCCTGTCTTTTGAGGAACACTAATAGGAATGTGCTTGTCCTCCACAGCTGATGCTATATATGCCCCAAAACTTATTCTGCGCTTGTAATCTGGGGCTTAGCACCCAGCAGCTCTCAAAAATGCACAGTGTGTTGTAAGCACTTTCTTTCTTATTTGTCCACTCAGACTGGGGCAAGGAGAAACATCTCCCCACCTACCTTCCAGGCAGGTGCAATCAGCCAGGCTTGCTGGTTCAGAGACATGGTTTATTTGAGGGATGTCAAATGCCAGTGCAGCCAGCAAACTCCTCCTGTGGCATACATTAAGACTGTGGAAGCTGCCCAGGAGCAAACACAGGGCCTCTTTGTTCTGCCAGAAATCCTCCAGTACCTTCAGAGGCACCTCTGGCTGTGACAGTGGCCAGAGCCTGTTGGGATCAAAGGGCTTTGTACACTGAGCAGCCGCTTTGATGCTGATGCTGTGGCTGGATCCAACAGAGCGGTCAGACAAGTGGCAGGGAAATGCCTTGTCCTGCACCTCCCTGCTGCTCAGTGGCAGAGGGGCCTGTGCGCTCATTTTTTGGTTCTGGGTTGTTAAGTGAGCGTATGTGGGCTTACTTACTTTTTTGCTTTGTGATTTCTGTCCATTTTGCAGCAGAAATACATGCATCACTAACCATGGATCCTCCACTACCCTCATGCCTGGCAGGTGCTCAGAGAAGCAATCAAACACAACAAGGGACAAACTGAATTTGCAGCTGTTAACAAATTTTATACAGATACCAACATATTTTTTTTCCAGGGAAGGGCTATGAACTTTCCTGAGCTCTGCTAAAAAGGCTACACCAGTGATATCTCATTGGGATTCGCTCCTCAGGAAAACCAGGCTCTGCATAAGACAGTATTCCCTTCTGTTGCTGAAATAATTGGAAAAAAATGTATGTTTCTGTAAGAAAAGAAGCAGATACTGGATGTTTCTCCAGCATGATCAATAAACTGCAGGAGTTATAATATATTCATGGCAGATTAAATTAATTTAGCAATTCTCCAAATCTCTGGCCTAATTAAAATTCAGTCTATTACGCTTTTGTAGAACTTTGCATCGCTTTCCCAAGAACAGCCACTGACATGTCACTGGATTGCTTGTAAATACTGGAGCTGCAGCTTCTTGTACAGGCAGGGGGGAATAAGCCATGGATTCTACAGACACTGAAACAACCTTTGCTGATGTCCAGTGGTGTTTCATGGATTCATGGAATCACAGAATTGTCAGAGTTGGAAGGGACTTCTAGAGATCATCTAGTCCAACTCCCCTGTTAAAGCAGGATTGCCCAGAGCACATTACTCAGGACTGCATCCAGGCAGGTCTTGAAGGTCTCCAGAGGAGGTGACTCCACAACCTCCCTGGGCAGCCTGTTCCAGGGCTCTGTCCCCCTCACCATAAAGAAGTTTTTCCTCATATTTGAATGGATCTTCCTATGTTCCAGCTTGTGCCTGTTGCCCCTCGTCCTGTCACTGGGAACCACTGAAAAGAGTCCGTCCTTCTTCAACCCGCACTTCAGACACCTGCAAGCATTAATAAGGTCTCCCCTCAGCCTTCTCTTCTCCAAGCTAAAGAGTCCCAGCTCTCTCGCCTTTCTTCATAAGGGAAATGCTCCAATCCCTTAATCATTTTTGTTGCCCTACGCTGGACTCTCTAATTTAATCCTGGAAAATCTTGCCAAGTGGGAAACTGCCCTTATGCTACCCCAAATACATTTCAGGGCCATGTGCAGAGCCAGCAAAAGTCATATGCACACATCTGAAATTAGTGGTAGATGTCCTCCCCCTTAGGAAATTATTGCCTGAAAATTAGATGAGATCTGGAGGATTCAATTTATGTTAATACCTGGGATTATCCCATGGATTATTAAAAGGGAACAACAAGAGCCTTACTCCAGTTGGCTCCTGGACCCCTCAGGCTATTAACCTGGATAATTCTGTTTGCTTCGGAATTGAAATTAGCTCCCTTAACTGCATTAGCATAAAGCAAGTGTCTCGCTTTCTACAAACCTTTTTTAAAAGGTAGGCCGAGCTTAAATGGCTTGCAACTGAAGCAGATATAAAAGGTTGTGTTGTGGCAATGCAAATGATGTGATAGATGGTATAATTGGGATCTTTGTGCAGAAGAAATGAAAATCAGGTTCATTTTTTGTTTGCTTGTTGCTTGCTTTCTTGCTCCTGGGACATTGTGCCATCAATTAAGAGCTTCTTTCTAAGAGGGTGACAGACCCCTGTTTGAGGTGAGGTGCTGAAAACTACAAATTGTCTTGTATCAAATGAAAAAGGTTGTGGAGGTACAAAAATTAATTGGGCATGCTTTTCTTGGAGCCCTGGGGATGGTCCTGGCTCTTCCCAGTTCAGGCATGGTGAAATTCCTCGTTTTCTGCTAATAGCCAGCCAGAGTTTAATGAGGCATTATGTGAGAGAATGCAAGGTGTTGAGTAAGAGACAGAGCAGAGGGAAACTATCTTTCTATGTCCATCTGAAGACCAAGACTGGGGCAGCAAATGGAGTTTTCTATCCCCTTTGGGATTTGATTGCCTGATGCCATTGTTTGGAGGATCTGGAGACCTGAGACAACACTTACTTCACTAACTTGAGTTCCTTTCAGAGTAACTTGACTTGAATTGTCTGTTTTACTCTTAATGAATTTTATGTTATCACAGGTCAGTTTTGCTGATAATTTGTATTTTTATTATTATAAAGTATCATACAAGGTGAGTAAGACCTCCAGACTGCACCAAAAAGAAATTGTTCTGAGAACAAAGAATGTCTAAGGATGGTTCCTGGTTCCTTGGTTATCCTAAGCTCTTGACTTTATCTTGCATAGCAGAGTCCAACACAAGTACTAGTGTTTTCCAAGGCAGAAACCCTCTCTGTATTGAAATAACATGCAATCTGGAAGGGGATTTCACATGGTACCTTACATGAGGATTTGTTCTTGCAAACTGGGATGCTCCAAGCCACCATGGGCAACTACAGCTCAGACCCTACCATTGTTCTGTGAGGGATGGAAAAGGAGTCTGCAGGGTTCTGAAGATATTTACACAAATTTGGGGGTGGCAGTGCCGCTTTTTCTGCCTGACTGCCTGCCACTGCTCATGTAAGGATGCACAAGTCAATGTTGCCTGAACAGTGTTTATTTGTAGTCCTTCATAAAATCCTAATAATCCAAATATCACAGAAAGGTAGTATTATTATTATTGCACTTCTTGCATTAATAGGCTTTGCCCTAACTCAATCAGAAAATCATCATCAATTACATTGTTAAAATTGTATGAAAAAGCTTCCCAATATCTATCCCTTTTCATGGGTGTCACATTCATCCTTCTACCTCTGGGTCCTTCATTTGGGACTTCAGTCTGAACCACATGGAGAAACTGTACGTTCCCAGTGAGTTATCCTCAGATCTTGGCATGGAGGATTCTGAGAATAGTGGTATGTTTACTTTTATTTATTTTCTTAATATTGTCTTCTTATGTGCTCTTACCTCTCACTCCAGTAGTGACCGCATTTTGACCACCGTGGGTTGTGTTTGTAGACTGGGACCTCAGGTGTCACCCTGGCATGCAGTTGGCTTTACATCTAGAGTCACTGATGAAAGAAGCCAAAATTAGTTTGGGCCAAGGCATGCCCTGTGGTCTCACACAGTCAGGGTAGTGGAAAGCTCATGGCCTTTTACTAGCAATGGCACAAATCATATTTACTAGCCTGCGCTGGAAAAAAAAAATCTCTCCAAACTTCCAGTCCTGCAGGCCTGAACAAAGTGTTTTGGCAGAAGCTGGGTGGCCGCCAAGGAAAGATGAATGGCTGTTCCTACACAGAAACTCATTCCACATTAATCTGGCTGCTGGAGAGTAACTGGGGCAGTGGGGTTGCAGATGAAACAGGAGAAAATGGATTGCATGCTTGGTGATGTTCATGGAGCAGGAGGAATCCTGGCCCACCCTTTTTGTGCAGGAGAAGATTTTTGTCTTCTGGACATTTCTGTGGTGCTATGATATGGCCCCAGGTGATGCATACCAGTGAGATGGTTGGGCTGGAGCTCTTGCCCTTTGAGGTTCAGTCTGAAGAAGGGATGGTACAGGAGGACTTAAAAGCAGATCCCTAGTACATCCAGGAGAGCCTGGGCTCTTTGCAGCAGTGCATAGCAGGAAGTTGAAGGAGAACAAACATAGATGGACACAAGAGAGGATCAGACTCAATTTCCCTTTCAGCTCAGCCAAACACTGCCATAGCCAAGCAGTGCAACAGAGATGCCATGGGGTCACCATCCTTGGAGATGTTCAAAACCTGACCAGGCAGGTTCCATGAGCAACCTGCTCAAGCTGGCCCTGCTTTGAGCATTGCAATGGTCACACTGATCTGTGACCGCAGCTGTGAATGTCTTGTTTCCAAAGCTATGATCTTAGGTGTTGTGGGGTTTTTGGCCCTCTTGCAGGGCAAGGGCTGTGTTTTGTCCTGTTTTTGTATGATAGGTCCATACATGGGAAGTGTTGCATGGCTTCAGGTTGTTATGGGACTGCTATGCTCTTCTGCTTCCCCAGAGTCTTAGTGGGTGGAGGAAGCCCTGTTTAGAGTTTGTGACCTTCAGGATGATATTCTAGTTCCTGCTGTCCAGCTTTTCCACATTCACCCAAAAGGCAAGCATGCAGGTCCATGTATCTCTATCTGCTGCAGGGAACAGGCAAGCCCACTGCAGGTTTTACAAGGTCCTTTGCTGGTGCTGAGGTCTGCACTTTGACCAGGATGGCCTGTGGGTGGTTCTCAGCTTGGCAGAGACAGAGAGTCTCGGTGGAGGTGATAGGGAGCCAAGCCACTTCCCAGAGGACAGAGTGTCCCAGAAACCAGGACTGGATCTTAGGAGACTTAATTTTACTTTCTGGCTCTGCTGCTGGTTTTTTGGGTGATCTTGGGTAAGTTGCTTCATCTTTCCATGCCTTAGTTTCCCCAGTCTCTAAAATGGTGATAATGTTGAGGTGCCCTGTCACTCCAAAAAAGAGGTCCAAACCCATTTGAGTAGATACAAACATTCACTGCTGTGGTTACACAGGAGCTGAACTCTTATTTCTCAGGGCAATTTTCTCAATATGGGACAATTTTCTCAATATGTAATTTTTAATTTGTTCGGGCACCTGCCGAATAAACAGCCTTATCATAATAAAAGCAATTTCCAATTTTTGCAGAGAAACATTTTCTAAGTCTCTCAATCTGATCCTCATGACACATGGGTCAATTTACTACTGGAGAAATTAATTGTGCTATAAGGCATCAGCATCTTTCTGCTTACGCACTTTCATGCCAGTGTACAAAATGCTATGTTTATGTATGAAGTTCTGAAAAGAAACATTGAAATATAATTATATTAAGTTTCCCTGAAGCGAACCCACCTGTAGAGTTGAAATTTTAGGATCGTTTTTGTTAGACAGTGCTGCTGGTGCCCAGACAATTTTCAATGAATGTTTGACTATAATCCACTGAGATGCTTTCCTTATTTTCCTGTTCAAGCTTTACCAGCTCTCAGTGAATCAAAAAATTATTAGAAGATAGGCTTTATTCATTCCCCTTAAAGGAAAAGTATAGTTTCATGTAGGGCAGGCACTTCATTTTCCATAAACTCATGCAAGAATGTAAAATTGGTTTCTTATATTGCAGTTTTATTTTGTTTCAAAGTTTTGTGCTGAACAAGTTCTCAACATCTGCTGTGCACATGAAGCCATGCAATTCATTACCAAAATAGGCCTGTGCATCTGAAAACCTGCTCTAAATAGGTTTGGACAGTGAAGAAGCAACAAGAGCTAGTAAGGACTTGCCTTCCTCCAGATCCTGCCTAGGATGCTAGTACAATTTTGGGGGGGTCCTTCCAGCCAGGAGATGCCATTGAAGGGGCTATAAGGACAGCAGAGCAAGTCTTGGCCACATGGATTTTGCTGTGTGTGCAGAGGCTTTGCCAATATATTCTTGGCAGAACCATTGAGGGCTGTTGAACACACCCAGATCTCCGATAGACTGGCCAAAGCGGCCAGGATACAGATGTGTCTGAGAAGGCCAGATGTACAGAATCATTGAATGGTTTGCGTTGGAAGGAACCTTAGAGATCATCTAGTTCCAGCCCCACCTGCCATGGTCAAGGACACCTCCCACCTCAGGTTGCTCAAAGTCCCATCCAACCTGGCCTTGAACACTTCCAGGGATGGGGCAGCCACAGCTTGTCTGGACAGCCTGTTCCAGTGTCTCACCACTCTCACAGTAAAGAATTTCTTCCTAATATCTAATCTAAATCTCCCCTCTTTCAGTTTGAAGCCATTACGCCTCATCCTATCTCTACATGCCCTTATAAAAAGGCTCTCTTCAACTTTCTTGTAGCCCCCCTTGAGACACTGGAAGATCACTGTATGACTGACAATATATGCAAAATGCATACATGCAAATGTTTGCATGAGACAATGAGAGCAATGCCTGAGTGTGTGGTGACACCAGGATGGATATGGTCCAGGTGTTGCAAGACCTTGTCCTGGGATGTAGGTCTCTTCTCTGCTGTACGTCTGAGGCTCAGCCAGGGGCTGGGAGCTGAGGATTTGGAATTTAAGGTTGCAGCCTAGCAAAGGGACCAAGGATGGTGGCAGCAGCCTGGCTGCATCAGGGATGAAAGAACAGGAGCAAAAAACAGGGCAAGCCAAGAGCTATGATCTCCAGCTGTATTTCCCACTGCTCAGTGGGTCTGGCTATCCCCTTATCCCCTTACAGCAAGGCATGTATTACTCTACTCCTGCTTTTTTGCAGCCTCGTGCAGATAGGTAGAGAGGACAGGCTGCTGCCAGCACATTATTTCCTCCCCAACCGACTATTCTTTTCTGCCTTGCTTTTCAAAGAACGCATTATTTATTCCTTTTGTTGCCACCAAATGTTGGCAACCAAGGAGGGCTGGAAGTGACACTTCTCCGACAGCCTGCAGAAGCGTTGGATGTTTAATTGGCTGCTTCACCCCAGGATAAATAAACCTTCAGAGCCTCGTGCTCGAGTACTTAATCAGAGAAGTTAAATGTTTAGGGGATTGGATTGCTTGATCTCTTTGCTCAGAAGTTTTCCTGCTTCTCCTTGACATGCCAGATGCGCTGACAGTTGGCAGAAATCTTAAAGATGCTTGTGCAGAGGGGAGCTGTGGTTGAAATGTTTTTTTTTTCTGATACATGTCCTTCTCAGCACAACTGTGTTTCCTGCTTATGGGGAGAAATGACCTCTTCATCGGGACTCCTGGAAAAATCATCTGGGCTGTGCTTCTGCATCCTCACAGGGTGGTGCACAGGAGAAGTAGCAACTTGGGACCTGCCCAGCCCTTGTTTTTGCCTCTCCTATCCCTGTTCAGTTCTACGTCACTCACGTGCAGCAGAGCAGCTCCATCAGGAGGGATCTGATCACCTATCACTGGCTTGGGGAAAACCTAGATGTTCCTCTTGTGTTGTTCAGGAAGGAAATACGGTGACACCATACTTGGGTGGGAAACCGACCATGGATCAACTGCATCCCAGGGGAGTGAGCTGTGGCAGAGGACAGCTCTGTGTAAGCTCGAGAGCATCACCAGTGCAGCGAAGGGAAAGTTCTATGAAAGAACTGCTTCTATGTTCTTCTTTATGTCTCTTGGCAGGAAGGTTTTCTCCATAGTTGATGTTATAAATGCCCTGGTACAGTTGAGTGCAAGCACATTTGAAGAATGAATCATAGAATGATATGGGGTTGGAAGGGACCTCTGGAGATCATCTAGGCTAACCCCCTGCCAGAGTAGGCCCAGCTAGAGCAGGTTGCATGGTGACCCCCAAACAACTCTAGGTTGTATCTGGCAGTCGTCTTGGAGGCAGAAGTACAGTATTGATTTGATTTCACATTATTTAATTTTCATCTTAATAAAAATGATGGGCCTGTGGATTATGGTGTTTTTAAGTCTCCCCAAGGCAGAGGGTAGTCAGGTTGTCAGTTGAGATAGGTTTGAAAGTGTTCCTTTCAGGCCTCAGGGAATTGTTTCCAAGAGCTTGTGAGTGGAAGGCAGATGGTTTGCAATTGCTTTTTGATCTGAACTGAAAAATATCTTCAACATTTAAATTGCAAATAAATTATTTGAGATGATAAATGTTTCCTGTTTAATTAGATTTTAAAATTAAAATTGTGTTGTCCTTTAAAAAACTGATTTCAGATGATCACAAACCTAAGGTTCCACTTTTGTTACAAATTGTTATCCTGTATTCATAACCTTTTTTGCTTTGGGAAGAGCAGGAAGAGGCAGGAAGGAGTAAAACCACTTTTTGCCAGTTCTGGTTAATTAAGAAAGAGCCTGCAATCACCTCTGCTGCTAATATTTTTGGGGAATAGTTGCTATAATGGTTCACTTCTGTTGTTGGACTGGGATGTAACTTCAGCCTTTATATGTGCTGAGTATTGCAGAGGGGAAAAACTCATTTGAAAACATTTCTAAGCAGGAGAGCAGAGGGAAAGGTGCCTCAATTGAAAGACCCAAAGTTACTCCATTTGGGAGACAAGAAGCTCCATACAGATGGCCAGGATTGCTCTTGCTAGGTAACATCTCCACAAGCATGGATGTGAGGTGCAGTAGATACTCAGTTTAATGCCGTGCACTGATTTGGGAAGGGAATGCGTGTGTGTGAGAATTTGCAATTCGGATCCAGAGGATATGGAGGTACCATATGGCTAATACACTCCTGGACAAATAACTGGCTTTGGTTAGGAGATTTGGGAGTGAACATGAAGGCAAACCTCAGTTTCAGCACTCTCTGACTATGAATGATGGACACAAAACAGAAGGACATTTTACCAAAGCTGGTCTTGGACTTTTACTCCTGAGTGCTGGGCTACAGGAAGGGTATGAGGCTGACTACAAATCAGTGCTCCACTCCCTATGATGACTTGACTTTCCTACTTCCTTTAATTTCTGCCTAAACCAGCATTAGCTCATGTAAAATAGTCTCCCCTACCGATGAAGAGGGAATGAGATTTTGCCCTGCCTCTGGCAGTTGTGCAGCATTCATCCTTCCGAGGACTTTTTGCTTAATCTCTGCAAGCTTCATGCATCAATGCTTACATTATATTGTCACAACTCAGCCATTTTTTTCATAGTGCAGAGTCCTTCAGGGCCATGTTCCATGTTGCTGGGAGGAGCCTGGTGTGTTGGGGTCACTGCTGGGGTCAAATAAGTGCTTTATGTTTTTTCAGCAACAGTTTTGGCTTCTTGGGTGCTCCTGTAAAAGGACTGCCAGTAACTCCTAAAAGATGATTTTCTGTTCCTACTCTGGTGTTTCAAGGGGACTTGACTTAGCTGCTTGAGGTCCTTTCTTTACTACTAGAAAATGCTGTTTTTAACAACTTTGCAGGCAGGGTATCTGTTCCTCAAGGGCACACAGTATAGAAGAGACCACAGACAAGCCATGTGCCTGTTCAGGGGATCATTATACTTTGGACCTCCTGGTTTTCTCTGGGTCATTTGTAGCCATGCTGCTGAATTGGCTCGGTTTGGCCCACAGAGTCCAGCAGAAGTCAGCCCTGCGGTGCTCAAGGTATCTTTGTCTGAAAGATATCTGGGTTTGAAAATTGACCATGTTCAGAGATAACAGCCCTAAGGAAAGAAAATCCTGCTTCTCTCTTTTTGCAACGCCTGTCTTGTGATAAAATAGTACTTTCTAAATAACTTTCAGGTTATTTAACTCTTTCTATTATTCCTTTAGAAATATGAATGTGAAATAAAGATCCCCTTTCAAAGAGAAGAATGGAAGCATACGCATAAAGAACTCAGCTACTCTGAGCTATCCAATTCTATTGAGCAAATTTCCTGCAATTTGTGATTCATGTCAGCACCTTCAAAACGGCATTATTTCCAGCGAATTTATTATGCGTCCTTTTTCGCTTCCTACATGAAATGAGTTACATTCTCACTGCAAATTGTACCATCCCAACCTCCCATGAAGCAGGCCATGGATGTGCGCGTACGGGGGGAAACCTTACCCAGCTGAATGAAGGCATGAGTTGTTCTGCTCTTGCAGCTCCCCATACAGCCCTGAGCTTCCCCTGACTTTCCTCCCACAGCCAAGTGACTGCACTATCCCTTTGCACATTCTCTCGCCCCTCTCCTGTTGCTTGCTAATGTCTATCTCCTGGTGTATCCATCTCCAGCCCTCTGGTTTCCACCCCTGTGCCATGTTTGCAGCTGGGTGCTGCTTCAGCTTTTTGCACCCCTCGCTTCCACAGGTGCTTCCACAGTGCCTCCCTCCTGCAGCACTGCTAAACAGGGTGTGGAGTGGCTTCTGTTGAGCTCTCTGTAAGGAAAAGTCCAAAAGCCAAGCCAGAAATGTTCAATTCCATCTCCTTCCCAGGCGGGGAATAAGGCAGTAACAGCAACACTCAGTACTAAACTTTTCCTCCTGGAGAGCTCATCAGGAAAGCCCCAAGGCTGGAGAAGGAGGGGAGGATGGCTGGAGATAGAGAAGCTGTGAGTAATGTGGGTTCTCTCCTGTGGACATAGAGCTTATCTCTCTCTCTCAGCCTGAACTCAGTCTTGCAGCAGTCTTTTTGCCATGCAGCTGTCCTCTGTGAAGGTAAACCAGGCTTTCTCCTTATTTTAGACAAAGCATGTCTAAAAAAGATATTTAAGATTAGATAAAGATCTTCAGATTAACAAAAATGAGCCCTGGATATTTAAAGCCTCAGCTATCCAGGGTCTTTGAATCATAAACCCACCTCCCACTGCCGACTGCAATGTGCTCCTGACATGTTCCCATTTTCATACACATGGTGTAACCCATCTTCACGCTGTCTAACATGCATTTGTAGCATCTATAAACAATATAGTTCTTCCAATCTGTGGAGATTAAAAATTTAGAGTGGCTTCACATGGGCCATGGGTTTCACATAGGTTGGGCTTTGGTTGATTTTCTCCATCAGCAGGTGATGGGAAAAGTCTTCTCCCCCATGGATGGGTGAGTGCTGCTGATCTGTGCCCTTCTGGTTATTCCCATGGCTGCAGTTACGCAATCTACTTAGTCCTGTCCTTGATGCCCTTCAGGGACCTTTGAGTCTCTCCAACATCAGACCGCAGGGGCTGGGTTCAAGTGTGCTGGAGTGCTCCTGAGCTTCTCAGCCTCCTCTGCTTTATTCCTGCAAACATTCAAAGTGCAAAGGCTGAATTTTGTTTGAACACATTATCAGTCGTCATTTGGTCACTGCCTGCAGAAGCTGCCAGCACACTGGGCTAAATACTCATTAAAAGCCAAGTTAAGTGTGACTGTTTCAAAGAAAGCCAGTTGCAAGTGATCTCTTTGATTGCAAGATTCCCAGTGTGTGCTGCACTGGGAAATTGTACATCACCGGTAAGAGAGAAGAAACTGCTCTTGGAGCTACACAGGAGGAGGACATTTAGAGCAGACTATGCTAAAGCAGGCAGCTGCTGAAGGATGCAGCACTGAAGATGCTTGCAGAGGATTTGGGATGGAGATGCCTTCCCCAGTGCTCTTTCACTCTTGCTGTAGAGAGATATTATTTTAATGAAGGGACATAGCGATATCAAGGTTCCCAGCTAGAGACTTCATTATGTGTCCTGTGACATTGCCAGCCCTGGGAGGCTTCTCCTCTGCCCTGCCTGCCTGTGAGGGGTGATGAGCACTGGGAAGCATAGCTATGGGGCCATGTCTCATCACTGTGTGTGGCAGCAGGACTTCCACGCTGTGGTGGGGAGGTGCTTGGTGTGCCCTGTGGGAGCACCTCCACCTCCTGGGCATATCCTGCTTCCCACAGAGCTCAGCTGAGCCATTCCCCTAGTGTTGCCTGGGACGAAATGTGGCAAAGTTCCCTCACCTCAAAATACATGGGTATGTCTTTAATGTGGCACTTTCAACCAAACCCACCCTGAATCTCTTTGAGACCATCCCCTCCTGGCAGATCCATCATTAAGGGACCCCTTTTCCTGCCTCTCCTTTTTGGTTTTGTCCCAGTAGAATGAGCATTATTTTCCCCTCTTTCCCACTTTCCTGACTTCATGCAAGTCAAGTGCTTTGGCTGAGCAGCAGTATACAGCTTGCTCTTGCAGCAGGTTATAACACTCTGGACAATGTTCAGTACTTTGATGAGATGCCTGTGATACATGGACTTAGTAAAAGCTGTCTCAATTTTATGAGCAGGATTCATAAACTCATCAATCACAGCTGTAATTACTTTATTAGGGGGAAATAAGCAGTTACTGCCATGACTTTCAGGATTGTTCCTGTTCGGATTTACACCGTAGTCCAACTCAAAGGCCCCCAACACTTTAAAACTCGTATTTTCTCTGAGTTCAAAGTGATGTCTTGTAAAGTGATGTAGCTTTTAAACAGCACTGTGCCTCCTGCAGCAGGTAGCTGGAGGATTTGAGTCCTGGTGGTGGTAAGCCCATTTAGTAGCAACTTGCTCACCAGCTCACAAGTTTGTATACCTGGTGCAGACTCCTCACTTCTCATATTAGCAATGTGATGCATGAATCACATGAAGCATGTTCTGATGTGGTTTCAGCTACAGCAACAATAAGCAAGTATTTCTTCTTCCTGCACAGAACAGTCAGCCCAGCTCTCCTTCTATGATGTTCACCCTCTAGGAACCTAGCACTGGTTCCTAGGGAACAGACACAAGCAAAACTAGGAAAAAAAACTTTCTATCCAGGAAAGCAGTGAGTTAGCATATCACACAAGACCAGAGGATCATTCAGATCAGCAGGGACCTCTGGAGGTCTGTAATCCGGAATGGGTCAACGGTGAATTCAGACCACGGTGCTTTGGGCTTTGTCCTGTTAGATCTTGAAATTCTCCATGGATGGTGTTTTGACCCGCTTTCTGGAAAACCCATGCCAGTGCTTGGCTATTCTTATAATAAAGGCTTTTTCCTTAAATCCAGTTGGAGCCTATCATTTTAATTTATTCCTGTTGACTCCATGGACCAGCATGAAGTCAGGCTTTGTCTCCCCAAACCTGGGGAGACATTGGTAAAGCCAATGCTTTACCAGGTTGGACAAACCCACCTTCTCCATTGCCTCCTTACAGGACAACTGCTCCGACTCCAGACAATTTTGATGGCTGGAGGAAAATAAAGTCAGAAATTCTTTGCTGTAAATTTGCTGCAGGCTTGGTTGGGGTTGAACTTCTCAACTCTCCTAGGTTTACTTTGGTATATGCTCTTGCTGCTTTACCAGGTTTCCTACTATTTCCTCTCTAGGTCACTGATCTCTGACAGGTTCAGGTTCTCTGTATCCTTTCTGTGTCAATGATGCCAGTGAGGATGAGCATTGATGGGAAGGCATGGACAGCAGTAAACTCCACCTTTTTGCTTAGTCCTGATGCTGAATTTGCTGCATGATTTTTGACAGCTGGAAACAGCGTTGGCAAGTAATCCACCACCCCTTCATTTCCTTTTGTAGTATAGTAATAGAGTGAACTATGCAACCAGGTACAGGCCCAGTGGGGTGAGTCTAGACTCTGGACTTTTTAAAAATTATTTGGGGAAGAAATTAGGTTTCAAAAGTGGAGAGTCAAGGCAGAAATGTCTACTAATTCAGAGATGAGGGCAAAACTTACGCAGTATAACTCAACTTCCCAAGGCTCAGTGGTAAAGAAGAAAAGGATATCTCAACCTAAGAATTTTTTTTACAGTAAGAACAATAATTTACTCAAAAAACCTCCCCAGGAAGATGGTAGAGTCCTCTTCGCTGAAGGTTTTCAAGCTGCAATCAGAGAGGGTGCTAGGTAATCTCATTTAGACTGCTTTTCCCACAAGAGGTTCTTTTGAGATACCATTGAATGTGGAGTGTTCTATGATTTTATGACTTGCTTGGTGCTTTTTAGATAATATGAGAATTTTCTAAAAGGAAGAAATACGAGGAAATGCTATCTCAATGACTAATGCATGTATTCCTGCTTTACCTAAAGATTAGGCAAGATGGGAATTTTCTT
Organism: Pedionomus torquatus; assembly: GCA_013398155.1. Lineage (NCBI taxonomy): Eukaryota > Metazoa > Chordata > Aves > Charadriiformes > Pedionomidae > Pedionomus > Pedionomus torquatus. The sequence continues at coordinate 295,098 of VZRU01006703.1, read as the reverse complement.
TTTTTTTGCTAATTGTTAAATATTATCAGAAGTGGATACAATTCTTAAACTCCATTTACTTTAATTCTTCTGCTAATATTTAAATTTCCTGCAGTTCCCTTCTAAGCCTATCCCCTGGTAAATCCAGCCAGACTTTGCTCACCTCCTTAGGTCAATAATAATGGTGTGCCGGCTGTTCATGAAAGATTTAAGAGCTGATTTGGGGAAAACGAAAAGCCCAAGATGATTTACTTTGTGCACATATGAACACTTTGTGCACATAATGGCTGAAAGTCATTGTGCAACATAATTGATTTGTGACAAGTACCAGTAAACGCATTTTGAAAAGGGCCAGTATGGTGTGTCATTGCACACATGTGCACTGTGATCTTGCCACGTGTGGGTACCATCAATACCCACACCAGTGGACTGGTACTTGCTCCCAAGAGCTGGCACTAAATACATAAACAGAAATACAGCCCGACAGAGATGGTGTTAGCATATGCTGAGGATTTTAAACACACACAATATAAAAATACAAATTACTTCTCAGAAGCACTAGAAAATAGGAAAGGAAGCTAGTTGTCTTACATTTCTTTAGTTTTAACTTTCCCTGGGGAGAATAGCAATTTTTGCTTCCCCCCACCCCATGGTACAGGAGGCAAAGTTTTCCTTTCAAGAATGATAAATTCCGTAGGCAGTTGTGCACTGAGACCCAGAATGTTGATTACACTCCCCAGAAAAATTGCTTGTTTTCCAAACCAACAGATAAAGAAGGGATACAAGCAACCCTGACTATCGGCACAATGCCAGATCCAGGACCCCGTGCTCCCTGCGTGCGGTTATTACATAGAAGCTATCCACTGAGTCCCTCCTGCCTTTCTCCTGCACCCGAGTCAGGGGATTGATGGAAGCAGGATGATGGATTTCCTAGTGCTTGGTTCCGATGCAACCGAAAGCCACCGTACCCCATCTCAGCTACTCCTAAGCATTTTTTACCTACATGATTTTTTTGTAACCCACGTTAGTAATTTACGGACTAATTTCTGGACTCTCTGCACCTTCAGCAGTCATCAGGCACAGCACTCAGAGTGCAGAGATGAGCTTTGAAGTATCTGTTCAGTTATCACAGATATGGTGGCTTTTGGTGACCTTTCTTTCTGCCATCCCTTTTTTGCTCCAGATGCGTTGGCTTGAGTGAAATTCAAAAAATTCAATCTTAAACTCAGATGTGTGTAAACTGTAAAAAGTAACAAAACCCAAGCAAAACTGTGAGCCACTAGGCTTATGAAGACACATTTCCCCATACTGACCCCAAAGACCCCTGAGATCCAGAGACAGAATTACTAAAGCCTCTCATTTCACAAAGAAGTAGGGCCAAGCTTGACTGTAAATTGTCTATAGCTCATCCAGGTGATAAAGTGGAAAATTGAGCTTGGAGAAAAGCCGGATAAGGAGTATTTCTCTTGCTGGAGGAACAAGATACATGGGAAGTGTTTGGCCTCTTTGCACTGGGATCAAAGTCAGTGGGATTCTATTAGCACCAAAAGCAATGTCCACATGGAGGTTTCCACCACAGTACTTAACAGCTCCTGCAGCCAGCACAGGCTGAGCTAGGCTTTGGGAAGACAATGTCTTGATGCCTGAAGGAGCTGATCCTGAATATCTTCAGCTTTATCTCCTATAACTGCTGCCCCTTTCTATGTGTTTTGCCACCCAGTTTGCAATTCAGAATTGTTCCTCTAGAGTCTTAGATTCCTCATTTACACCCCTAACTTACCTTATGCCAGAGGGAGACCATAAGAAACGAAAAGGCATCACGCTTTAAGAGAGGCACAACCAGGCAGTGCCTTGGGGCTGGAGTGGGAGTCCAGCCCTTAGCAGAGTTCCTTGAAAACGCCACCCCTATCCAGGGCACAGGGAGGAGCACAGGATGGCATGACTCTGCCAGTCCCCTGCCATGCAAGTGGCAACAAATGACAGTCCTTTGCACGAGTATAAGCAGGCAGACCCAAACTTCACACAAGCCTCTGGCATCCTCCCATCTGTCTCACACCTCTGCCAGTAGACAGCAAGGAGGAACCCATACTTTTGATTGGTGCTTGCTTCCCAGCAGCAGCAAGGTCTAATTTTAGACATGAGTGCCAAACATCCTAAATATTTTGAGACATTTAAGTATGGCTGAAGGTGAGCTTAGGGAATCCATCTCAGCTGCTGCATTAGAGAAGTCCCCATGGCTTGTCCTCACAGGTGGTGCTGATGTGGGACACAGGTCTCCAGCTGGAATAAACCATCAATGAAATGAGAGTCTGCATCTCAGTAACTCCATGTTTGGCCTGAGGGCTGGGGCACCACAGTCTTTATAAGAGAGCCTGTGTGCTCAGGAGGAAGTCTATAGGGTGAGGTGTCTCAGCCTGTGCTGTGCAGGGGATTGGACCATAGTGGCAGTCTGGGCTCTCATATAGTACAAACGCAGTTACAGTTTTTCTACTGCTCTTTCAATCTCAAGGGCCCTTCTGCTATTCTTAGTATGACTGCCCTGAAAAGCAGAATTACCAGCAAACTTTGCTGCCTCACCGCCCATGTCCTCTCAAGGCCATTTCTGCATATACTGCCCACCCCTGCTATGAGCAGACATACAGGACATAAGGACAACAGACATAAGGACACAAGTCTGTCCTTACTCAGGTGTGATTCCCCTTTTTCCTCCACATTACTCTAAAAATAGTGCCCTTGTGTCTTACCATGCCAGGATGGTTAGCAGTTTCCCACAGCTTCACATGAGAAGCTTTTGTAGGTGAGAGCACCTCTACCCATTCATCATCCCTTGGATGGGAGGGAGGAGGGCTGCTGAAGAGCTGGCCAGATGTGCTACAACTCTGATTTACAGATTGGAAGGGCTATCCATCACCCTGGATGGGGAAGCCGTCTGGTCTGGTGCTATGGGGTAGGAGAGCAGGTCATCTTACAGCACTTAGGGACCTGTTCTTCCCCACCTTTTGCTGGCTATGGTGTGTTCCCGTATAGGCTGAAGATGTACTCTCTGGAGAGGCAGGCTCAGACATATGCTAAGAAAAGCTGCTTATCTCCACACTGAGAGGGAAAAGAGTGAATACACTCTTCAAAGGGAAAGCGTGAATTATAAGAATAATCCCCAGACTACCAATTTCACCCTCTTGCTCTGGCCAACTGTAATTAGGCTAACCCCAAGGAGGCAGCATTCATATTTCACTCCTTAAATTGTCCAGAGGCTTTGTTGGACTTTGCTGAGTTTTCCCATGGCAATAAGGACTCAAGGAGCTTTTTCGGCTAATTGAATCTGACCTGCCCCATCATGAGTCCTGATGACACCCAAGCTGTGATTATGGCAAGTAGGAGCTTGCCTCTGGGCCAGGGTCACTATTCTGCCACTGACTTTTAGTGTGCTCCTGGTCACATAATTTCATCTCCCTGTAGCAAGGTTTCCCATCTCTAAATAATAGTGACACTTCATACAACATTCCTAGTTCAATGCCCTGTTTGCCTGTAAAGTCTTGGGAGCAGGAAACATCTCATAGCTTCACAAAAAGTAGCAGCTACTCCAGGCTCTGGAGTAAAACACACAGTTCCTAACTGTGTCTACAAATTGTCAGCTTTCCTTCATTTGAAGCAAATCCCCATCAACAGAGTTCATTGTATATATATATACACACACACATATTATTCTTTTGCAATACATATATATTATTCTTTTTTAATAGATCATAGTGGCTTTACAAATTTATGTGTTCACTGGGGACTGTGTTCTCCCAGAGAAATACCATTTCTCTGCTTGACTTGAACAGCAAGAAGGTGGCGACTTCCTATCTGGAGGTCCACGGAGCTGACAATAATTCCTGCCTATCAAAGGAGGTTTTCACATGACTTTCTCGCACATCAGCTGTGTTGCTCAGGGATGGCTCAAACATTTCTGGTTTGCCTTACCCACAGAAATAATTTATTATTATTATTATTTTTTAAAATAAGAATTGTCATAATGAAAATTATCTAGAAATGGAGAATGTTGCTAAAATTATTTTTTAATTATTTTTGTGGCAGGATATGGAAATACAATTATTTGGTGAAACTCCCAGAATGGCACATGGGAGCTGTCATTTGGAGAATGCATCTCATTTCCCACATGAGTCAGACTCCTATCTTGTATTGTTTCTAATGGGAAACAATTGGCAAAAATATTTGTTTTGTAATCCTAATTTAACACAGTTCTCCACACACACTCTCCCTAAACAACAACAAGCCCCTTCAACAGAACAGGGCAAATGAACATTTCTTCAGAAACCAGATCTTGGCAAAAACCCCAAACGCTTTAATAAGAAATTTGAGTCTTGAAAGGCAGTCTAGATGAAAAAAATCCAACAATCCAGCTAATTTACTCTCTGAAAATTTTGTGTGCATTTGCTGAAACTTTAGGAGTAAAGGATCTCAAGAGAGGCAATTCTGGGACGGGGGTGGGGAAAACAGTTTCTAGGTGAGTATTGAGAAACACGCTGCAATCTGCTCAAACTACTGAATTTCAGAACTAACAAATATTTTTATCAAATCTATTATGAACAATGTATAGATCCCAGCTTATTTCCCATGTTATTTCACTCCATTTGAAGCAAGAAATAAGTTTATGAAAAGGATGATCAATCAGTGCATCACTGGGGAAGAGGACAAGCAACAAAACCTCACTCATTGCATTATGCCTTTGGAACAAATTGCACAGACAATCTAGAAGGTTTTATAAAAAGAGGAGCTGATTTCACTCTGGGGGCAACTGAAGCACCTCATACAGTTGTATGAGTAAGGCATGCACTGAAAGTTGGAAATGCTAAAGGAAAAAAAAGGTAGGAGGGAGAGGAGGATTTGCTTCTCTGTATTGTACTGGCAACTTTCATATAATTTGAAAACCCATCCCCAGGCAGCAATATAATTTAACCTTCACTAGAAAACCAGTGAGTCCAGGTACTGACAGAATATACTGAAAGAAGTGCCCTGGCTTTATTGCAAAGTCTGTGATTCGTGCAAGCAATGCTTCTTGCACCCTTCATAAATTGCAATTGCCTTGTACCGGGAAATGGGAAAAGTAGAGGAGGGAACCCTGCCTCTGGGACCTGAGGTCCCCATCCTTCGCATGAACTGGGACTGCTGCTGCAGCAGGCTTACCTTCCCACTCTCCTCCCAGGTCTGAAAAAACAAAGGGTCTGTCCAAAGATGTTGAATGTGCTCACAATTCCTTGTGCTGTGGTGAGGTTTGGTCTTCCTTTTATCACTAGACTGAAAACACACTTTAAAAGTGTCAAGTCAGGAGGCTGGAAGGCAGGAGCAGTTCCCAGGGGATGTAGTGTAGGAAATATTAAAAGCATCCAGCTGCCATCTTTACCTGAGTTGGAAGGAGGGTTTCTTGGCAGGGAAGGTGCTCAGCTTCCATCCATGCAGCTCACTAGATGGACAGGCAGGACCAAACCAGCCCTGGAACAGAAACCAGGATCATGTGGCCTTGCCTTTTTCCCCAGCTTGTCCCTTCCATGGCCAGGTAGATCACTGTCGTGCAAATGCCCATTAATATTGGCACTGATTACCAGCAGCAGATAAATCACAGAAAACAGGGCAAACGGGGATCCAGGAGGTCACTGCTGTGCCCCTGCCTCTGGGCAGCACCAGGTCTCCCTCATCCATTCCAGCTACCTCACTCTTAAAAGCTGGTGGTGATGGGTAGTAAAGCACTGTCCCAAGGCACTCAAGTCTTTTTTATTGTCAGAAAGTGCTCTGCAATGTAAGCTGCATAAATCTTACAGTTATTTACTTCTTTAAAAAGCAGGCATGCAAAGGTTTTCTGGGATTTTGCAGATAGGTGTCCAGAACAGGACACATGGAGCTGGCAGAAGAGCAATCCCAAAGTGAAGATGCAGAACTCTGGATGCAGGGTGAGGTTGCTTCACTCTCCCCTGTCTCAAGCAGTTGCAAGCAACCACTGGCTGTGCAGACCAGCTCCTTGAAAAAGGCAGAAGGTCAATACAGCTTTATCAGTTGAGAATCCAGCCTCGTCTCTTTGGCATTACTTATTTATACAGGACTCTGCTACTTAATAAATTTTGGCTGCTACTGAGTTTATCAACTGGCTGATCCAGCAAAAAAAATTAGTCCATTGTCCTCCCTGGTGCTCTTAGTTTGGGGGAGACTGCCTTGCAAACTGTGCAAAATTTGCATGGGTTGCAATCCCATCCCCACTGATTTCTCTCTCTTGTAGCACTCCAGCACAGGAATTTTTTATCTCTTTGAATGGCTGGACTGAACCAGATCTCTAGAGAAAGAATAACCCCTCAGGCTCATGACTATGGAGAAGGAGAGGTTACCCCTGACCTCAAAGTGACCATAAACTAAATGATCTTTCCAGGCTCTAGAGGACAGGCTGCTAAGGACACTGCTTCTTCTTTGGACATCGGTCACATCCCATCTTCCTGTGGGGGAACGATTTACTATCGTAGACAACCTGTAGGTGTAGGCAGGATTTGCTGAAGGAAGTGGAGGGGCTGGAGAACAGGATGGAGAGAAGAGGGAAGAGGTGAGGGTTGGAAGGGGATGTGACTTAAAGCTTTCCCTCTTCTTGCAGTACTTTGTGGAGATACCAGACTGGTCCGTATTTGCCACTGTCCTCTGCTGGATAAGCATCCCTTCAGCTTAATGATGTACATTAATGAAGTGGTACAGGGGAGAGGCAATCATCACCTTTAGAACAGGCAGGACCCCAAAACTTTGATGCGAAGTGGTGGGTACTTTGGGCATGGAGAGCTTGCCGTGACACAGGACTGCCCCGCGAGCAGGGGCCTGCAGGCTGCGGCTGCCGGCTGACTCTGCCTCCTGCGGCACTGGGCAGATGGAAATGAAGAGTGAATGAATGCTGCTGTTGAACCGAAGGGCGCCCTGCTTCAATGAGGAGAACTATACCTCAGGGAATAGGGAAGAGATTTACGCCTTGGCGAAGCAAGCAGGAAGGAAATAATTCTGCTAGGCACAGATCGCTTCTTCCATCTATTACCACTGCTGTGAGACACCTGGAAATATTGATTTCCTCAGAAGAAATTCAGGTGTCCCTGAATGAAGCAAGACTCCTCTCTACTACTAGGGTTCTTTTAGCAGCAGGCAGAATTGCTTCCTTTGCAGCAATTATTTTCTCAGGTTATTTTCCACCACATCCCTGAGGCCACACTAACATGTCTTTTTATGCTCAGCTAAGCAGCTGATTGATTCCTCCTGGAGCTTTTCCTGTATCGACACCAGCAGGGGACTGAGCAGCACCCAATAACACAGGGAAAGTCAATTAACGATATGAGACATTTACTTGCCTATAGCCAGAAAAATTCCTCTCCCAGCTACTCTGCCTGAAACCCCATCACTCTGACAGCAAGAAGATGGTGCTTTGTTGCCTCTAAATTAGGAGCCCTGAAAGAGGAAAGGATAGAAATCCTGGATCTAGCATCTCTTCTTCAGTGCTCTTGTCCCTCCATCTGTCCTCTGGACAGTCTGAGAAAAATGTGTCCATCATCCCTTGGCTCCCAGTGCTTAATGAGATGGCTTAGGGAGCACTCTAGAGCATGTTCATACATTAGAAAACTTCTCCTGGCCAGTTGCAGTATTTGTGGACATACAGAGCGTTTATGCACACGTCACTGTGTTTATGGAGCAATGCACAGTTATGAAAGATGATGGTTTGTTAAAATAATAGTACTGCTACTACTTCAATCAGGAAGTCAAGGAGAAGTGATTTGACAGTGCTGCTGAATAGCCTTCAGGAATACACAGTTTTAAAAAAGATATTCTTCATGGGACACAGCAGAGCAGCCCTGCCTTTCGCCAGGACAACAGACTTAGTAATTTTCAGTGAGATTCTCAGAAGTGCCTCAGGTTTGCTAGAAGGACATTTTTTATCCTTAATGACTCATGCTCCTAAATTATTTAGGTGTCTTTGACAACATCACTACTAATCCTAATGAAGGCCAAGTAGGCTCTTTAATAAGCATAATGCTGCAGTCTGCACCATTTGCGTCCCTGGTAGAAGTTGTGCTGCTCAGGTGACGGGAGCTGATTAAATCTGTATAACTCACCTACTCAGAGATAACCATTCTGAATGTTCCCCTTTTTCCTTCTGTTAAAAGATAAAAGACCTGTCTGGAAGGATGGAAACTGTGGGCCTGGGCACATACAGGCAATTCTTACAGCAAATCCCACCAGTCTGGTAGCACATTGTACCAACGTGATTTGGGGGCAATATTTATCAGCATACGCCCTAGGGCTGTGGGTCTAACATCTCAATACCCATCCCTTAATGCATGGTGTTGTCCCTTCAGGTCCATCATCAACACAGTAAACCTGCAGCGCTCACACCTGGGGGCAAATATCTGGAAAAGGAGAAAATGCAAATGTTCAGTTCAAGCACAAGGGGAAGTGACGTCTGCTCTGAACAGTGGAGCACGCACAATTTTTTGTGGTACTTCTGCCCCTTAGGTCTGAGCAGAGAACTTGCCAGAGATAAGCATCACATGCTCCACCAACCCCTCCTGCAAAATATTGATTCTGCAGCCTAGATGTTTCTGTGCCTGCTAAAACCATGCAGCAGGGTTGACTGTATACCTCTTCTACTATTTTTGAATGAAAAGCCAAGGCCCCTCGCCTTACTTTACAAAATCAATTAAAAATATCATCAAAGGAATCTGTGTGATTCTCTCCTAAATGATCCCATGTTTTTTCAAAAACACAGACCAGCATGCTGTGTGTACAGGAGGAATGTACCAAGCTATTTTCTGCCAGCACTTCCAGTCTACAGCATCACATAGTGAATTCCAGCTGTACCAATATAGGAAACTTTCCAGAGAGCAGTTTATGCCATCAGAAACTGCCATTTTTCGGAAATCAAATGCTTTTATGAAAACATGGTGGTTCTGATTGTATTTTTACTGGGAAAAAAAGTCACAGTGGGTGATTTTGAACTTGCCATTTTTCTTTAAGCACACAATGTGCACATTGGGTACATTCTGGCCTTGACTTCTCCACAGATGTTAGAATGAAGCGGCTCCACAGTGTGTGGAAGATTGAGAAGGATTAAAATTCACCTGTATGAAAAGGAAGTTTTTCCTTCTCAGAGCAAAGCAAATGACATTTAAGAATCAGCTTTAGCAAGAAATTTATACAGAATGTTCTGTGTCACAAGAGTTACAGTCAGAATTTCACTTCAAAATGGAATGACAACAAATTTCTGAAGACCTGGGCTTTTTTTCCCAGCAAGGTTCTCCCAGTTTCCAATCTGGAGTGTCCCTTGGGGAAGGTTGAGGGTAGGTTTGCTCTGCAATTGTTGTGGTCTGCTTATTCTTCCATCACCCATCACCCTTCAAAGCTACTCAACTTCAGCAAGCCTGTTTTGCCTTCGGCAGCAGAAATAGTTGCTGGGGTGTTGTCCACCGCCCTGCTGCAGGATTAAATGCCACAAGTCCTCAGAGCGGTAAACAGACTAGGCCCAGCCTAAGCCCCCAAGAGCAGAAATCTTGTTATTTACAGACAGCTGTTGGAGCCTGGAGGTCCTGGTGGAGTTCTTGCCAGTCTCTCCCAGGAACCATCTGGTGGTCACACTTCTCTCAAAATCACATTTTCCCTGGGATCTGGTTCTTTAGGAGCAGTTGTAAATAGAAGTAAAACTCTATACTCAGGCAGTTTAGCGATAGGATGAGGGGTGATGGTTTTAAACTGAAAGAAGGGAGATTTAGATTAGATATTATGAAGAAATTCTTTCCTGTGAGGGTGGTGAGGCACTGGAACAAGTTGCCCAGAGAAGCTGTGGCTGCCCCATCCCTGGAGGTGTTCAAGGCCAGTCTGGATGAGGCTTTGAGCAACCTGGTCTAGTGGGAGGTGTCCCTGCCCATGGCAGGTGGATTGGAACAGGAAGATCTTTAAGGTCCCTTCCAACTCTAAGCATTCTGTGACTCTGTGGTTTTAATTCAGCCTGCCCTGCAAGGCAGGAGAAGCTCTGCCAGGGGTGGAATGGGTGAACCTGAAGTAATGTGGGAGATGGGAGACACAAATGGAGGGAGACCTCATCTGATATTTCAAAAATGTGTTTGTGCAGCAAAAGAAAGCTGAGAAAAGGAGAGGGGACATTAGCAAGGGAATTATGGTAGCCAGAAGACTGGAAAGCAGGGGAATCTCTTCAAATAAATTATTGCTTGCATATTTGCAGCAGAAGGGATAATATATCAGGTATATGTGTTTTGTTGGGGGTTGTGAGGTCTTGTTTCAGATGACATCTTGCTTTAGAGCAGCATCTCTTCTCTGCTATGGTGGAAATGCCTGAATGTTCCCAGGTATGGCATGGCTGCATCGATAGACAGAAGTACTGATCAAATGTGAAATGCTATGTTTCTCTGCATCACACATAGTTATGCTGTGGGACTTTTTGCCGCTTGGTATACTAGCCAACAAATGTGTGCTTAGGTCCAAAAAGTGAAGTAGAAAGAAAGAAAACTTAATTGTGAGCTATTAAACATAGAGATGCTTTCTTCCAGATGCCAAAATCGCTGGCAGTCACAGGAGTGGCTCGGGAGCAGGGAGCCTGATCTTCTAATCTTCATTATACTTCTGAAGGTTATTGGGCTATCTCATTTTTTTGTTGTTTATTTTGCCCTGGGTGTTAAATGTTAGAGGGCATGTGGCACACAAAATTGCAAGCTCACTCTGCCCTGGTCATCTTGGGTTGGGAGTGATATGTCTTCACAGAATGGTTTGCATCTTATTTAAGTATATTTATGTATATTGCTGGGGTTGATCTAACAAGTGTGCTGTGCATAGAGGTTAGGGGTACCTACACTGTACTTTGGGATGCTGTATAGACAAGCTTTTCCGAACATCTATCCTGCTTCCCACGTGGAAGGTCCTGTTACCTCTTCATGCTGCCAGTCTGTCTTGCAAGGGGGAGTGACTGGAGAAGTGACTGCACTGGTACAGTGGCTGGAGGATCTTCCATTGTGGTTGTCTCAGCAGGCTGCACCCTAGCCTGAGGGTTTCTCAAGACTTCTAAAACTGGGGTAGAAGAGAATTGGTGGGAGACAATAGGTATGTGAAGAGGAGACAGATGGCTAATTTTTCGTTGTTGCCACTTAAAATTCCAGTCACTTTCCTGCTGATGCTTCTGTCCATCATCAAAGTGGAATAGGAACAGAGAACCATAAAGAGTCAATTTATTATATTGATTTTTTTTCCTTTCCCCCCCCTTTTTTTTGGTCGTCTATATAGACACGACCTGTAATGGAGAAGCTATCATGCACCTGCTTGGGCTCCCAGTGGTAGATGAGGATAGCTTTCTTCCAATTACATGGTCGCTGTTTGGATTTCTCCTTGCTAAGATGACCTTGCATCAGTTAGGTCAGCAGGAGATTGTTTGTTCCTTCCCCAAGGTATCCATTTAGAGAAATGGACATCAGGTAGGTGTGTATGATTTTTAATGAAACTGTGATCAGGCTGGTATGCCTCTGTCTTCCAAGGACAGAACTCTGCTCTAGTGTTTTAGTGAGTATATTTTTAGCTTGGTTTCCTATGAAATGAGGGCTAGCTCATGATGGCATGTGTGTATGCTTGAACAAGCAGAACTGTGTGTCTCAGCCCTGTAACTCTGAGTTTCATTTCAGCAGAATTGTACAAAATAGTAGGGAATTTCAAGGTGTTAGGGTAAATAAAAGCAACCCTGCCAATGTTATCTGAAGGAAAAGATGCAACAGGTGACTGGGGAACAGAGAAATTGCACAAGCAAGAGTTGTTATAGAAGCATCCATGGGAAGCAGCTTCCAAACAAAAGCTGTTAATCCTCCATGGTGGACTCTCCCATACAGCTTTCCTGATGCCTTTAGAAACAATGCACAGAGCTGGTGGAGATGAAGCAGCTGGTGCCCAAGCTGCCCTCTGTCAATAGCTGGCAAGGGTCATCAACACTGGAACAGGTTGCCCAGGGAGGTGGTTGAGGCCCCTTCCCTGGAGAGATTCAAAGTGAATTGGTCTTGTCCTGGGAGATGGGGAATGAGGCTAGAAATGATGGGAGACAGCATAAAAACAGCATACTTCCTGTTAAGATGAAGGTATTTGGGCTACAGGAATGTTGGTTATGCCCTAATGCTCCATCACACCTGATGTGGCATGAAGGCTGTCATCAAGCAAGTCATTCTTCCTGCCCTTTCAAGGTACAGCAGTTGTGTATCAGCCCATCAATACTGATGTGACAGGTCCCATCACTAGCCTGTTTAGGCTCTACAGGGAAGAATTGTAATGTTAGGTGTCTGAAGCCTTACTCATGTCTCATCACCTCGTGATGGTGTCCCTTGAGGTCATCATTTGTCTTACAGCTTTTTCCACTGGAGATCTCTAGCCCAGCATGCCTCCTTGATCCATGGCAGGAAATATCCTCCCTGGCAGCATGGTTCATCTGCCCAATTTCAGCTCCTCATGGGTAAACTTAATGGTGCTGTAGAAGTGCCTAGACAACAATGCCTGCACAGAGCAGTTGCATTCCAGGCATAGCTACCTGTAATGATATTGAGTAGTCCTGGAGAAGTCTCTAGGGGTCCTTTGGGCTCAGTTGTAGCTTGCTCCAGGTATGTGTCATGTCTTCCTTTGGGGGCAGAGTCTGCACTGTTGGAGAGGAAGAAGAGGGGAGAGCTGTGGAGCAGCATTAGCTTGAGGACCGGTGGAATGGTGCAATTGGTGGCTTGATTACAGAGTGTAATTACCTCAGGAGAGACAATATCAGCTGCTAAGGGACTATTAAATCCAGATGAGAAAGATACGATAATATTCTGGGGTCTTTCTCCATCTGTTAAAGTTAATTTCATACTTTCAGTGATTTTAAACCACCTATCAGTAGTCTGTTCAGATGTTGGATGTGTTGCAGGGCGCAGCACACAACTCGGCAGGTACCAGCTGGAGAGTAAAATATTGCTAATAGGGAAGAGAATTGCAGCACGAAATCTGTTTCCATTGTCCCTCAGGTAGAGAAGCATGGCTCTGGGCAGGGAGTAATCAGACCTGGAGTGAAGCTTGCGATAGGACTGCAGCCAAAGGAGTGACATTAGTGACAGACATGGGTGGGTCACTTTCTTCATCTGATCATGGGCTGATGTTCAGGGTAAGATGCCTGTGTCCACTCTACTCCCAGCAGACACAGGTGGACTCAAAAACAACTGATATGAACTAGAGGACCAAACATGCCTAAAACTCCTGTGGAAAAGGTATCAGATTTAATAGGTTTTGTGTTCTCTGCGTGATTATTTGCCACCTTCAAAGTGATAGTGGAGCGATTTTGGAGTACAAGTCTATTGATGGCTCCGCACTGCTGATCAAATTAAAACTCAGCAACAAGACCTTTTTTTTTCTTTTTTTTTTTTCACCCAAAAAGCTTCTGCCTTGTCCCTGTTACTCCCAGTAGCTATTTTTCAAATTTAGCAACACCACTTGAATTATTGAAAACTTAATTATTTCATGTCTCCCACTTCTTCAGCAGGAACATGATGGCTATTGACAATGGACCATCAATCATGTTTTAAAAAGAGCTGTCAGTATTAGGCAGGAGAAAGAATGATTTGAGGATTTCCAGCAAAAGCCAAAAATATCACTAATGGAAAGCAAAGTGGAATCTTTTCCTAATGAAAGCCTCAAGTTGTAACCAGAAGCTGTGCGCTTTCAGAATGCCTTACCCTGGCATTGTTCTGATTGTCCCCAGCTAAAAGGAGATGATATATCTTGGACTCACAATGCAATTTAATTGGTGTCCAGATGGTTTTGTGAACAGCATTGTACGAGCTGCATTTGAATAAGCATTTTCCTCTTGCCTGAAAGTGTTTCAGATAAAGCACAAATTTAATGCATAAAAATGTCATTGGCTTCTGACCACCCCATGCCATGTAGGCTCGTGAATTAACTGCTCAATGGAGGTCAAAACCATCAAAGGGAGCAAAACACTGACACAGATTCATCTGATATATAGCAATTTTTAGGTGTTTAAAAGTTATCTAATAATCCCCCATTTTAGTTTTATCACTGATTTTCATCGCAAAAAGTAGCTAGCATGGGAAGAAGAGACAGAATCTGTCCCCTGGCTAAAATGGAAAATAAAACAACTGCTTAGGAAACCTAGGACTTCAAATTGGCTTTCTGGGAGAGGGTTGTGCCCTTAAGAGTTAACATATCAAAATGTTTCGGATTTTGTTTGTGTTTTTCTCCTTTTTGCTGTCTTGGCAGGTGGAAGCACCTGAAGGATGCTTTGCCAAAACACTGAATTTCTGTTAAATTTGGTACCAGGGAGATTTGCGCCGTTTCCTCCCTTGCTTGCCATTAATTGTGGTGTGTGCTCAAAACATGTACCAGTTTGGTATGCCTAGATGATTTCGGCAGAACAACTTAGGCAGCACAACCCAAGAAGACCATGAAGTATTTGTGACATAAGGCTTGTGCTACCTCCAGTAGAAATTGTCCGTCACCAAGCATGGGGTGTCTCTGGGTGTTGGGGCAGGCCAGGCAGGGAGTAGGGTAAGTGGTCAATGAGCCCAGTGTGTGACCACAACCCTGGCAGTGAGGTGATCAGTGGATTTGGCGGCTGAAAAGACCAGGAGTGTCCCGGACAACTGCTGGAGATACCACAGGATGGTGTGTGGGCTCTTGGAATCTGGTGGAAACGTCTTTATTTCCAGTTTGCTCAAGTTAGGTTGCATTCAACTTTTTTATACTGCATTATTCCATGACTTCATATTTTCAAGCATAAATTAAGCATTGAAGAAGTAATTCGGAAGAGGATCTCTTCAACCATCACAGGCAAAGTTTGGTGTGGCCATTATTTGTTGATTTAAATTTTGCTGTAAAGAACTGAGTATGGGTGTGGGGTGAGACAGTTTCAGGTGGATGTGATATCCCCCAGTGCATTTGGCAGACTGAAAAATACACACACACACAAATTAAATGATTTTGAGCAAAGTAAAAAATTTCACCTGGACCAGAAGATAATATTTTGTGCCATAAGGACAACACACTGAAATAAAAGTTAGAAGAGAACCAAAGGAGCTTTGAAAAAGTTCAAGGGAAATGACTGAAATGTTTAAACTCAAAAAACCCCCTTTTTCACAGTTCCATTTTCTGTCAAAAAAGTTTTGGGTTTGAAATGATGCTGTAAGCATTGACACCGCTGGGGACAAGACTTTGAGCTAGGCAGATCAGTGACTGGCAGCAAGGGTTTTCTTTGTGTGGGTTCAGCTGGAGCACACCAAAGCATCGCTGGCCATTGTGGTTAATGCTGTTACCAGCTGTAGAAATCTGAATCTGCACTTCTAGATTTTGGCAGAGCTTGTGAGAGTCCCTCGCAGTCCTGGGGAGCTGTGCCTGGATTGAGATGCTAGAGTAGCACTGCACCACAAGGTCTGGTGGCCAGGTCTGACACCTGTTACAGGAACCACTTCTGTAAATCTCCCAAGGTTTCCCCTGACTTTAAGAAAAGCCATAAAATTTCTTCTGATATGTAGTCCTCTCATTAGGGAGATGTGCCAAATTATACAGACAGCTCCCATATCAAAATCCTCTCTGCAAGTGCATCTGTATCTTATGAAAGTTGTCCAGCCAGCCTTATTATGTTCAATTCTGCATTGCCAAGACCTGCTGGCAAGAAAGAGCT
>VZRU01006703.1:219767-279341 GCA_013398155.1 Pedionomus torquatus | reverse complement strand
TAAATTTGAAATACATCAGAGAAGTACATAAGAAAAGGGATATATCTAAAAGGGTAATATCAAAAGCCTGCTAGTAAATGCCAAAGAGAGACTTTGGGTACCAGAACTGGTGCCAAACAAAATTGCATAAAATAATATTTACCTGTCTCCTGGTATTCATTACAGAGAGCGCTGGGGAAAATAGTCTCATAAATTGCTGGAGGGCTCATAGAGCAGAACAACAAAGGAATGAATATTAGGACTTGAAGGAATAAAAGATTGGCCTGCATCGTGGGCATCTTTCTGAGTTAGCATTCCTAATACACTGGAGCTTTGGGAGGTTGTTTTTCAAATGGAGATAATTAAATGACAAGCCACTGTGGGTAAGAGGTTTAGAAATGACGCTTAGAAAGGGAGTTGTGGCAGAGAAGGTAGAATGCCTGTTGGATACACTTTAGATTCAGTTGGGGATGGTCACTCCTGTTCTGTAAGATAGCTGCTGGAGGCATTGGTGTGTTGCTTTAAGCGGTGTGGTGCCAAAGTGGCGTGGAGCTGGACTGCAAGATATGTAGGAATGTGCCTGTTTGCATCAGGAGTGCCGAGATATTTGCTCTTGTACCTTCTCTACAAGCTCCACCGTGGCTTTGTCTAACAGCAGTGTTCTCACCCGTTGTTTTTTCCATCAGCTGTCATTTCTCTGCCAGCAGTAGATGAATGCATGAATTCTTGGCTGGGACACTTTGCAGGGCTCTGCCCAGTGGCTCATTAAATTGAGTTCAGCCCTCTGGTACTTCCCCCAACATGCTGTGGATCTGAAAAGTGCCCGTGTGAGATACCCTCTGCTGCTCCAGCACTGGCTCAGCTGAGAGGTAAGGATCCGTGTCACTAAGCTGGAAGGAGGAGGGTGAGTTGGTCTTCCGTTGCCATCCTTTCAAAAGTGGAAGTCTGCCCCAGTTTCTGAGCATAGCCCAACTGCTGCTGCTTCCCCTGTCCCTCTGATGATGGCACCTGGCTGAAGAAAGGCCACCCACCAGAGATCCTGCGGGGGCTTCAGCAGCCCCTCAGGTCTCAAAGGTTTCATCGCATCCTCTGACCCACATGGCATACTGTGTTCATTTTTAAACTTCAGGAGAGGAACATGAATTGTCAGTTATTACCTTCAGCTTGACTTTCTACACCCTAATGTTCAGAATGTTCTAATGCTCTTTGTCCTTTCTCAAATCTGGTTGCACACATGGCTTGAAGGCAGATATCCTGACACCTGTTGTGCAGAAGTTAACATCTGCCTTTGGTTTGGCAAGTGAGACATCCATAATGAAAAAGAGAAAACTAAACTTGGAAAGCTCTTTTTTTCAGAGGCAGACATGATTTGGGGTTTGAAATTTTCCAGCGGGGTGGAGGTGGGGGATCAGCTCTGGCTCGCATCCTGTCACACAGAGCATGGGAACAATGGCCAGAGAGCAAAAGCCGGAGATAGCAGAGAGCCAATTAAGTAATCCCTTTCTTCCCTCCTTAAAAAGCACTTTGCTACAGGATTTTTCTAGCTCCTGCTGTGTTCCTGATATATTTAGGAGCCAAAGCCAGATAGATGGGGAACCTCGACACTGGGAAGTGCAGGGCTGGATTCAGATCTGGAAGAAACCTTAGCTGAAGACAGATTGTCAGACAGCTGTTTCCTGGAGGTTGTTGTTGGCTTTCTTCTGCAAAGCACTGATGGTAGCCACTGTTTGAACTTTGCTTGCCAAAACACACACATGCAAATATGCATATGTGAAACCCCCAAGTCTCCTCGCCCTTGGCTCATTCTTTGTACCTTCATTGCAAGCCTGTTCCCAAAGCATCGGCTAATTATCCTTCCTTCTTCCCAGAGCATGGCCAGCAGCTGCCTTTGGATAAGGCTCATTGAAACGGAGCCAGGGTGAATCGAAGTCAGTCAGCACACAGGGGAAAAGTCCCGCTTCACTAACCCAGGCGGGATGACTCCAGCAGAGACATTCATCTCAGCTTCCTGGCTCTCCGGGGAAAGGATGAGTGACAGATGCTGGAAAGTGCTTGTACCATTGAATTTTTAAAACGTGCTTTATTTTACCATATAGCACTGCCGAGCTTGTAAGTTTAAAGAGCAGGAGACAATGCCCCAAATTCATAAGATGGGCACAAAGATCATTCTCTTATAAAAGAGGATAAATCTGGGGTTCCTCTTACTTGCCTTCTGGGTTTTGAGGCTGAAAATACAGGATAACCAGCTCTGCCCCCAGCACAGATTTTTCACAGATCAGTTGAGCAGAACAGAGGTCACTACTGCAGAGTGAATCGATGCTCAGTAAGGATCTTTAACGTATGCAGATATGATTTGTACTTATTGCAGTCTATGAGTACTGTCTTTCCAGAGAGCAAATGCTAACAGGGAAAACCTTTCATGGGAACCACGGTAAAGCTCTTAACATACCCCATTATAATGTTCAGTCCACCATGGGAGGAGGTAAGGAAGGATTTTTCAAACACTAATCCCTGAAACATGTTCCTCCTCCTCTCACCTGCCTATGGCTGAAGGTAAGGGACAGTAATATCTGTCAGGAGAGGACAGGCGTGGAGAAAGGTATGAGCCAGTGAATCAGAGAAGGACAGCAGAGACTGCAGCAGGCAGCAATGAAACAGGGCTTGGCAGAGTCTTACTCTGACTCCAGGTGAACCTTTTCAGAAAATGAAGTTTCAACAATTGGTTTGGATTGACTATTTTTTTTAATAACAGCTAAGAATCTCATAAGAACATTGAAGGAAGGTGCATACATAGGTATAACCCTTCAGCTTTTTTAATAGCAATCCTAAGTGAATTGAAGTGTGTTGGGAATCTGCATTAAGCACACAAGATAGCCAATGGTCAATCTTGCTCTGATTAATCAGACTAATAGAGATCTGAAGCACCACAGTAGCAGCTTTATTGTCTGAAAGAGTCTCAGTCCTTTTTGTCTGGCATGTTCACCTACCTCATAGCCACCACTGGGACTTCTGATAACCAGACTCTGGTTGGGGGCATCTCAGGAGATTAAATTTTCCAGGCTGCAACTTTTGTTTGTTAATCAAACACTGTTTTCTGTGAGACAGCCCATATTTTAAGATGAAAGAGCAGGGCTGAAATTATATACTGGTCTTTTTCAGAGCTGAGGCCCTCCTCTTCTTTCACCACCTTTTCCCCCACCTTATATTCTTTCTTTGAGGGTTTATATTCCCAGCTCACCCAGTATCCCTTTGCCCCTGTCTGGATTGCTCCAGACTGCAGGTGGAGTTTCACTTTTCCCCTGAACTGACTCAAGACAAATCAGTCTGTATTTGTCGGGGTGTCAGATGCTGAAGGTCAGAGCCTCTTTGATCCAAATGGTATACATAGACTGGGCTGTAAATCCTTGCCCGTGTCACCGCCCCAAGGCATGTATGCCATGCTTGCAGTAGTCTTGATCGGCACCCCAGGAGCACAGGAAACGTGAGTGATACCCAATTTGACACCCCGGCCTTTGTGCCTTCAGGCCTTAAGTTGATGGGTTCAAAAGCTAGAGGGAGGTGGTGGAGATGTAGACAGCCACACAAACGGGCAGAGAGACTATGTGAAGACAGACTGCTGCACACCCCTCCCTCTCTCCCCCATCCCCATCTTCCTTTTCCAAAATCACCAGAGCGTGCAGCTGTTGAGCACAAGAATTTTGATATTGCTTTATTTCTATGTGGTATTTCAAGCATGATGAGCCAGCCAGACAGATGGATAGATATTAGGATTGTCTCATGGATTCTGACATGCTGACACCTGCCAGATGTGGATGTGGTCCAGCACAACTGAAATCACAGCTCTTCACATCTGATCTGAATTCATCCCTCTCTTCCGCAAAAGCGCAGGCCTCATCTGGAATATCTTGGGGGGGTGGGGGGTGGGGAGGGAGGGGAGGTTTAGCATACAAACCACCCCTTCTCTGCTGCCTCTTTCTGAGAAGTACCAGCAAAGTGATAAAATACTGTGACTAACTCAGTGACACTTCAGCAACTGAAAAGCAGAGTTTCCAGGGCTTGCATGGTTTTTTCTCACTCATTACTTTTGGATTTTAATAACTGGATGATGCCCAGTCACCTGGCAACACTCAGCTCTGCAGACTGGTTCTGCACAGAGGGTCACGTTTCTGCTGAACTAGTCAGAAGATGCGCTTCAGGAGGAGATGGACTGATCTGGTGCAAAGCTTGCCAAAGTTTCCCCTTCCCAATATTTGACAAGGATGGATGAAGCAGGGTGAGTGTGCAGAGGATCAAACTTGTCCTCTGGTTGCACTGAGCTTGAATTTAAGAACTGACTCAATGATTTTGGCCTTATACTCTCTGAAGTCTAATACCTCTTGTGTGTTGTGGCAAGAGCTTGGAGGGACATGGTGCAGACAGAGCCTACCAGGTGGAGAAACAGCCTGACTATTTTATTACAAGCTGGCAAGCCCTGCTGAGGGCCAACGTGCCTTAGTCCGGCGTGAGATCAGAGCCAGTCTAACACGGCTGGTTAGCAACCAGACCAGAGCAGGAAAGACTGGCACGTCCCCTGCCTGCATTTCCAGGCTGGGTCTTGTCTCAGATCTCTGCTCTCTGCCCTGCCTGCTGGAGTAGTGATGCTGACAGCATCTGCCGAGGGCTGGTGGCTCCTTGCCATCCTGCAGCTGAATGTGGAGACTATGCTTTGGGCATGTCCATTCTCCACATGTCAAAGAATCACTCTGCAGCTCTGCAATCATGCTATGAGGGAGAAGCCCTCTTTCTTGCTCTCTTTTTTCACAACCTGGATCCCAGGAGAGTGAGTGAGATGTTGCTGGGCTCACGTCTAAAGTCATCTCCTTGCTGTCTTGGATGTAAGCATACTTGACCTTTCTTCTCTCTTCTCACCCAACTTCGGAGCCCATTGTGTCTCTGTAGCCAGTGCTGGCAGCCAGCAGATCAAAGACATGTTGTGGCAGCTGGTCTGCAGTATGCAGGGTGCTGCTGAAGGAGGGAGACTGCTTCCTAGGGGGAGGCACGAGGCATGTTCCTGCTGTCGCTCCCATCACACACTCTGCAGTACCTGAATGTGTTGCAAACAGGCTGTCCTGCTGAAGTACAGCTCCTGTCACAGCTGCTGTTTCAGAAACCCTGATGAATGAGAATGGAAGTGGGCAGCATCTCTTCTGAAACAATGCCAGAAAACTCTGCTTTTTCATTGAAAAGTCCACCTTTAAGCACTGAGATCCAGCTGGACTCCGTAGATGTACAGACAGGAGATGCAGAAGGGCTTTATTGTCTTGGGACTGTGTATTTATTAGCATCAGTGGTAGTTTTACAGGTGGTTAGAAGTAGAGCCAGACTGCAAAGAGGGATGAGTTTGGAGGAGATAATGTGAAAGTAATGCATAAACCAAAGGAGGGAGTATTGCCCAATAAATCTCACAATATGATAACTAGGCAGGGGAAAAGGGAAAACTAGTAAGAGATCAGTTTAAAACAGATAAAAGAGAATACTGCCTTACACAGCAAGTAGTGCATATTGAAATTTGTTGTACCAACAGATTCAGAAAGGGATGGACAACAGGATTGCTAAAGGATGCTGAAGGGAATAGACTGGACTCTTCCTACAAGCGCCCCTCAGCCTGTGCCGAGGGATGCTGAAAAAATGCCAGCTCTGGATTACAGGAAGGCCAGACACACATGGTCTACTGTTTTCAGTGCTGGAGACAGCATCAGGCTGGCTGGACCACTGGTTTGGCCCTGAAGGACAGCTCTTACATTTTCCAGACACTACACAAGCATGTCCCAAGTGTTGCCTGCCACATCTCGCTACAGACAGCTCAGGCTAAAGGATTTACCAGTTCAGATTAACCAGCCCAGACTTTTTACTGGGCCCATTTGATTCATGGATTAGCAGCGAAACACCAAGTTCCGAATTCATAGAGTCTCCCCCACAACCTGTGCAGAAACCTGGGAAGTTTAATTAAACTCATGCAAAACAAATTGCAAAGATTAGGTTAGACTAGTCAGGTTTAATTGCAGGTAGAGGGAAGAGAAATTCAGTCGTGTACACTGGAAGCCACAAATAATCTCCCTGGCAGTGAAATCTTCTCTTACCCAAAGTCACCATGGAAGGGTCTGAATGAGCTTGATGACATCCTTTTCCTGCTAATCCTGTTGTCCCTTCCCTCCTTGCTGGCCATACTTGTCACCTGTGATGGCTACTAACCAGGCTCACTGTTTCTGGCCCTGTGAATATCCCACCTTCTCCCTGACTGCTCCACAAGTCACTTGATCCACTTGATCAAGTCAGGGAGGAAGAGCTGGTGAAATTTAAAGAGCTGGCATCTTTCTTCCCCCCCAACAGCTCTGTAAGTAGGACTGTGCAGAAAGGGTTACAAACAGAAGCGAGAGAGAATATGACACCTAGACATTTCCTAGAGGTCTGGAAGCCTCATAACCACTGGGAGGCATTTACCAGTGTTCCACTCACCTCCCCCACTTGCCCCGAAGAACTGGCACTGAAATAAACTGGTGAACAAGTGTGGCAATGCACATGAGGTGCAACATGAGATGTCACACATAGACATCTGCTGCCAGCCTGCAGAGCCAGCCTGCTTGAATTCTGGAAGATGAAGAAATCCCAGTGATGAATGGTGATGCCACCAGTTCAGAAATACTTTCCCTTTGCCTAGCATAATCCAGTGGTGGTCTTGTAAATGAAAGCCAAAAGCTTGTTTTGTGGTCAGGGCCATGATGAAAATAAAAGCTTCTCATGGGAAACTTGATGTGAGCCCTTGCAAATCACCAGCACCTGAGATCTGGATCTTAGAGGTCTCTGGGGATAGGGGAAAGGGGTGCAAGGAAGCAGGCAGTGTCGATAGGCTCAAGAAATATCTATGGGAGGAAATCACATTACAAGTTTTGTGGGGAGGAAAGGGACTGTCTGCACATACAAAGGAAACCTTAGAAAATAAGCAGGCATCCAGGCTGTTGAGTTTCTCAAAGTGCAGAAGCCACTGGCAGTGGTTCACTAACAAATATCAACCCTCTAAGAATGGAATGAAAGGGCAAGAAAAGCCTCATGGTGAGAAAGAGTACCTTTGTGGCTGCTTTTGTAGGAAAATGAGCCATTTAAGGCTGCTGCATCCTTTGCTAAAACAAAATGCTGCTGTAGCTATGATTGCCTAAAGTGAAGCTATTTCTCTGCCTTGTTTGGTTTGCCTGGCAGTTGTTAGGCGGTAACTAGAAATGAGGAGGAGAACCTTCTTCTCTCTTAAAAAAAATAAAATTGTGTTTTTTGCAGCTATGAAAGCAAGTTATTTTCCTTAGAAGCCCATGTTCTTTTGAATGGCAAGTTAAACTCTTGCACAGCCTGGCAAACATGACTTTCTCCAAGCTCAGCTTCTTGCTTTCAAACTCTCTGCTTCTCCCCAGCTTGAAAGGGTGCTGTGGCAAAACTTTCCCCATTTCTGTATGCTCTACATACTGGGCTCTGGCTTTGCGTCAAAGTCCGGCTGTGTGGCATCATCGTAAGGAGATGAAAAACCCCTCTTCTAGTCCCTCCTCATTCCCTAGTTGTTAGCACCATAGATGCTTCATTAGCAAAACCATCCAGATGTTTGACTTTGTGGGGCATGTCGATTAATCAGATTACCATTCAACTTCACTTTCAGGATTGCCTGAACATCCCCTACAGTGATGGAGAAAGTGGTGTGCACGGTCAGCAGCAAGTTCTCCCCGACCCTTTAAACCTGTGCTGTAGGGGGAGAGAAGGGACATGTACTGGTTGCTATAGTAATAAGCCACCCTGCAAAACCCAGGCATTTTGTTTGCCTTGCGAAAAACATTTCACCCCCAGACACCTCTGAGCACGGTGGGCTTTACAGGGAAGCATTTAAAATCACTGTTGCTTGTGACCTCCCTGGGCTCATCAGCTGGAGTGATGGGAGTACTTCAAGCTCAATTCAGGAAAGGGAACGCTTGAACAAGCATGGGCTTCACTGAAGCACGTGGTTAAATGCCCTGCAAATTTGGACCTCTGTAACAATTTTGTCTCACCTTGGTCCCTACAACAATTCAGGAGTGGCAAACTCTAGGCTTCTCATCTATATTCATATTTAAGACTTTTTCTTTTTTCCCCTTGGGAAGTGAAGAGAAGGAAGGGGAACGTGGTAATAGAGCAAGACAGTTTCTCTGCTAGTGTTTCTTTGAGGTCCCCCAGGAGAAAACAGTTCTCTGACACCAATTAACTCTAGCACAGGATCTTCTGATTTTAAGTGGAACATCAAATCTCACTGAGATAGAAATAACTCTTTTATGCCTGCCTCAGTTCTCAACACTTTATCAAATTCTGGGCCTGGACTCCTGCCAGGTCTTTTCAGAAATAATGAAATGATTATTCTTAGCTCCAAACTACAAAGGCTTTCTACTGAAAAAAAAGGAAAAGGTACCCTGCATTTGTTATAATTTTACCACTCATTTTCATTATCTACTCCTTCCTAATCTAGGTTATAGCCTGACAAATATGTTTACAATTGTAAGGTTCATTGAATTTTTTTTCACACGTATTTCTTTTTGTTCTATCCTACAGGGCTGAAAATTGGATGATGATGAAGGGAAAATGCCTCGAAGGCAAGCCAAGGAAGGGCAGAAGAACAAGGCAAGCATGGTGGAGAAGGAGAGACCCACCAGAGCGGGGAATGCTGAGGAGGAGGTAAAGCAGTGGCTGATTTATGACCACCTGGTGAGAAGACAGATGGGAGATGGTGTGGGAAGCTTTTGGAGGAGTGTCCAAAGTGTATCATAAATGAAGTAGAGGGAGACAGGGGAACTAGGCAGAAAGCGAAGGTAACAGAATCCATCAGGCTTTCTTGGAGTAAAGCTCTGCCATGGATTTGGAACTGGAACTTTTTTCCCCCAGGGTGAAAAATAAATTCATCAATGCCACCATACTTGGTAAACTCCTCTTGATTCTGCCAAGTTAATCATACCAGAAGCAAAACAAGTCAGAGAAGAAGATGTCCCTCTTGGTATTTTGAAATGAAACATTCATTCCAATCATCTCTCCTTGGACGCTTTACTCCCTTGTTTATAAAAAATGAGAAAATTGATTGTGCAAAGTGAAACATTTATCTCTGTTTGCTTCAGTGTTTCACTGAAGTTAGAGAAACATTTTGTATTTGTTGGAAGTATTAAGACTATTCTGTTTAGGGAGGAGTCTCGATACCCTTCTTAATTTTGGGTGCAGGCATTGCCAGCAACACAAGAGTAAATCTGAAGGCCCTTGGTTGTTTGCATTGCTCTGGAAATCCCCCTCCAGCCTGAGAAATTGCTGGATTTGCATTGCTCTGGAAATCCCCCTCCAGAACTTGTGGAATGGGGCCTGTGGGGCTCTAGTGTCCTGGATAAAATGCAGTACAGGTGGGTTTGGAACGGTGTTGGATGAACAAAGGGAAGGAAAGTTCCCCTGAGGGTGGTTGAGCACAAAGGGGACACTTTGGCTCTATCGGCTGAGAGAGCTCTGTGGGAAGCACTGTTGCACATTTGTCCTATTTTTATACTTTTCTTGAGTCATCTGTTTTCCCAGTGCCAGAGAGGGTACTGGATCAGACACGCTTTTGGGCTGACTGTGAGGTCACTCTTTCCATTCCTGTTTTAAGCGTTTATGAAGACAGAGGAAACAGGTTCCTCCTGGCTTTTAACAGGTGGGGAGATGGTGGGGAAAAACAAGTGATCCAGGCAGGGTTTCCACTAGTATTTTTCCATGCACACACAGTGTCCTGCCTTGCGCATCTTTCCAGCGAAGGCATTAAGCCATTTTATGGGGCAAATGAGATTGGTGTGAATATGAGAATGGTGCCATTGGAGTTAATTAAATGTGCTGAAGCAATGAGTCTGGGTTTCCAACACCCATATAAGGACACCAAGAATGAAAGGAAAATGGAGAAATCCTTTGTGTCTTGTGTGTGATATGAAGTTTTTAGAGGCATCATTAAGGCACACCAACTACCGGGCCTTTTCAGTCAGAATGGATTTAATGCGTAACACAAGCAAGTGAAGCACAGAATCATTTAGACTGGAATGGACCTCTGGAGGACTCTGGTCTGCACCTCCTGCTCAAAGCTAGGCCAGGAGGAGCAGGTTGCTCATGGCTGTACCTGGTCAAGTTTTGAATATTTCCAAGGATAGAGTTTTCTCTCATCTCTGAACTTCTGTTTCCATGCTTAGCCACTGACTTGATGAAAAAAAAAATTCTAACAAAAGAAGAAAATGAGATACAATCAGGATGTTGGGTCTGTGGTGTGAAATGGTTGATGCTGAGGAACTCAGGTCCTTGACAGAATGAGGTCCCCTTTGTGACCATGAGCTACATGCCTGCAACACGACTTCCTGTCAAGTTTTGTGTGAAAAATGTCTGTCTTGCTGGCTAATGTGACCCAAAGCTTGGTGAGAGGAGCAGCTGGGGCATTTTTTCAAATGTAGACTTCCTGCCTTGCATTATAAACCCTGTGCATGTTCAGCATTGGCTGTACTATCTCCTCTCAGGGAGTGTTACAACACATGCTTTATAGCTGAACAATTTCCTAAGCACCTTTTAGGGCTGGGCCCACGGGGGCTTGTAAATCTTAGCTGGGGCTCTCCCAAACCCTTTCCTCTCTCCACTCGCTTTGCTCCCATGGGGGCTGTGACAAGAAGACCGTGTGAGATAAGCAGTATGAATGAGGAGGCTTTGTTTTCCACATTTCCAAGTGAGCGGCTCCACACAGGAGCATGCTGAATTAAAATGAAGGCACTGAAGGGTGTCTGAGGATTTTTTTTTTTTTTAATGATTATTTATATTTTTCTGGCATTGCTGTTTCTCTTGGGAAGAGCAAGCTTCTCTGTGAGATTACATTTGCTGATCTTTCTGAAGAATATTTTAGCAATGCTTCAAAATAAACAACAATGAAAAACACTGAAAGGAAAGAAGGAGGACTCCCCAGACAGCCCACTGTTTTGACTTTTTGAATCCATTCAGGCTGTATTTTTACCATCCTTAGCACTGAGTTTCTAGAGGAAAGGGCCTCTGTTGGAGTAGAGAGTGGAGGCTTCCCTTGGGGTGCCAGGTGATCCCACCAGCTGTTTATAACACTGGTCATGTTTGCCTGGTGAGAGATATCCCTGGCAATCAGGCTGTTTTGGGGTTATGTTTTTGTTCTTCTAACTGCAAGAACCAAGGAGGCTGGGGAGTTGAGCCAGCTCATAGCAAGCACGTCCACATCATGGAAAGCATATTGGAGTTTGTGACGATCATGCTGTAGGAACCAGCATAGAATGGTTTCGGTTGGATGGGGCCTTAAAGATCATTGATTTCCAACCCCCTTGCCATGGGAAGGGACACCTCCCACTAGATCAGGTTGCTGAAAGTCCCATCCAGCCTGGTCTTGAACACCTCCAGCATGTTTTCTTTCAAGAGCCTCAGTGTCCTGGGCCAGGGCAGCATCCCTTCTGCCTTTGGGCTTTGAAGCAGCCCACAGAGAGGACCCCAAGGTCTGATCTCTGGGTACTGCTCTTCTTCCCTTGCCAAAGCAGCTGATGCTTGCTTTGTGACAGCCAAGTGCATGCAGTTTTATCTTGGCTGTGCAGGTGTGGCAATTAAGGATAGGCTGCTAGGAATGTAGTGCTTTCAGAGCCATACACACTAATAATCCTACCTTCCCAGCACAGAGATGCTTCGGCATCTTAGTAAATGAAAGGAATGTAATTTATTTGTTCACATGATTTCCTACAGAAGCAGAGACACTATGATTTTTCTTGGTGGTAACTGTGTCCCTTACTCTTCTCTCCACCACTATTTTACACTTTTGTAAAGAGTAAAAAAAAATAAAAAAATTACTTTCTACCAGATTTAACAATGGGGGAGAGATCTCAAAGATTATATGTTCAGACAGGGTCCCCCCACAAAGAGATGGTCGTGTAGGGAAGGTATCACAAGACTTGTCATCAGTGAAACAATTGAACTGTGAGGTTAAGCCCCATTAGACATCAGAGGATCCTCAGATGAGAGATGAAACCTGTTAGTAAGATATTCAGACTCCTACATTAGGGATGGTTATTTTTTTTTTTTTTACCCCTTTTTAGGGACATAACTCTCCCTCATGCAGCTGAGAAGAGGTTGGAAAGGGAACACCAGGGGACTTGGTGCTTTGGGATCAGCCTCAGTAACTGGATTTTCCTATGGATTGCTGAGTAGGTGGAACAGCAGTGGCAAAACACAGAAAACAGTACACATAAATAACATTTGAAAATTAATCATCTCATTTCCTGCAAGTGATAAGAAAATTTGCCTTGTCTGTGAGTAATTTGCAGTCATTCATGGCAATTTCTAATATTTAAATACCAAGTAAATTAATTAATTGGCATTATTTTTAGTTAACTGATTTACTGTAATTGCAATGACTAAATAAATCAATTACTTTAAAAAAAAAAAGTCCCAGACAAACATGGTAAATCAATTACTATTTAATGGGAATTACTTGATGTTACAGAAAACAACAGAGGAACAAATCCTTTTACGACATCAGCAAAATTCAATCACTGTCTGCGGAAAGGGATTTCAGCGCAACATTATATCTTTATTTAACTCACAAGATAACGTAAAGAAGTAGTGAGAACGCATGAGCCGCGAGCCCAGGAGAACCATTATTCACTGCAAAGCAAGCAGTGGTCTCCTGAACCATCTCAGAAGCAGGAAACACCATTTTTGGTGACCAGCACCTGTGCCAGGAACCTTGTGACAAAAGATACATCAGCAGGTGCTTGGATAAACATCACCTGTGCCAGAAAAATAAATTTAGTGTTAGAAATCTTTAGAGAAAGACAGGAAGGTATTGGAGAACAGCTGTGAGTGGAGGTTACTGTTACTAGGATATTACTAGCAGTTCCTGTCTGCTCATCTCAGGAGGGCCCACTAAGACACACTTCAACAAATGCCAGTGGAAATGGTCCAGGTCTGTCATGGTTTCTGTGTGAGCAGGCTAGGACTGTTTGGCCTGGGAATATGGTGGTGGAGAAAGTTTACATGTGTGTAAGAGGGGACTGGGGCAGAGAGGGTTACACAGAAGGTTACTGAATGCACAAATGAACCATACCTAGGATATCCCAGCTGGCAACAGCTTGAGGCTGTGGCAGTGCCCAGGGAAGTATCATCCAGCCTAGCAGAGCCCCTCGTCTGGGACCAGTGTATCTCCTCCCCATCCCACACAGTGGTGCAAGAAGCGAAGGCTGGTTTCCCACCAGCTTGGGCATTACCAAGGAAATAACCTGAGCAATAACTTCCTCTGCTGAGAAGAGGCTGGACCCACTCTTCACGTGGCCATCAGGAACCCTTGCTCCTACGGATTGCAATCACGGTAACTGCTGAGCGCTTCCTGGCAATTTCCCCTCAGAGGATGCGCTCAATTTGCATCTCTCTATCCAGCCAGCGACTTTCACACAACTTGGAGGAATTTAATTATAATCCAGAGCTCAAATTATGTCTGATGAGCTTTAAATTGGGCAGCAACTTCAGTATTAGTCATGAGAAGGTAGATAGGCAGATGAATGGTGCTGTGCAGTGTACAAACCCTGTCTTGTTAGGAAAGCGGGGTTAGAGCCCACCAGAGCTGTGGTGAGCTATACTTAAATAGGCACATTATTATTTCTAGTCTCCTGTCTGTTCATTACTGTTATGGCAGGCTTTTAAGGTTGTTTGCTTGGGATGCTGGAAAAACAGGCTAGAATCGGAAATTATGGAACGTTTTAACCAAGGTAAATGCCACTTGTATTTTTGGATATGTTACAAGCTAGCTTAGTGTTAAAATAACCCCCTTGGTGGTGCAGGAGCCATCCCAAAACACTGAAGGAGGAAGATTACACACAGCACAGGAATATCCAGAACATCATTATTTGTATTGTGGCTACACATTTAAAATGAAATCGCTTACAGGAAAAAAAGAACATTTTTAATAGAGTGGTCTCAGAAGGAAAACCCACGTCCGAACTGCACGGGTACTTTCATCAGGGTACTGCTTCTAGTGATGGTGGGACTGCCTCTTGACCTGGCAATCCTGTTCAGGCAGCTTCTGCCTGCTCTGGCCATACGTCCCACAGGCTGTTTTCCCAGAACAGTCTTCCTGACAAATGCAGGTGGAGGACGTTGCTGCTGCTACTGACACAAAGGCTGGGTCTACCAAACATCAAGCCTCTCCTCCAAAGCACTGGGGGTAGGAGTGAATC
The DNA here is from genome assembly GCA_013398155.1 of Pedionomus torquatus. NCBI lineage: Eukaryota > Metazoa > Chordata > Aves > Charadriiformes > Pedionomidae > Pedionomus > Pedionomus torquatus. Next base: position 265,101 of record VZRU01006703.1, on the reverse strand, counting down.
CTTAAAGGAAAAAGTAACAAGCTTTTAAATAAATAAAAATATTTTACTTTCTTTTTATCCAAAGCAATTAAACCATTTTGTCTGAAGCCTTCTGCCAGCTCAATTTCTACAGAGGGCTAGCCATGCAAAATTTGCCCCTTTTATAAAACATTGGGAAGAACCACAAATAACCGGAATATGTAGTCCAATAACAAGAAGCACCATGTTGCTTTGACAGTAGGCAGTGCTATCAGGGACACAGAAGTCATAATTACACACAATAGATACAGGTGCTTGGGCCCGGAGGAAACAGCTTAGTCCTGCAGTAGGAGATGTGCCCTGGAGCATCTGTTGCTGTGAAGAAATATGGAGGCAGAGGTTAGAAGTGATGCAGACTCAAAGAGATATGAGGACCTCCCCTGTGTCCATCCTTACACAGACCCAGAAAGGGAAATGGCACCCTCCAGACACTGACTGCAGAGAGATGCAGGTATTAGCAACTTGATCCTGGCTTTATTTTTAATGCAGCCTGATGGGAGGTCTCACAACAAAAGTGACAGACTCCAGGAAGCAGGATTTACTCTTGCCACCCTTACTGAAGTACTGTCAGAAATTATTGCATTACAATTGCTAAGCATTTAATGTGCCTCAGCTGTGTCCCTGATTGCATCAATTAACCACAAATCAACTGAGGAGCCAATTTAGGCTTGAAATAGAGACTTAATGAGATGTCTGTGTTGCTTTTTTTTTTTCTTTTATTTAAAAAAAAAAGAAGTACCACACCTGGAAAGTGGAGGTTAATGCAGAAGTTTCCTTATATTGTTTTGGTCTTTGTCTTACAACAGTCCCCTTCTCAATGCCATTAGGCATTGTCCATGTAGTTAGATGCTGCTCTAGAGTCTTCACTACAGAAAATGTAACTCTGGTATGTGGCACTGAGATGATTCTTATTTTACCGAAATTAAGGCCTAGAGCCACCACAGAAAACTCAGCATGCTGGGAGATTAAAGCACTGAGGATGGAAAAGTTCTCCAATATTATGATAACAGTGAATATAAATTAGTATATCCTAAAATCCCTTTGGGCTGGTTAAACCATGAACAGATTCAGTAGCAGCTTGTCCCGTCACTGGTGGTGGCAGATCCTAGCTCTATGCTCAGGCATGGCTCACTGGGACCAGTCCTATGCTTGTAATGGTAAGCATGTAAGTGATGCTGCAGCTGATACCAGTTTAATAAGCTTTTTCTGTATCTGACAAATACCACTGATCAAGCAAGCAGTGGTGCTGATGGAAGTTCATCTCCCATCTCACCTGCTGACTGCCTTTGGAGGGCTTCATTACCATGCAAATGGAGATTGCACACAGCCTAGTAAAAATACATCTGTCAGACTGCACACATTTATAACATCAAATGTTAGCATAACTAGGATTTATAGAGCAAATGAATTTCATCTGGGGCTGGTTAGACTTGTATCCACCATCGGATACAATAAGGGTTAATTGTGCTTCAGTAATTCTGGCATCTTTCTGATGAACAATTTGCCTCTTATTGGACCCAAAAATCTGCTGTGATACTAGGAAACTTTTGACCTTGAAATGGTGGAGGAGGATTTTGACAAAATTGGAAAAATGACAAATGAGAAGGCAACCTATCTAGGTACCAAGCAGCGATGAATGCAGTCAAGCGAAGGGGGGAAACGATCATCTAACTCAGCCATAATTTCGCAAGGGATCAAGTTGTTATCTGACTTGTGTTGGAGCAAGCCTCCAAGGACATGTCTGTGATGATGCATGCATTGAGATTAATGACCTAAAAGATGTTACTTCTCTGTCTTGCTATGGAAAAGCAGCAGGGAACCCAGGGACGCTGCTGCCTGTGCCAGTGGGTCCTAGGACTCCAGTTTGTAGTGAAAGCCCAGGAGCGAGTTTGTTGTATCTTGAACTGGACAGTGGACTTTCTGCCTAAGAAAGTCAGGGAACCTCAGAATCCAGGGGAAGCAATGCACTAAACAAATGATGTACTTTTCTTGCTCTGTTTGTGGACCTCACGTGTAGGCACAACTAGCCATGCCTTGGGCAGAGTCCCTGAAGAAAGAAGTCATCCTGCTTTGCCAGAGCCACCTAATACAGACTGTGGTCCAGCTAAAAATGGGTTGTCCTCTTTATAGCTGTGGTGGTCCATTAGCATCTCCCTGAAGTTACTTGCTCCATGCTGGGAGACCCAGCTAAGGAAAGTGGAGTGAGTCACTCTCCAGAGATGTCTACCTCTTTCCATAATCTGCAAAGGGACACTGGGTGAGACAACTAGAGCCAGGACAGTTTTCTACTTGACTGACAAGTCTGCCATCAACAGCTTCTTCAGATAGTGGAGTACAAACAACTCCCTTCAGCAACACCAGTGGGAAAGAGTGGAGACTCATGTCTAAGGTATGTGAGGTCCACCCTAGGAGCCAACAGGGTAGGGAAGTAACATACAGTCTTGTTCATTAATGCCTGTTGCAGAACATACACCTGCTTTTGGTGTCACTTAAAATTAGATGGATGAATCTTCTACATGTCCTGAATATCTCAGTAGAACTACCCTGTTTTCTGAAATAGTCCTAAACTAGCAAAAGTACACCTGTAGACCTAGCATCTCATCTACATCACTCAGCTTCTGTTGAATGTATTTCAGATTGGTGATTACAGGCAAATAATTTATTGATATATTAAAATCGACATGTGCACATTGCAAGGCGCTTGCCAATGCCCGTATATTCTGTATACTGAGGCAATATTGGCAAGAAGTCAGGGAAAATGAGTTTGGGTCTGATTAACTTTGCAAAGGCCCTGAAGGAAGAAAGTCAGAAGCAAGTTTTTAATTTATACTAGAAATCAGAGGCAGAGCCTCTGAAATCGCAGGTAGAGCCTGTGCATTTAACCTGAGCTCCAGGATGTAGGTTTCTTGGAAGCATATAAATGTGCTCCCAATTTTTACATCTAGACATGTTGTCTTGAAACACAAGCTGATTATCACACTTTTCAGAGTAAGTGTTTGTAAGTGATAAGTGCAGAACATCTCTGCCTTTTATTGCAGGGATTGTTTACATTGCTGCACTACCAATTTTCGTTGCTTTTATATTCCCCGCAAAAGAAAAGCGAAGAACAGGTCGTCGTCCAGTGACCAGCAATTATGTCTGCATTGGTTAACATTGACATGAACCCTGCAGACTCACAGGAAAGCTCCTCAGTCAAGGCATTGGTACTTGTTGAAGAATTAGCGGGTTTTTAATGGAAAATGGCTTTTGACATAATTAGGCTGTCTTAACTTGTGTTTTTAGTTTTCTTTATGTCAAGAAAATAGTGTATACTGAATACCCAACAATGCATTTTTATGTTATTTTTTTCCCCTAGTCCTCCTTCTCTTCCCTCCTTCCTGCTAGTAGTGGAGATTTCCATCTAAATATTTCCTCAAAAAATGTAAGCCTCCAATCAAGTCTATTTGTTGTCTTCTGTGTTTGTAAACAGAAGTAATGTGTTGCTGTGTAAGTTATGTCACTTATTAAAAGTGAGGAAAAATGGACAAAAGGTGTAAATTTTGCACAAGAGAGGCACTTTATGATACATGCCCATATCATCTGTGGCATAGTCCCAAACAGGCACCTGGGTCTACAGGCGGTAAACCCCAAATCCAGGTGCATGGATCAGGGGAAAATCACAGTTACAGGACTTGTTCCACCATCTCATCTTCAGATGTGTCTGTGATGATTGTCCTCTGTCACTGGTGCTGGGCTCACTTGGTACTGTGCTGACTCCTCTTGTTGCAACAGGACAAGCAGATCAGGAGGAATATTTTCATTACCAACAGCCAAATCTAACATGTGCGGATAGCATCGGTCCAGGGGCTGGTTCTCAGTGAAATTTTCATATTGCTGTAATGTGTCTGCTGCTACAGGTCCCATGACAATGTTTTACTTTAATCTCCCTCTGCCATTTTTCCTTCTTCACAGCAGGCAGGTTGGGAACAGCTTTGAAAGCACAGGCCTGTCTACATGCTATGTACCTACAACTCTACACACAGGCACAAACAGGCTCTCCTTAGCTTTGTATTCTTCTGGTGTTTCCCCAGGATATTAATAAACTAGAGACAGATACTCTTTTCTGCTGCTGGTTCTTCCTCTTTGTGTAGTGCTAAGCCAAATGCTGTAGAAATCATTTTATACTTAACTCTCTTCCAGGAAAATTATCTGCTACAGGATTTAGGTTTTACAGATTATTTTTTGGTAGATATCCTAAACTCTTGTAGCATATTTTAATGAGTTTATATACTTTGTTAGCAGCTCAGTCTTTTTGGTATTTAAAGTCTTTGTCATATACTACTCAGTCCAAGCAATTTGTTATTTTCTACCTTATTTATTTCTCACAACACCCTTTCTTTCAGCAATACAGTCCAGCTGCATCCTTCCAAAATGAATGGGAGAAAGGTAATATCTACCGTAATATGAAGAATTTAACTCCACAGCAATGCCATTTTCTCCATCTTTCAACCAGAAGCGGGGCGCTTTGCACTGAAGATAGCCATGGCTAATTAACAGATTACTCTGCAAGATTCATCCCAAACCAACACCCTTTCCTCTGCTACAGGAAATCTGGGTTTGTTAGTGCTGCATTTTTGCATTAAGACCATCCAGCTGAAAAATTACAAACTCAAATATTTGAAAACACTGTATAAACTAAGAATTGCTGGTTAGTTAGTGGGTGGAATAATTGAGGAGAGGAGCAGACATGCATGGAGAATTTCAGCTTTTTCTGGAGAAATGAAGCCTGGTAGTTGTGCTTTTCCAGTACCTCTTTATGGAAAGAAAGTGCACAGTAAGTTCTTTTGATGAAGGACAAAGAATTTTTAAAGAACTGCTACAGCAAAAACTCTCATCTGGTGGCAGATGCCCAGAAAGAAACCATCCGTTTCTGCTTGAATTCCTTTGCACTTACTTTTACTGAAGTTATCCACATTGGTTTTCTACTATTTTCCCAACTAATCCAGCCTTTGCTAATCCTACCCTCCAAAGCACTTGGTACTGTTCTCAACACAAAGTCATCCACAAGTTTTATGAGTGCACCCGCTGGGCCACATTTCCCTCTTTGCTTAAGAGAATGTCATGCAAGACAATGTCATACTCTTAATAAATTCAAGACATATCACATCTGCTGCCTCCTTTTTATCCACTTGGCTGATTACTCTGACAAGGGATGAAATTAGAAATGGTTTGAGAAATTCCGTTCTTGAATAATCTATGCTGGCTGTTTTTATCAGTTTATTATTCCCTAGATGACTACGAAGAGATCGTTTAATAATTTTCTCTTCTGTCTTCTGGGTTTTAGATTATGCCAATTTCCTGGGTTCCTTTTTCTCTCCTGAAAGATGAACTACCCTGTTGGTCTTCCTCAATTCCCCAGGTACAGGGAATTTGCAGAGATAACCCCTAAGTGTCTAGGGATCTCCTTACCTGACTGCTAAATGCAGGAAGGAGAAGATCAGCTGTTCTTCTGAATGTCATTACTTCTCTAAGTAGTATTTAATCAGGTCTTTTCCTATTTTGGTTTGTAGTGCTACTTCTGTGTTTAAGTGTAGTAAGTGGAGGTCACAGTTTACCTTTCATTGAGAGGGCCGTAGGAAACAAAGCTCTTCTTGCCACACCAGATAGGTTCATTAGTTAATAAAAATTAAAAGCTAAGACTATATGCTCCTTTGTCTTCCTTCTAATTCTAACAGATTTTAAAAAGTGTTGAAGTTCCCATTGGTGTTCCTTGTCACGTATAACCTGTCCCTCTGTGTATTTCTTGTGTAACTTTTCGAGACTCCCTCTTTGATTTTCCAGCTATGAGAGGGCTCTTGGTGTTGCTGTCTTAATTTTGCACTGTGCTGCAGCAGTGCAATTCCCACACCATCCAGAAACCGCAGTGACATGTCTGGCTGGAGTTTGACTCTGTATATCAGAGCAAGAGCAGTGGTTGAGGCTGGGGCTCTCAGCAGCACATTGGCAAGAAGCTTGCCATGTGGAAGAACCTCTGCCAGCACCTTTCCCCCTCATCATGCACTCCTGGGACTGACAGTACAAGCTTTGTCTTAACCTTGGCCAGGACAAGTACATTAACTTCCTCAAGAGGGCTCCTCTACCTTCCCAAGGGACTGGATTCTCTGTAAGGTGAGCTAAGTGAAGGCTCTGTCTTTGGATCCAGTTAGTGATGGCTGTTCAAACCAAACTAAGGCTCTGGGTCTCAAACAAGTCCAGGGCTTTGCTTATTGCTATGGAGGAAGTTCTTGATAAATCTCATTCACCAACCACATGGGGATGTGCTGGTTATCCCAAGGCCTCTCAAAGGGCACTAGGTGCCTGTATTTAGGAATCTGAATCATTCTTTTCTACCCTTTCAACGTACCTACTCAGGAAGAACATGCTGTAGAAGACTGACCCGTCACTGGCAAAGGGAGTGCTGCAAACATCTTCCTGATCTGCTAATGAACTGAGGATGAAAAGGAACAAAATCTGAGGTGAGACAAAGACAAATTTCCTTTTTTAGGCATTCCATGTGTCTCTTAAAGACATGATTGAAGGGGATATGGTAGAGGCAGGGAAGAGATGCCAGAACTGTTATCAGATGTAGCTACAGAAAATCGGTTTATATGAGCCCAGAAGCTTGGCAGACAGTGGCCCAGGAAGCACTTTCCTGCTTTCTTGCCAAACATAAGCCATGTCTAATATTTCAGAAGTGTTTGATCTATCCTAGAAGCGCATACGTATCTCTTAACAAAAGTCTGGGGCATCATGTCTACTTGGTTTCTGTTTTGTGATTCCAACCATGTCACATTAAATACAGAGATGTGCACCAGTCAGAAGAACAATTTAATGAGCTCCCAGAGCTATAACAGGATCCCAGAGTTCTGCCACAAAATGACTTGTGAGATTGTTTTAAAAACAGCATGTGGGTTAATTTTTGCCTTCTAAATGCCTTTTATGTCTTTAGAGCTTATCTTATCAATTTTCAGCTGTGACCATAAAGCTAGAAAGCTAAAAGAACAGAACATAAAACTTGCTATTGCTAGCAAGGGTCAGAATGAAAAAAAAACCCACACAAGTACATTGGAGGAATGAATAGTTTCATTGATACCTTGCTGGTGGTAACAATGGAGATACCCCAACACATACAGACCTTTTGTATCAGCTAACACAAGCCAAAGGTCCCAGCAGTGATGGTCCCTGCAGCTCCTCACCTCTCCCTCAGGGGTGGGGTCGAGTTGTGTTAGTCTTACATTTGCTACCGCACAATGAGCCCAGACGTGCTCTTCCACTGGCCAGACTGGGCGAGCACGAGTGATTTTGCCACAGGCAGTGAGAACCATCAAGCTGCAACACTGGGAAATAGTCTCAGCAGGTCCTGCAGGGAAATGAGATCTGCTGGGAGGTCCAGAAGTAAGTGCAAGGCACCAAAGAGACCTAAATGGCAGACCATGCTTGCTGAACGCTGGGTCTTCTGCTGTCCAGATGCTGTTTCCTTGTTGCACAAGTCCGGAGTAGTATCATGGCAGTTACTCAGTGTCCCCACGCAGAAGATGGGAAGCAATTACTGAGAGACCCTTGGACCTTTGCTGGACGTTCTCTCTTTGTCCTGAGTGGGACATTAATATGCCTGTGGCATGTTTATCTACATGTTGATTCTCTGTCAATGCTGCTGGCTGTTCACTGTCCACTCTGCCTCCATTCACTGCCACTACTTTTGTGGTGTAAGCAGTGAAGAACTCCTTACAGGAAAGAGTTGTCTTCCCATCCACATTGGGAAAAAGGAAAAAATGGAGCCTGGGTTACAAAATGCACCATTCCTGCCCAGCTGGTTATCTCGTTCATTCAAGAAAGAGAACTACCTCAAAAAACTTGTAAAGGTGCTGACATGATACGACTTTCAGCCTCTATATTCTATCCCAGTTGTAATCTTTGCTACAAGCCTTTTGCTTCACTGATGGACCATGCCAGGTTACTGCTCACAGCAGTGCACGGGGCAGACTGAAAAATTAAAGTACCCTTGGGGAATACATTAGGAATAAGACAATTTTAGAAAGCCTGCATTAATGCTGTCTGGAAGTAAAAAAAAAAGACCTAGATGAAGATTCTTGTCTATGCTTTCAAAGACATTACAAACTTGCCAACCTTCTGTTTGATAATTCTGAGTATTTCACACATCACTGACTTGAAACATCAAGAGATATCCTATCCTTTTAATTATTGTATCTCTTTCTCTCAAGGAGACATTGCTATGAAAAAACCCAACAACCCAATAAAAAAAGAAAGGGAAATAATGCATATCATTATGATAGGGAAAAAAAATAGGTAATATTTAAAAGGCAAACAAGGTTATTGAGATCTGAAAGTCAGGAAAGGAATAATTTCAGCACCAATAAAGTTGTCATCATAAGAGTATTTTGTACAAAGGGCAAACAAATGCTGTGATACAAAGATATTTATAAAATTTGATTTGAAAAATATATATAGGAGGTCCAGCATGTTCTGCATCCATCCATCAAATTCAGATGTCTTTTTAGCATCATGCTTTTATGTGGTTTAAATATTTGTGAAAAAATAATTTAGACATTTTTTCATATTTTCTGCTAAATAGAATATGTTTCAAATTACAGTCCAGTGCTGAGCTGTTCAACAGTTATTTGTCCGATGAAAATTTCTCTCAGTATTGACAACACCCCTTGCATGAGAGACAAACAAAGAAGGCATTTCTGGAAAGCTATCTCAGCTCCAGTACTAATGCTGACAATGACCTTTAATATCTTGTAGACTTTTCCCACCTTCAGATTGCTTCAAGTTAGCTAATTAACTCATCATGTTCTTACTCTGAAGCACTTCCCTCTTCCTGCCAAGAAGGGAGTCTCTGCGTGGACACCTGAAGGACAAGCAAAGTCAGTGTTGTAAAGAGCTGTGAGGTCTGAAAAGTTCCACACTTTAGTCTGTGTCAGGGCCCACAGGAGAAGACCCCAAAGGCCTTCACTGGAGGCTAAATCAAACCCTCAGAGGATGATGAACAGGGGCTCATCAACTCTCTCTGTGAACAAGCCTGTCCTCAGCCAAGTCCCAAGGATTTTTGCTTCCGTGCGGGCTGGCACTGCTCCGGGGGCCCTTGTGGGCACACACGAGTAATTTCATGGACAATGAGAGAGCGCTGCCATAGGTTTTGCAGCAGGGATGTTCTGTACTAGGGCACTCATCAGGAGAGACACCACAGCAGGGCTGGATGTGTTTTCGTTCTCATAGACCACCCACGACCAACCTAGAGTTTTCTCCCCCTCTCATGCTTTAAGTTAGCTGATTGATTCTTCGTGAGGTTTTTGTTTATTTGTTTTATTTTGCAGACTAAAGCTGAGAGCCCTGGAGAAGTCAGGCTGAACATGTGACTTCCCTGGTTTGACGTGACTGGCCACCCAAACCGTATCACCCAGTCCATCTTTCAGGATGTCCTTTCAGGACTTCTCTTGGCTACATCTCCACAGACAGCCTTGAAACATGTAAGACTCAAGGACTGCATTGGACACCAGATTTTGTGTCCCAACCTGACATCTTTGTGGGCATGAACCCCATCCCAGGCACCTGGGAATACTGTAGAACTAAAAATTTGTTTCACACTCTCTGTCTCTATGCAAAAACATGATAAATATTCCCAGGTGCCTTTTGACAGCTGAAGGGATAAAACAAATGCAGTATTTTACAAGGCAGGTACATTGCAAGTCAGATAACTCCCTGAGTGTGAGAATCACTGGCTATTTGCTCACAGATGTTTAAAATCAGCAAAACTTGAGCTGAAGATGTTTCTCCTTGTGACCCAAATCCTGATCCCTTTTTTTTACAACTGCTCGGCCATCACTGGATTGCTAGGATTATGCATTTTTATGGTTTTGTTGGTTGCAACAATTTTCTTGTGCTCAAGTTTTGAGGCAAGGCAATTTAAGGCCCCTTTTAGAGTTTTGCAGCTGGCTAGGCCGTCCTAAAAACTTTTCATGTAAGTTTTGTCACCATGTGAACTTGAACTTTTGAACACATTTGAACTGCTTTCTACACCTTCACACAAGATACCTCTACGTCCGTAATCCCATCGCACTGCATCATTTCTCCCAAGGGTCTGTGGTATCTATGGGAGCCCTTTCACAGCAGAGCACCGTGCTTTGATCTGCCAAAGGTCTGAGTGTGGAACAGCAGAGAGTTACACTCAGCTCTCTCAGTCCCAGTACTTCACCTATTCTTTTAAGAAAGTTGTCCCTGGAGGTATTAAATAACCACAAAGTGCTGCTGCAGCAGAGCTAAAGATTTACTAATAATGTTAAACTAACACATCATTTTTTTTGCAAGGCAGCATTGGCACAGAGATCTGCTATGAACCATCAGTACATCTCAAGCTCTCATAAAAGTAAAGTTAAGAGCATTTCTAGAGCCAGGCCCAATGTCAGCTAATATGAACAGACATAGCTTGTTGATGCCAACAGAGACACAAGGCTTAACAGACTGAGAATTGGCCTCATCTTACCTGATGTTTCTGAAAGCCTTTTCAGAGCTCCCCAGATGCTCTGACTGATTCTAGCAGCTTTTGGCTTGAGGAGAAAAAAGGCTTTTTTAGCAACTCCTGAAAGTAGATTCAATTTGTAGAAAATGTCAAACTGGAAATTCATGTACAGGGTGAAAATGATGTTGGCACCTGGAGAGATATGAATCAAATTTCCCTGGTGTGCATTCAGCTACCATCCATGGGAAGTGTGTGCGTTTCTGACAAGGGGACAGAATTCTTCACCTCTGATTTGTGAAGGAACATGACATTTCTTTGGACCTTTTCACATTTTCCTTTACAAGTGGGCAGTTTTGTGTCTGCTTGGCCCAGTGTAGCACTGCCAGTCATTCGAGAACAGGAGTAGGACAGGGTGGGTGAGGCACTGTGGGATTTCCAATGGCGAGGAGTCAGCACTTTTTGAGAAAAGTCAAAGGGAGAGCACACATTTTCTTTTCTGCAACGCCTGTAAGCTGGGAAGAAAAAAAGGAAAGGAAATCTATTGGTTTTGCAAGCTAGAGGGATCCCAAGTGGGTCCTCTTATTTAAGGCTGAGGTACTGAATGACTTTTTTGCCTCAGCCTTCACTGGCAAGGGCTCTGACCGCACTGCCCAAGTCATGGAAGGCAAAAACGGGGGCTCTGAGATTGAAGAACTGCCTACAGTAGGAGAAGATTAGGTTTGAGACCACCTAAGGAACCTGAAGGTGCATAAGTCCATGTGACCTGATGAAATCCATCCACAGGTCCTGAAGGAACTGGTGGATGAAGTTGCTAAACTGCTTTTCATCATATTTGAGAAATCATGGCAATCTGGCAAAGTTCCCGCTGACTGGAAAAAGGGGAACATAACCCCAATATTCAAAAAAAAGAAAAAAAAGAAGACCTAGAGAATTACAAGCCGGTCAGTCTCACCTCTGTGCCTGGCAAGATCATGGAGCAGATCCTCCTGGAAACTCTGCTGAGGCACATGGAAAATAAGGAGGTGATTGGAGACAGCCAACATGGCTTCACCAAGTGCAAATTGTGCCTGACAAATGATAATTCTTACAATATTGCTACAGCAGTGGTAGACAAGAGCAGAGCAACAGGCGTCAGATGTCATCTACCTATACCTGTGCAAAGTGNATGGCTGGAGAGCAGCCCTGAGGAGAAGGACTTGGGAGTTCTCATGGATGAGAAGCTCAACATGAGCTGGCAGTGTGCACTGGCAGCCCAGAAAGCCAACTGTATCCTGGTCTGCATCAAAAGAAGTATGACCAGCAGGTCATGGGAGGTGATTCTCCCCCTCTACTCTGTGCTTATGAGACCCCACCTGGAGTCCTATGTCAAACTCTGGAGTCCTCAACAGAGAAAGGACATAGAACTGTTGGAACAGGTCCAGTGGAAGGCCATAAAGATGATTAATGAGCTGGAGCACCTCTCTTATGAAGACAGGCTGAGAGAGTTGGGGCTATTCAGCCTGGAGAGGAGAAGGCTCCAGAGAGACCTTATAGCAGCCTTCCAGTATCTGAAGGGAGCCTGCAGGAGAGCTGCAGAGGGACTCTGTCAGAAAGTGTAGTGATAGGACAAGGGGTAATGGTTTTAAATTGGAAGAGGGGAGATTTAGATTAGAAATTAGGAAGAAATTCTTTCCTGTGAGAGTGGTGAGACACTGGACAGGTTGCTCAGAGAAGTTGTGGATGCCTCATCCCTGGAGGTGTTTAAGACCAGGCTGGATGGGGCTTTGAGAAACCTGGTCTAGTGGGAGGTGTCCCTGCCCATGGCAGGGGGCTGGAACTTGATGATCTTTAATGTCCCTTCCAACTCTAACCATTCTATGATTCTATGAGATGCTATTTCTTCCACATATGGGCTTCTGAGTGAAGTGCACTGTAAGCTGATGAACTGGCACCTCTTTGGAGGACATGCTGTTGGATGGTCATCAAATAGGAACTTAGAGGATACCAGTCTGATGCTTAAGGCACGTTTATATTCTCACTAATGCTTCTAAAGGAAATGTGAAATCACTGCTGACAACATTTGCCATGTTGTTGCTGGTGACAGGATATTAAAGATCAAAAAAGTCAGGGAAGATATCTGCAAGAAACCTGGATGATGCAAAGGAGTATTATTCCTTCTGGGAAAAGGAACTTACGTCTTGCCATCAGAAGAGGCCATGTCCTGGAGAGCTCTGATTTGGTTGAAGATGTGGTATCAGGGTGGATCAGCAGCTAAAGAGCTCACAAGACCAGAGTGCGGTCTGTGAATTGTGTATATCTTAAATACATGCAATTTCTGGGTTTTTTTTTTTTTTTATTTACACTGGGTACTTATGAGTTGTTTTTCTCCTGAAGCAGCCAATATCAGCCTTCATCAGAAGCACTGGTAGGATCAGCCAGCTGGTGTTTCCACCACCTGGAGTAATTACAGTGAAGGAACAGCAAAATCAAGAAAGCTTGTTTTGTACAAAAGGGCTCTCTCAAATGGGGACACTGGTGCCTCATGAAGGTTGAGCTGATCCTTTCAGCACTGTATTTTCTCCCTTTTATCCACCTGCCTATATCCACGGTATTTGAATTAAACATCTTTGTGTCTTTTATATCAAGCCAACTGGGGAAGTTTTTAGGGAGGGCAAATGACATGACAGAGGCTGCTGACATACACAACTGTTTCCTTGGGAAGCCAGGGCAAAGCTCTGCCCTTGTGTGTTAGATGTTCTGTTCTTGATATAGAGTAAAACACAAGAAGCTTTTTGGTCTGCTTGATTTTTTTAGCCATGTTAATGAGATCCTAGCAGTAGTATGTAACGCAATTAAAATAATTAAGGTAATTATTAACACTATATAATTTGACAAGGTTGCAATAGTAGCTTTTAAATGCTTGCATGGTTATATTAGGATTTTAAAGTGTGCCCATGTTTTATAGACAGGAAGGCAAGGAAATAGCATTATCAGAATGACCTGGGAGGGATTAGGAGATGGTTATGGATGCAGGCATCCACGACACCATGGCAGGCCTGTGGAGCATTTCCCAGGGTGCTCCAAGGCTACCCTCTCTCCAGACACTGACCTTAGAAGTAAATGCAGCTGATCACCTACTCTTCTACTTCTGCTGCCTCAGTTATGTGCTGCAGGTCCTGCTGAAGCCCTTGGTTCTCAGCCACACACCCTTGTGCAGTCTGTCTGAGCACAACATGTCTGTGTGTGCCAAGAGCTATGTGTCAGAGCTCCTCTGACACAGATGCCTGTGCAGATACATCTCTCTCATTACAGCTGGCAACTCTTTAAATGAAGATGGCAAAGACATTCTGATACTGCCTGCTACAGCCAAGTCTTTTATGGCTTTAGTTAGAGCTTTCGGTAAGTTACTGCCCACAACATTACCAGGGAGGCAGGGAAGGTGCTGGTGAAAAAAACAATTCAATTTCCATTCAAAGCTATTTTTCTTGATGCCTATAGTTGTCCATACAATTTTCAAAGGACAGGGTCACACTGTTGTCGCAGCTGTTGTCATTTGCTTTGAGGAATGTTGGAAGCTTCTGCATGGTTCACTTGCTATTCTGCTTCCAAAGGCACTGAAACACTCAAAAAAAAAGAGGTACTTTTAAAGACAAATAGTAAAAAAAAGTCCCGCTTCTCTGCTCACCCAGATTTGGTACCTTGAAAAGGACTGATGTGCTACTAAACCAACATTTTTTCTCAGTGATGTTCCCACTCAGTCGTCTTTATCAGCAGGAAGCAAACCCTACTGCTACCTGAGGTCTTCCACACCCTCAGACTCCATCATTAGTCACACATTTTTGTACCCAGCAAAACACTGTGGCAGAAATTTTGTGTTGTCTTCCCCTTCCTGTCATCTCCTTCCTCTCCCCATGAAATGCTAGGAAGTGCCGAGTGCATCTACTTCTTGCCTGACTCCTGACTGTTTGCTCAGGGCTTGCCCTAGCCATGCCAGCAGCTAGTGATGGGTGGGTTTTGTCCTGGTCCAGACTTTCTGGGTAGAGCTGCACATCTCAAACAGATACTTCTTAGTCTCATCTCTGTGCTCTATAGCATTACATTTTCCTTATCTGAAAACAGCCTGAAATGAATCCTCAGGTCTATCATTCCAGTTAATTTGTGCCTCCTTTTAGTCCTTTGAGATGTTTCCAAATCAAGGAGAAAATTACCAGTTGATGAGAAGACACTGAGGCATGCTGCTCTCTGCATGTGTTCCTTGGCTTTAGCATGCTTTGACACCTCTTATTCTCTTATGGAAAACAGGAAAAACCAGCGCTGAAATGATGACTGTCCACCACAGGGACAAACAACCCCCTCTGCAGAGCTTGTTTCCATATTAAAGCTATCTGCCTTCTCCTTGCAAGCTCCATTGTCCTTTAGCCCCACCTGCAAGCCACTGCAGATACTTCCTCTGGGGCACCACCACAAAGCAACCAGGTGGAAGTCATCACCATTAACACAGCTGTCTAAACATGATGCATCTAATTTAAACCAACATTCTACGTCTCTCCAGAGTCCAACCAAGAGAAAGAGGTGTGCCCAAATAGTGGTTTGACCTAGTCTTGGACATATTTTTTCTCAATTTTATTTTAGAGAACATTTTTCAACAAGGCTGTACTAGACCTTGCAAATTCTACCCTGGGTGACTCTCGCTATGAAGAATGGGAATGTGAGGGGGAGAGAGTCATCTCTTAGGTTGCCAGGGGTCAGCATAATTTATATTAAACAAGAAATGTCTGGTACAAGACTAGGTGGACGGCATGGGATGGGAGAATTTCTTCGTTAGACCCTCCTTTACTGCCCAAGTTGTAGCTTACAGCACTTTCTCCACCTCCACCTCAAGAAGAGAAAGTAAAATCTCTCTAGTGGCTCTTTCCCTGGATGTGGAGGTTGACTCTGCTTTCATAGCAGCTATTTCAGATGTTTACACCTGCTACAGTAGATGTCTCAGTCCTAGAGCAGGGGTAGGCCCTAAAAGGAGAGAGCACGGGCACCTGCCTCCTTCAGGATGCTTGGACCATGAGTCAGTGTGCTGGGGATCAGCCAGGAAAGGCATTGTTATATTCTTCATCATCACAAGCATCAGTGATGCAGATAGCACAGCTCACTTGCTGAGGAATGGACAGAGAAAATAATATATAGCTCTGATCTCAACAGCAACCTCATTCTCTTCAGCACTAAAGCCTGCTCCCTTAACTAGATAGTTGTGCAGGAGCTGTGGAGCAGTCCATGCTCTATGAGACAGCCATCAGCTCATTCTTGTTGTACAAGTCCATGTGAAGATGGACATGCAAGTTGCAGGCTGGGGTCACTGCCCTGAGGTGCTTGGTGGTGTACAGGCAGAGGGAGACTTTGCAAAGAGGCAGAGGAGGAGAGCCTGAGTAGAGGAGATAAAACGGTAGCTGGCAGGATGTTGCAGCCTTTCAGTTACAAGTCCTGGACTAAGCCAGCTTTGTCTGAAATTTGTCTCAGCAGCTGTTTCCACCAGTGGGTTAGCTGTGAAGGGCATTGCTTGTCAGCTGTCACCACTGTTTCACTGTTCTCTTTGCCTTAAGTAAGAGCTGAATGTGGCAGGCAGCTCGGGGAAGGAAATAAGAGTCTGGTTTATTTATTCCACACTTGCCAGCCCCATGGCTGAAGGCCCTCCCTGAGTAACAAGATTAGCAGTTTCAGGTCACTGCCACCGTCACAAGCATCTGCTCTGACTAATAGCATAATGGTATGGGCCTTTTGGCTCTGGCTTTCCTCAGGGCTGCAGCACTTTTTGTATTCAGTCTGTTACTAGTCATATCGTTTGCAGCATCTGTCAGAGGGAATGATGCTGAGACATTCACCCAACCGGTCCGCAGGCTGGAGCATGCTCAATCTGCCTCTCCTTGCAGAGTCCATAGTCCTTACACACCCCTCCAGCAGCCTGGGGACCAGCATGGACTGACCAGCTTCTCCTCATAAGAGAGATATTCTAGTTCCCTAATCATCTTCATAGCCCTTTCTTTTACCTTCTCTCCAGCAGCACTCTGTCCTTCAGAAGTGGACACAGTACTCCAGATGGGCCCTCATCAGGCCAGAGTAGAAGGGGATGATGACTTCCCTAGGGTCCTACATGCCAGTTCAGCCACCCCCACTGAGGCATGTCACACTTGGATTCCCAGAGCAGGAGGGGTGCACCAGCAACATGCTCTGGCTGAGGGTTGTGTGTCTCTCCATTTCTGCTAGCCACATGCTACATCATTTACCATGACGGTGTCAGGAGCAGAGCAGGAATGGCACAAGGTCCCTGTCCTGCATGGCAGACTGGTGAGGGTACAATTCAAAAACCGGTGTTGATTCAGCTCCTTTAAAATGCTTTTTATCTAAGATGTGATCTCCATCAGCATGAGGGCTTGGTTGCTAAGAAAACTTTCTGAAATCTTGCTGGGGAGCTGGATTCCTCAGCTGGATCACTTTGCAGCCACCTCTTTCCCCAGCTCCCTGGGAGGCAAGGCAAATCAGAACCTGGAGTGCTGTCTCACAGTTGGGTCTCACACCTGGGGTGCCCTGCAGCTGGGCACCGCTGTTCACTTAGTGTAGTGTTACTTTGGAAAAAAACAGGCAGCAAAAAGGATCTGGGATTACAGCCTCTTTCTCTGGTTATTTTTACAGATTATTCTTGCAGTAGTAAGCAGGAGGTCAAGCCCATTTCCCTCTAGATTTGCATCTCAAGGCAGATGGACTTTGGTGTACTAGAAGACATGGACTTCAAGTGATGCTTTTCACTATGGCTGCACTGTATATGAAGTGTCTCTCTCACTTGCCTCCTTTCCCAAATGAGCTTGTTAGCAGCTAGTTAGGATTTCAGTGCTGCTGCAGCCTCTCTCCCTGTAGAGCCATCTCAGCGACTTGGCTCTGCCTGGTACGAAGCATGGTAGCAGCACAATGACCTCAGAGACATCTACTACTGTGTACCTTGGGGTGCAAGCTGGCAGGGAGTAGAAACTCAGTTAAATGGTGGCAATACACAAAGCAATTAAATATTTTTATTTTATCAGGAAAGCAGGTTAAAAAGAAGTGTTACAAATTGCCTAGTTTTTCAGACACCCAACCGAGGTATCCTGAAGAACCTAATTTAGAAGCTGAAAATTCCCTACCTGAAAATCAGGCTTTTTAAAGCGCAATGAAAACCCAAAGACTGTTGTCTGGATCATAAAACATTCTGGTAAGTCTTAGCCAAGGGCCTTCTTCATAGGACCCCCCTGCAGGACCTAGGGCAGCCCTTTGCATTCTGCAAAAAGCTGAAGAGTAGAAGGATCATTTCAAACAGTCCTGCCTGGCAGATTTCTCTACTGGCAGCCATGAGAAATACTTGCTAAATTAATAGACCATGTATTTCCTTGTCATGTAAGTTCAGCCTACCTTATTAATTATGGTTTCATTCATTTGCTGCATGACTCTTGCTGGTCACTAGATGTCACTAATAACGAATAAGAAAGAAGAAGATCGGGGGACTTCTTGCAGAGGCAAATTATTATAGAAACTAGAGCCTGGGAGTGCCTCAGTCTGGACCTCTGTTAGCAGAAGAGTGGCATTCAAGCACATCAACAGCCAAAAGCAGAGCTTTAATTGGAGTTAAGAAGGTGTCTTGGTATGTAGTGGCATCCAACGTGCTCCGGTTTCAATGAACAGGGAGCCCTGGCTGAAATGCACTTCTAAAGGAGAGGCACCATTGCTTCTCCACTTCTGTAAGCAGGAGTGTTATCACCAAGAACCAAGAGCAGTGAAAATCGTAGCTCTGATGCTTCGGTTTTTGTCACCTGCCCTAGACACACTTAAAACAGGTCTGGGGCCAAGGAGCAATTTGCAGTGTTGAGAGCAAGAGATGCACGACCATGCTTTCCTATCTCACAGGCCATCCAATTAGCCCCCTTCAGGACAGTGTATGCAATTGCCCTTGCAAGATTACCAAAGGACAGGGTGCCACACATCAACTATCTGTGTTTTCCAGCTCACAGACACCTTCCTTTCCAGGGAAAAGAGTGGACTTGAGCAGCTGGGCATAAAATGCTGCCAATCATTCCACAGAGGTCTGTCTGCTCAGGAGTCCCTGTGGGGAATGGGGACAGAAAGCACACTGCCTGTGCTCCCAAGGAGACCAGGACAGTGCTTTGTGTCATGGGGAGAGAGATCCCGAGAAGCAGGGAGTTATTATATGTCTGAGACTTTGGCACGCATTTTCGCAGGCATGGGCCAGTGTTGAGTAAACCTTTGATCTGACTTCTTTCTTATATATAAAAAACTCTTTTTGACACTTCACACTGCATCTTCTCACACAGTGCCCACTGCTTTTGGAAGAGATGCCAATAGATATCACACATACTCCAGGCACTTTGGGGACCTTGCTGCTTGTTAGCGTAAGCCCATTCCTCAGTGCTGATTTAATCCAATAAGCACAACTACCATCACACCATTAGTTTGATGAATAGATACAGCCAAAGCCTTAGATGTGTTTAGCTCAGGAATGAATCCATTAGGAAGTGAAGGTCATCCAGCCCTCCTCATCCATATGTCAACTGCATCCAGCTCTGCTGTTTAGGGCACTTTGAAACTACATTTCCTTCAGCCCTAGGCTGTGTCTTTACTGGAAATGTTGGTGAGTTGTGCCAGAAAGATAGACAACACAGGAATTAACTTTCCCTGGGATGTAACTAGTCAAGCCTAACCTTAGATTCACATCCTGTGGTTAGATATTTACAAACCTCCATGAACATAGCCTCAGGTCTGCTCAATTCTAGACTGTTATCTCAGTCCTATGTGCCCATTCGATTTGGCTGCTCCTTAAGAAGGGGCTGGACAAGAACATACTTTACTCTGACCCTCTCAACAATGGGCAAAATGTTGGAGAGGCTTCTAGCAAGAAGGAAGGAGAGGAAACAGCACAGGAAGGACATGGTCCTGTTGGAAGGGTGCAGAGAAGGGCCACAAAGATGACCAGAGGGCTGGACAACCTATGCTATGAAAACAGGTGGAGAGAGTTGGGGTTGTTCAGCCTAGAGAAGACAGGGCTCTGGGAGACATTATAGCAGCTTTCTGGTATCTGAAGGGAGCCTACATAAGAGATGTGGAGGGACTCTTGACCTGGGAGTGGAACAGTAGGACAAGGGGTAATGGTTTTAAACTGGAAGAGGGGAGATTTAGATTAGATATCAGGAAGAAATTCTTTACTGTGTGGGTGGTGAGACACTACAACAGGCTGCCCAGAGAAGTTGTGGATGCCCCATCTCTGGAGGTGTTCAAGACCAGGCTGGATGGGTTTTTGAGCAACCTGGTCTAGTCCCTGCCCATGGCAAAGGGTTTGGAACTGAATGATTTTTAATGTCCCTTCCAACTCTAACCATTCTATGATTCCATGACTCTATAAGACGCTCCCCCGCCCCTCTCTTGGGGCAGCAAGAACTCCTCAAGTGATGATGTCAGCAAAAAGAGAAACAAAAGAATAGCAATATGAGTTTCAGAGACAAAGCTGAGACTTGTAGTTTGTAGAGCCAAGTACATAGATTTTCTTACAGTCTTCCCTGTAGTAGCTCTGGCTGGCAAGGTAACATCCACGGTCCCAGACAGGACAATCGGTAACTGGCCGTCTCCTAGTTCCTTTTCATTTTGCACCTAGTTTTCTTGGTTTATTTGCTTCTTGGCAGAAATACTTGCTAGATATCAGCATTTTTTATCCAGTGATAAAATCCCAATATTTCAGAAGGTATTTTTGTTCTAAAGCAAGTTTTTTTAAAAAAATGCTCTTCCTACTCCCTCCTTCAGAAATGTCTAATGAGAATAACCAAATTGGATGGTCTTGACTACATCAAATCATTTTGTTTCAACAATACGTAAATGCTCCATTTACATAAGGTACACACATTTTACTTCTATAATAATAAAGCAATGTACCAGCAAATATTAAAAACATCACTGAAATATATTATTAAAATTAATATTTGATATTATCCTAAAAGTTCAAGTGAAATTAATCAAAACGATTGAGTTGAAAGAGGAATTTATTTACCTCAGCAGGATGAGATGATTTGGTATTATCAAGAGAAACCTAGCAAGAATTTTTTTCCAGTATTTTCCTTGTTTGTCTGTAATTTTGTCAAAACTTATATACTTTTGAGAAAATGAGAGGGAAATGCTCTCCTCTGGAGGGAAACTTGTGCTGGAAAAGCTCCAACCAATATTCTTTCTAAAACTTGCCTCAAAACCATCTCTTCCCTTGCCCTGAGTCCACCCTACTTTCTGCTATAGCAGGTATTTGCATCATGTCAAAAGCCCAGTGTCTAATTGAGGGCAATTATGCTGGGTGCCCAGCATGGTCTCTGCTCAAGTCCATTTCCACAGCAATTAGCCTGGAGGGAGATGACAGATTCCAGACACCAGCCACCCCCGTTACAGGGTAGCCACCTTCTGTGGTGGGAGAGAAGCTATGAGGAAGCCAAAAGCTATGGGGAGGAGGATGATTTCCACCACAACCTCTCACCCAGCTAAAGCTCTCCCTGAGATGTGAATTTGGAGTGTGACACTGGTCAGGACACCTACATCTGATGGACAGTCATGAGAAGCTGGGGATTACAGGAGGTTCACAGAGCAGTGACAGTCCAGACCTCCTTTTTGCACCAGCCCAATGCACAGTCTCCTCCTCTGCTGTACTGAAGTATTATTCACGTTACAGCAATCTGAGCAGTCAGATGTGTGTCCTCTTGTGTTCCATGTACCTTTGCAAGCCAGGATATGTTCACTCTGTTCTGCTATGGGAGAATTCCTATGACCTCCAATGGGGAGAGTGATATTGGATTTCAGTAATTATGAAGCTATTTAAGCAGAAAACCCCTGACTCCAAAGACACTCACTAGGCTTCTCGATAATCCATGGACCAGTAAGGGGCTGACAAGCAATGCATCATTCTTCCTACCCGGAATGAATTGATTCTGTCACCAGCAAACTAAATGCAATCAGGCTCTTGACTTGAATCATAAATTGTACTTAAGTCACAGTTAGCAGTAAAGTGAAGTGAAGCAGATAAAAAAAAGGGGGAAAAAAAAGTCTGGCAAAAGGATGGACCAGCAAATAATCTGAAATAAGGAACGGAAATTTAAATATTTTATTTCAATAGGTGGGATGCTTTCTATTTTTCAGAACCGCATGCAAGAGGAAAATAGAGTTGTAGCAAGTTAATATGATATATCCTGTCATCCTGTATTTTCCCATATAACCAGGCTGCCTGATCAAGAGATCATCAGGCAGTCTAGGTCCTGGCAGCCTGTTAGGCCTGATCTCCTGAGAAAAAGTCTTTTGTTTGTGTGGGTTTTTTTTTTGGTTGTGTTGGTTGGGGTTTTTTTGTTTGTTTGTTTGTTTGGGTTTTTTTTTTTTTTGTTTTTTTTTTTTTTTTTTTTTTTCAGTAGACCAATCTGCTGGGTGGATAGACATTGAGACAGAAATCCCTGCAAAAAACCTGTATATGGGGGAAATCTACAGAGCCAGGAACGTGCCACATGGGGAGAGATGATATGTGCTCATGCAGCAGCTCAGCTTACATGGATCTAATTGTCCCTTCTCCCAAAAACTGTGTCTGAAAAGATGTTACCAGGAAGCTTGTCCTGGAAAGCTATGCAGAGGAGGGGCACAGGGTGGCAAAGTTTCTCTTCCACACCAGTAGCAGCCAGCCAGCAGTGTCCTCCAGCTAGGAGCCATGCCTCTGTGAAATGACACTAATGAAGATGGTCTTTGCAATAGGTCAAAGGATAGGAAACATGGAGTGACAGGAAAACAAGTTGGTAGAGAGAGATGGATGCACTCAGGTGCACTGAAAAACTGTGTCAAGGCTTCCTCTGCTGAGAATTGGAGCAGAAGGGTTGGGAAGCAGATGGGCTGGTTTGCTTTTAAATAAAACTAGTTTTGATCTGTGATTCAGGCTTGGGACAAAAGACATACAGTGTGGAGCCATCCTTTGTCTAGAAGGAGCCCAAAGGAAAGCAAGAATGCAAAGCTGCATGTCAAGGCAGATGGGATTTCAAGTTTCTGCTTCCCGAGGCAGCCAGCCAAGCCCCCACAGACCATCCAGAAATTCAGTCCTTCTTCATGGAGGTGGCACTGGGCTTGAGGCCATGGTATATCCTCTGCTGGGGATTAACTTCCATGCTTTGAGTTTTCCATTAGCATTTCAATGCCCAAACTCTAAACTCAATTTCTCAGGTGCTGAAGCATGTTAACTTTTACACCAATAAGTTGTTTGGGTTTTTTTCCCCCTTTGCTGTGAGTGGGTTTGCTGACACTGAATTTGCTCTCTGTCACTTGGCACAGGCAGCCCTGGTGCAGGTCTTACTTGTGACTTCCAGCTGAGTGTCTCTCTGCCATGCTAGCTCAGCTGCTGGGAGGAGGAGGTCACCTGGCAAGCAAGGATGATCTGGGGAATCTCTGATAGCAGGAGATGCCTTAAGTCTGGGGACTCAACCGTGGTCCCTTCTGAGCATATTCAATCAAAGAGCAATCCACAGAGACCTGCAGGGCAGCCAAGTCCTCCTCTACTACCTCCTCTGTCACTCCTTGGACGCCCCTTCTGGCTATAGACTGGCTTTTTATCTTGATGCTTATCCTACATCTTTGTGAACCAGGACAGTTCATCTGGTCTTTAGTCTCCTTTTTTGGTCTCCATCATCTTTCTTGAGAGTTTGCTGGCTTGAGCCGATCTGCAAGCTGAGGAGAAGATTAATTGCTTTGGTCATGGCATGCCACCTTCCCTTTGGATGCAGTTCCCTCTTTCCATGACCTCCGGGTCTTTCTCTGCCTCTCCCTTTCTCTTTCTCTATAAGCAAAGCAAATCTGTCATTGACAGCAGGTCATTGCCCATCCACTCCCCACCAGCATCCAAGTGATTTGGTGGTGTAAAAACTGCCAGGGACCAACACAGCCCTGATCTGTGGGCAGGCAAACACTTGGCTTGACTGATTAGTCACCCAGACATCACTAGCAAGAGAGTTTAGATGATAAACACCAGCAAGATGTGTCAATTAACACAAACAAAGCATTTGACCTAAAGACTGTCATTTAATGAACCTTTTAAATTAATCATCTCATACTGAGACCTTGGGATGAGGCAGACAGCTGAGACTTTCTGCAACTGATCAGGCATTCAGATTTTATCACCCAGTACTGAAAGGCTCTTGATTTACTTGATTTGTGACAGGTTCAAATATTTTCCAGTCTAACTCTGCTCTCAAGCAAAGACAATGATGAAATCACCCAAGCTGAGTTCCAACCAAGATCAATTAAGATTCCTGTGTTAAGTATTTTTAGATTCACAGAGACCAAACTCTTTCACAGCCAGAAAACAGCACATAATGTACCAGACGTCATGAGTGAAGGAAATATAGCAATCTTCCACACTTAAGCTTTACAGAACAAAACAGAAAATGAAAAATATTGCATTATTCCTCAAATGAGTTAGGGATAGAACTGATTAAAAAGTGTGTGACAACATATTTTTGCCAAAAAGTGCTATTTCATCAAAACAGACTATTTCTGAATGCATTAATTTCAAAGGAAGTTTGCTTTTGAAACAAGGCTGCAAGAAAAAAAATTATCCGAATATTCCTTTCTGAACTTGTTATCGCTGAGACCTCCTGGGGCGCGGCCGCAGGCCCACAGCACTGGAGATGGTGCTTGTTTCCAAAGGAAGGAGGCAGGGACCCGTAAACCCATCAGCCGAGCTACAAAGCCAAAAAATGGCATTGTCGTCCACTCGTTTCTTACACAAGTCCTTAATGAAGACTAATTGGAGGGGTAAAAGCAGTCAACTCACATTCATCAAGAATAAGTCATGCCGGAGCAAAGTGATGGCATTTCTTTGCGAGGGTGACCTGATTGTAGAGGAAGGGCAAAGTGATGTATATCAGAGAGAGTATCAGCTGACATGATTGAGGTCTTCTGATGCAAAGAAAGTTAATATATAGTGTTAACTCACCACGAAGCACTAGCAATGGTTGATTCCAATTGATAGGTTTATTAAGTACAGAAATGATTAACTCATATGGCCCAGATGAAGTTTGAGAGACTGGGGGTGATACTGAGGAGAAAGGATTTGGCCAGGCTGGCCCAGGTGAGTCAGGGAAATGGTCTGCAGTCCCTTAGGTGACATTTGTTAAAGATGCACTGGGTACGGCGTGTAGGGCAGGAAAATTCAGCAGCCTAAAAATGAGGATACACATATGACACTGAGAAGCAGCGACGAGTTGTTGGGTGTGGAAATGCAGACAGATCGTGGAGAGGTATAAATAAGAGTACATCTTGAAAGATCTTGCTTTTGCTCCAGTCACCTTGGGGCTGGCAAAGTCTTGACCCAAGTGCCGTGCTTCAAGAACTAAGAAGAGGCAATGGAAAAGAGGCTGTTTAGTCTCAGCTTTTGGGGGCAAGGAGGAGAAAAACAGAAAAATCAGCAGAAACTCCTCATTTTCATAAACATTTCTTGCACCTGTTCGCAGCCTAAGCAGTTGACCTCAAAGATGAGTTTAATTCCACCAAAGCAGGTGGAATACCTGATAAAGGATACCTCTATTAACCTGCAGCGATACACTTTCGGTTGTGTTCTGGGTCACATTTCTGATGGGATGGTGTTGGAGCTGAGTGTGTTTCAGAGTGCTAGATTTCCTTGCCACCTGGAGATGAGGAGTTTGGCTTGGTCTGCCAGAAGGCATGGGCACTCTGTGATGGACATGTGTTACCCCTCTCATGAATTAGGCAGGTGCTGTGATGTACGAGCAAGGTTAGGATGCCTCAGAGGTCTCATTTTTTTGCTTGAACTCTGTGTTTCCCATTGCAAGAAGTGGTAAAATGCCCTTGAAAATGAAGATGCATACAAAGCTCAAAGTGGGCAGTCTTTCCCAAAGTCAGATGCAAATACATCTCACTGCATAATGCTGGTGGGAATCTTAATTTGTCCTTGATATGCAAGAAAGGAAACTGTCTAAATTAACACTGTATTGTTATGCATTTCTCAGTATAACACCAATTAATTTTCAACTAGAGGATGTAGTCCAAATTTCGTGGCATGCTTTGGTGGAAACAAGGCTTTGATTTTCAGTTCCTAAGACATCCATGCCAACTCTTCTGTGTGAGCTTCACATCCACCATGACCCAGACCAGCTGGCAATTTACTACAGTCAAACACAAATTTTCCAAAATGTGCAACTGTGAAAGATATTTTGTCTACAGTAACATTACATCGATTCCAGATATTCAGAAGCATATCAGATTCCTGTGTCTGCCACACTTTCCTTTAAGATGTGCATCTAATCAATTGTCCACAGCTTCAATCTGCCCCCAGATTACCTTTTCTTTTGGAGATGCCTAATCAATACAAACTGCCATAACATTTCAACTCTGACACCTCTAACCAGTCTGCTAGTCCTGTACCTATGGCAAAGACAAGTAAAGAAGTACTGAATTGAGAAAGAAGTCAAAAGTGGGAAGAAGGCAATTAATTTCTCACAGGTGTTGGAAGTTTACCTTGAAGTACAGCGCTACCATTGGTGCATCAGGACAGCAGGAGGAAAACTGAGTTTCTGGCTTTCAGTAGCAGTTCAACATGTAATAGGTCTTTCAGCCTAAAAAATACACTTTGAGTATAAGGGGAAGAAAGAAGGAGGGACATCAAGAAACCACATTTCTGCTGTCTACCCATAGAGCATGTGGTTGCACCATGAAGCTCCTTGCCACTGGCAATTGTGAGGACTGAAAATATCAGAGAATTAGATAAAATAAAGCTGAGGACAGGACTACCCTGTGCTCTCTGTGGTGGGCTGGGAATGACCACTGATGCAGGGAGCATCCTGGACACCTTGCTGCCAGTCACCCTGTGCACAGCCTCTTTCTTGCAGTCCTCCCAGAGCGTCTGTGTGTTCTGTCATAGTCCCAGAGGAAAGTAGCCCAGGAGATTCCAGACTGTGATGGGACAGTTGGTTTCATGGTTTTTTTTCGGTTTGTTTGTTTGGTTGGTTTTTTCCTAACCCTCCTCTCAAAGCAATTTATTTCTCTGTTTTCCCAGCTCAAGAAGCAGCAATAAAGTACCTCATGACCAATTCAGAGTCACAAGTTAGGGTCTAGATCTTTGGCACTAGGCTATCCTTATGTTGATCCACAGCCCTATGTCACAACCCAGGGTAGGACTGTTTTTTCACCTCTATGTTCTCAGAAATTTGTCTTTTCTGAATTCAGTGTCCTTGCCATGTGTTGGAGAATGTTAACTCAAAAAGATCAAAGTGTTTAATGATCCCAAGTGCTACAAGAACAGACTTAGACAAGTCTGGGTCCAATGGTGAGCTCTTTAGCAGATTTTAATTTGTCCAGCACCATCCCATCCATTACACCAAATGCAATGGGACCAGACTGTTTGGTTTCTCTCTGTAATGGGGTGATACTATTTTGTCTTGTGTGGTTGAAAACATGCTCCTCCTCAGAAATTGTAATGATGCAATTACATTGAAGTTAACAATTAGAATATTTACCTTGAGATTCTGAGGCATATTGCTGAAAAAAATATCATGGTGGGCATATTAAACACTGTTTCTTTTCAGCTAAAATTAATATTTCCCTCCAAGTTAAAACACTTTATTTTCTGCCAGATATTATGTGTGATATATAGCCATGTGAATGAATAAAGAACCACCTCCCTCCAACTTAGCTCTTCCTGCTGAGTCCGATAATGAAATTTATTCTTCTTTGATATCTTCAATTAAAGTAAGTTAAGAACTGAGAGTGTGACTTCAATTATTCTTTGGACCTCATGCGTATTTTTTTGTGCTACAGCAGTGGTGAAGTGCATAACCTTCTTTCTTCTTGATCTCTAGAACCACGTTGGTGTGCTGGGAGTAGAGAAAAGAAATGAATTAGCATGGGCCAAAGATTTGTGGAACCAGCAAGGACCTTCCCATGGGCGTCAGCATGCTTTCATTCAGCTCTTTTCATAGCAGATTTTCTGAAAGAGCTGAGTTCCCTGTTAGGGGCCAGATTTGTAAAAAAGAGCTGAGCAGGTGGGAAGCTGCCTGCGAAAAATCTGTTGGTAAATGCAGAGCTGAAGCAGCGGGGAGAGGAACTCTCTGGAGGAGCTGAGAGGAGATTTCCTGAGGCATGATTTCAGAGATCAGTCCCCACCTGCTTTCCTATTGAACAGGCTGCCAAGTGGTAATGGCCCCTGAGAGACACTCTACAGACTTGCTTTGGAGAATGGGCCCAGCAGAGATTTGTCTACCCTCAGTTCTGCTGAAACACTCCAATTATAGCCTCACTTTATTAATTACTCCAGCTGTAAGCCATAGATGGTCTGGATTTACATTCTGGCTCTACTTATTGCCCATGAACAGTCTGGAGCCCAGGGCAACACTGAAGCCCAGCAGGCAGCACTGGTGTCCACAGGACTCCTTGCGTGATTCCCAGTGTCGGAGTCTGAGCCTGAATCCCACAGAACTGCTTGTCTCTTCTCCATCAGTGCAGTGGGGACAGTGGTTCTGACCTTCTCCAGGGTGGTGCAGGAGTCAGGCTATTGTAACACTGGAAGAGTAATTTCAGTGTGTGGGTGTGTGGATGAAGCCTAAAAGCCACTGCCACTTCATTCAAGTTTAAAGCCCCAGGTGGACTGGTTTCTCCCATGGTGGAGCACACAGGATTTTAGGAACATGCATATTAGCAGCTCCAAGTAGGTGCAAAGCTCCAAGACTCAGGATTTATAGTCCACCTTTCTGCAGAAAGGGTCAGTTCGTTTCCTGCATATCCCAGACCAGTCACAACAGCCCTGTTCACTCCTCACCATGGCTGCACTGAGCAAGGCTGAAAGGCTCATCAACCTGAAGGCTTCTTACAAATTGAAGAGCTTACTTTGCACACTTTGCACACTCGAAGAGTATGCATTTCATCATTTGCCTGGGCTCACCACTGTGCTTTTTTCCCCTGCCCTTCTCGTGTATCCTTTATTCCTCTTCATTTCTGGTAAAAGCCAGATGTTCATCCCTCTTTGCACTCTGGCTGCCTTTTCCCGATTTCCAGCCACCTCTAAGGTCCGTGACCTTGTGGCCCTTGCCATACATCTGCAGCTAGAGGATGTGACCTGCCTCACACAGTGGCTCACCAGTGAACACTGCTCTCCCAGCAGAAGGAAAAGGAGATTTATTGATTTATTTGGCACTGCCCTGGTTGCAGAAGTCAGCCTTGAGCCCACATTTCCCTGCTCTGGGTGCAGCAGCTTCCATGACCACTTGGTGCAGAAATACACGTCAGTGTGTAGACACTGCCTTCCCTGACCTGTAGGAATGGTGATCACTTGTCTGTGGGGGGACCACAGTGCATTGCTGTAATTAGCAAAGCTATTAATAATTAGAGAACTTAGCAGCAGCCAGAGGATGGGAAACCACACATAACTTTGCAAGAAAATATACCTCCTGTGGAAAAAGCTGTGATTTGTGCAATGTTTTGAGAAAGGAGTCGCTCATCTGTTTTAAATCACGGATTTCTTGATCTGCAGCAGCATCTGGGATCTCTCCTGGCCTGCGAAAACTCCAAAATCAGAAAAATTAAGGACACACTCCCCACCCTCCTCCCCCCAACTAAAAACCAGCGAGGTTCATGATCAAATGGAAAGTAGCAATAATAGCAGCATTACTGCCAGAGACAGCAAAGTAACAGAGGCTCATGAGCTCAGGGTTTGCTCTAGTGCTCTTCACTGGACTTTCTTGCTGGCTCATTAAGTAGAACCCTCACAAAAAAGTCAAAAACTGTTTCCCCTCAGAAAATCCATTCAACAAAATTATCCACCCACGAACAAGTGTCAAGACAAATCTTTTCACCTTGCCCAGCTTGTTCTGATAATGTCAGGCCAGTGTGCTTCAGTCCTCCTGATGATTTGTTCCAGTGACAGAAAATGCTGCTTCACAACTTTCTCTGTTAAATTCCATTTTGGCTTTACACAAACATATTAACATTTATTTTCATTTTAATGGACCTTGCCATTTGCAGCATCAGTGTTTTGGCTTCAACAATTATAAAGCCAAATGTGTACTGCCTACTTTGCTGTGGGTTGTTTTGGCATTACTATACGTAAACCTCAATCAACAAAGTTTGGATTATCCATTTGTCCAGCACTAGGCTGGTCTGAGAGCTTGGGAAAAATGGGTTTTGCAGTAAAATTTCAACCTTTTTGACTGTTTGTTCTATTTATGAACTAAAGCAGAGTCTGTAAACACCAAAAACTGCAGTGTGGTAGATGATTTGTTTTTGCTTCCCTTCAGTTGCAAACACAGAGAGATGCTAATGGGTTTGCATTATCAATTAGCGTATTGATACTTATTTAACAAGAATTTCTGGTGTGCAGTCCAAGCCTTCCTTTGCCTCCTTCAGCCTGATTACCTCCTTAGCTCACTGCTTGTCCCTGCTGGGTAAATTGTTTTCTGTTGTCAGAGCAGAGGGGCAACAGTGCTGTCATGATGAGAAATCCAAGAATGAGGAGTTGCTTTTAGGGTGCTTTTAGGGCTAGGTAGGGCCCAACATGAGCAGGATATGTTTCCATGGGGAGTCTCTAAAATATGGGATCATGCAGGAAGTCATTTTCCAGCTGAGTGCTAGTCCCAGAAGCATGATTTCCTCAGCTGCTTCAGTCTGGTGAGGTTACCTCTCTTGCTCCCAACTTCCAGAACCCGAAGGGGGTCTACAGGAGAGATGGGGAGGGACTCTTTGTCAGGAAGTGGAGCCATAGGATGAGAGGTAACTGAAAGAGGGGAGATTTAGATGAGATGTGAAGTAAAAATTCTTTCCTGTGAGGGTGGTGAGACACTGGAACAGGTTGTCCAGAGATGTTGTGGATGCCCCATCCCTGGAAGTGTTCAAGACCAGCCTGAATGGGTCTCAGAGCAAACTGGTCTAGTCTCTGCCCACGGCAGGGGGGTTTGGAACTGGATGATCTTTAAGGTCTCTTTTAACTCTAGCCATTCTATCATTCGAAATCCCTGGACCCAGATATCCTTTGCCCAGCTGCACAGTGATGCAAGGGAGATGTATGCCTCATCTTGCTCCATGTCCTGGGTGGCAGGCAGCATCAGAGTATCCAGCTTGGTGAGTTGTTCAGGTGAGATCATTTTCCCTTTCTTCCTTTTCTTACTTTTCTCGAGTCCTTTCATCCTGCACTGGGTAACCTAATAGGCATTATAACAAAAGGTTTCTCAGAACTGGAGCTTCAGATGCAAAGTTCTTCTGAATCACCAATTAAGGAGATGTTAGCCAACAAGTACAGAAGGAAAGGTGCAATCTCACCCTTGGCCTTTTTAAGCCTCTGCATTGGAAAACATCTCCTGTCCTTGTGGACTAGTTGGAAGAGAGTATTTCAGCCTTTCTCAATTTCTAGCCATTAATACTGTCCCAGGGGACCTGCAGTCCCACGTACATATTAGTTAAGTGTCTCGAAACAAGACCAGCATCTTCTACTTACCTTTCCTGCACTCTCATGAAATCCCCACTTTCGGTTGAGGATGGGGGCACAACTCTGACTGGGTATGCCTATAAATAACAACACTACAGAAATATTTCTCAAAAAAAAAAAAAAAAGAGGTCTACAGAGGCGCAGCCCTTCACACAGCACTAATAAGAGGTCCATTTCTCAAAACTGATGCTCTTGGGAAGCAGGGGAAGTTAATGCCCGTGTTTCAGACAGGCTGAGACATTCACTTCTGGAAAGTACATGTGGGAAATGTTAGATATCAATGTGAATTCTCTCTAGCAAACAGCAATGTGGTCTTAATTAGCAAGATTTAACTCTGTAAAAAACGAAGAAATTTATCTCCC
Source organism: Pedionomus torquatus (assembly GCA_013398155.1). Taxonomy (NCBI): domain Eukaryota; kingdom Metazoa; phylum Chordata; class Aves; order Charadriiformes; family Pedionomidae; genus Pedionomus; species Pedionomus torquatus. The sequence continues at coordinate 233,726 of VZRU01006703.1, read as the reverse complement.
GTGCCCAGTGCTTACTGCATGGCTGGCTGTGATAAGTTGCCTGCTTTTTAAAGACTGTAGCAAATTAACTTCTTCATGCAAACCCCTCTTGTGAAATACCTGCGCTGATGGCAGCAAGCCGCTTCTTCCTCGTGAAAGCACCTGCTCTGCTCCTGCTAAGGGAGTGGTGTGGACGTCCAAAAAATGAGGGTTTTTTCCCTTTCTGTGCACATAAAAAAAAAAAAGAAAGAAGTATATATGAGCTTATGAGGTTCTTAGAAGGCAGAACTGTCTTTTGCCAGACAAAAACCCAGGGGCATGTGCCAAAAACTCAGCCTTGAGCTGTCTGTATGCTTGGTCAGCCCATCTGACTTGATGTCCCACCTATGGCTCCTTCCTGGCCAGAGGGTGGACCATTTCTCTTGCTTCTCTGTCTGTCAGGGAGGGTAAGAGATACAGGTGGAAATACAATGGTAGTCACTCAGATGCAGAGTGTGGGGCGAGGAGGGAAGATGTATGAATCACATCCTTCCAGGAGTTGCAGAATTCCTTCTGGTCCCTTAAAAAAGAGAAAAACAGGGAAAGCAGTTTACATCAAAACCCACCTCTGGGACTGCCAGCTTTTGGAGGTGAATCAATTCCTGATTTGCTCCAGGCTATGATGAAAATTACCATGTAAGCTCCAGGTTTTCAAGCTACTACATGCTATTCCTTGGTGAGTGCTGTTGGGTTTCTCTCTTGGAACAAGTCAATGTTTGTCTTACACAAACATCTCCTGCAGAGGTTAATGCAGAGTGCAGCTGGCTTGTTAATGCTGATTTTGCTCCAATGCTTTGGTAAAAATTTTCCGAAGGTAAAATATTAGATAAGTGAATATTTGAATATGTAAATTGGGAGATTCTAATCGAGAAACAATTTTCTCTTGTGTTCACATAAATAAATAAGTTTTCCCACATGGGTTCCTATTCACATACCAACATATTTCCCCCTGGAAAAATTCAGTGTTGGCTTTATGAGGCATGTCCTTTTGCTAAGCAAGCTAATTTTTCTCAGTATTTAACTTGGTTCTTTTTTAATGTACATGCCTACTTACAGTTTTCAGCCCTCTCTGTATGTTTATTTTAAGAAATCTCAAATGAACAAACTTGTTGTGACATTCCCTGCACTCATAATGAAAAGCACACCCACTGAACTAGAAGCAAGTGAGCTGGCAAAGGGGCTTTTGTTTCATTTGTAAAAAACAATAAGTTTTCACAACAAAAAGGAGTTTTGGGAGGAAAAAAAAATTATTTATGAATTGACTTTAGCAGGAAATGTGGGTAAACATTTTAAGTTGTGAAAACATTTTCATTTAATGCTATCATTTCAACTGCATCAAATGCTGATAATTTCCAAATTGCATTTGTAGTTTAGAATTGTCTGCGAGGGGGGAAAAAAAGAGAGAAGAAATAAGCTGGTTGAAAAGCTGTTAAGTAAGCTCAAGCCAAATGAAACCTTCCATTTGAGATTGAGCAAAATAAATTTAAGATCAACTTAATTATTCTGTGTGTCCTTTGTTTCAGCCACTAAGCTGAATGTCTGTTATTCAAGGACAACTTTGTTTAATTAAGCATAAGAAATAAGTCTGTGCACAAGGTAGTGAATTTTTGTGTGCCTGCAGTCTCATGTTCTCTGCAGCTGGTTCTTGCTGGAGCTGGAGAATAAGAGTGAGACACAGAGATAGAGAAATCATAAACATCATGCTTGGACAAGGGGACTAGTGTCTCCTGTTGCCCCGAGGCAGGATGAGCTCTGCTTTGTGTCCAGCTGGATGCACAGGGACTTCAGGCCATCTGCTGATGCTGCCCCACACTATCTCTGCGAGGCTGGTGGAGCTGTTTGTGGAAGCACTCAACCTCAAATCCCAAATCCCGTCCCCACACTTATCATTAGTAATTCCACACAGTGCCAGTAACATCAGAAGGAGGAGAACTGTGATGCAAGGATGTGTTGATGCATAGTTAGTTGCATGATGTGATGGGCTCTGACCATACCACCTCTGAAGCCATAGCCCAGCAATGCCTAGGAGACTCAGGCAGGGAAAAAAAGGAAGAGGAAGAATCCATACTATGTACTAGGCATGCCCTGTGAACAGTGATTTTGGGTGCTTCTGCTTTCTGCTGCCCCAGCTGTGGTAGCTCTTGGTGGAGCCAACAACTATGGGAAAACTGGTCAGGCACAAGGTAGATTTATGGGATGCAGCACAGCACCACAGCAGGAGGTCCTGAGACTGCAGAGAGAGCTTGGTGATGATACCAGGAGGTGAAGGAAGGGGGTGAGTGCACTATACTTCACAGTGAGGTTTATCAGTCCTGGCAGAGGTCTGCATGCTCAATTCAGCTCTGCCAGGCTGTGGTAGGATCTCAGAAAAGCTCTGAGCAGTGCACAGAAATGACCTGCATTTTTTACTCCCGCAGTAGGTGTCTTCTTCCTTTGGGCAGCAAGAAGTGTAATCTGGGGGTCCAGGGGTGTGACTGCTTCTCCTCAGGGCTGCTCTGCAGCAGCCAGCCTGTATTTGTGCCTGGGATTGTCACATCTCAGGTGCAGGACCCTGCACTTGGCTTGGTTGAACTTCATGTGATTTACACTAGCCCATCTCAAGCCTGTCCAGGTGCCTCTGGATGCCATCCCTCCCCTCCAGCATGTCAACAGTGCCACCGAGCTTTGTGTTGTCAGCAAACTTGCTGAGGGTGCATTCAATCCCACTGTCCATGTCTCTGACAAAGATGTTAAATAGCACGGATCCCAATACTGACCCCTAAGGAACACCACTTGTCACCAGCCACCACTTGGACATTGAGCCGTTGACTACAACCCTTTGAGCATGGTCATCCAGCTAGTTTCTTATCCACCAAGTGATCCATCTGTCAAATCCATGACTTTTTTTGAGACCAGGATCTTGTACGGGACACCATGGAATGCTTTGCTTAAGTCCAGGTAGATGGCATGTGTTGCCTTGCCCTTGTCTACCAAGACCATGACAATATCGTAAAAGGCTTACCAAATTTGTAAGGCATGACTTGTCCTTGGTGAAGCCATGTTGGCTGTCACCAATCACCTCCTTATTTTCCACATGCCTTAGCAGAGATTCCAGGAGGATCTGCTTCATGGTCTTGCCAGGCACAGAGTTGAGGCTCACCAGCCTGGAGTTCCCTGGCTCTTTCTCTTTCCTGAGCTTCCATCATGAACTGTGCTTAGTCTTGTTTTCCAGGACTGTGGTACAGTCAAAGTTGCAAAGGCATCAGCCACCTGCTGCTAGCATGGGTCCTGCTGTCATCATGTGCTGTTGGCAGTTTGCATGGCTGAGGATCAGTCCAACAAGAGCTGGTAGGATCATGCCGTACTGCCAGGGCTGTCTCATTGCATGGACCTCAAGGTGAGAGAAGCTTCACAGTGAAAATTACAGAGAGAGATTCAGGACACAGAGCTCTTCCAAGGGCTGTCCATCTCCTTGTCTCCTTGTTTGCATCTTCTAGAATAATGCTTTCTCTGATGGGCACAGCCACATTTTGGGAATAAATCTTTGGGACTGCCAACAAGATTATCTGAAGTGAGGACTCTGTCTGAGCAGGAGGTTCCCTGTGCAGGTGTATCCTTCATGCAATGCCTTTGATTTCTCAGCTTCTGGCCTCTGCGTTTTCTATTTCTGATCTTTGCTTTGGTTGAATACACGTTCCAGGTAAGGCACACAGGGGGACAAGTGGCAGCAGGATATGCAGGGACTTGAAGATATGAGTCCCATTAACACTAATAGCATTAATTACACTGCAAAATAAAGTATCCTTGAAAACATATCCCATGGGATCTAAAGCAAAGATTAATTTGTTCAGGCCAAATGACTGTTCTCAAAGCTGCCTGCCAGAGAGAGCACTCTGTGAATGGCAGCTGAAGAAAAATGTATTTATCCTGGCCGTGAAGGGCCATTATTCTTCTCAGAGTTACCCACTGAGAAGGGGCAAAGAGACTGGGACTGATGAAATCATTAGCACCAGTAAGAGTATTTGGAAAGGTATTGGAAACATAAGAGATCTTTGGTTTTGCATAAGGCACTGGTTTGACCAAATAGGAATTTTAGAATAATGTCAGAAGATTAAGTAGGATGAGTCCCCAGGACACTGGTGACCGCACTCGGAATTCAGTGTAGAATATGACATGCTAATAAAAGCAGAATTGCCAGACTGAATAACTGCTCATAACCTTTTTGCTACTGGAAAAGCATAAAAACCCATAGGAAATAGCAATCTGTCTGAAACAAAATTAATTCCTGACTTCCACCAACTAGTGGCTTCTCTAAGGCTAGAAGGCTAGGAGATATGTATTTCTAACCTTTCCAAAAAGCTGCTATCTAAACTTTCACTGCTGCAACTCAGCACCTTCTCCTGCCATAAAAGCAGCTCATGTGACATTCTCTCCTATTACATTGTTGGCATTAATAGTATCTTCTGATAGCTAGTCCCACAGAATTTTTTTTTTGATGAGGGAGAGAACAAGAAGAGAATTAAATTTCTAGGGTTTTTTTTTGTTGTTGTTTGTTTGTTTGTTTTTGTTGTTGTTTTTTTTGTTGTTGTTGTTGTTTTGTTTTGTTTTGTTTTGTTTTTTAATTTGGGGCTGCTCTGCTTTAATTCTGATTGTCCAGTGAATGAATAGGTGAAAGTCTGGATTGGTCTTCTATAAAAAGGTCTTATAGAGCTCCAGAAAAAAAGCAACTCTGAACTCTCATTGCATCAATGAGCTATCTGTGGCAGGCATCTGTCCTGCAGGCAGGAAAATCATCTCTGTGCCAAACAACAGAAACACCTGGGCTAAGACACAGCTGTGGGACTTGGGGAGCGGTTCCTCTCTGTCATCAGTCCCAACATCTGAGTCCCCACTCCTGGCCATGTCACTCATGGGAACCTGGAAGTAACACCAAACTCAACAGCTTCCAGTCTGAGTGTGAATCTGCCCTCACTGCATGCAGGCATCTAGCTCAGCCTACAGGGAAGACAGAATCCAGTCTTTAGGTGTTTCCTCTGTAAGGAAAGCGTCAGTAGTGTCATCACAAAGTCCAGTGACACCAGAGAGGAGGCTCAGCCTGTAGCTTGAGTAGATGATTCTGGACTCTTTTTCTACAGTGCTCATTGATTGGTGAAGCCAGTTCTTTCCATGGTTTGTGGGCAACTGAACCAATGCAGGAACTTCATTTTTTCAGAAAAAGACAGAACTTTCTTCACCCAAAGGAAGCTTGGAATTAGATAAAGTCAGTTTTCCTTGGCTCACATACAAGAAGGCAGCAAATCTGAAGGTGAAAAGTGATCTAGAGCTTGGGTGGAGTGGAGTGGGCAGGAAGAGATCTTCCAAAGTTATTTTTACCATTTTGGCACCCACCTTTTCTTGGAATGCCATTGCTGTGAGTGCAGTTCTCTGCTCATCCTCCTTAGAGGAGAAAACAGCACGAGGATGCTGGATATTCGTAAAGGGCTTGGAATGGTAGTTCACCCCAAAAATACTCAAGTTGGGTCCAGCTGAACAGGAGCCAGAGTGACAAATGCTTTGGCAAGGGAAACAATGGGGAGGGAAGTGTTACTTGGTAATGTCACTGCTTTTTAAATGATGCTGTCTATTTTCCAGTCACATGCTGGGATGGCTGTGTTTGAGGACCCTTATATATGTGACAAATGCATTATAAAAGATCCTGCTCAACAGCGTATGGGAACAATTGAGCAGGTGGATGTGCAAAGACATGCTAGCCTCAAAGCTAGTGCAGGTATTTTATCTATGGAAACTGTTATCACCAGTGTGCCACAAAAGCAGTGAGTGGGAGTGTTGATGGAAAATGGATGGATGTGGATCATGCAATAGGGTGTGGACAAATTGAAGATATTTGTCGATCCACAACTGAGTGGGTTTAGTCCCCAAGAAGTAACAATCTACAGCTCTAAACAGCAGCAAAACCAGTGTATGATACACCTCTGGCTAAGCAGAGAAGGAGGTTAGCATTTCCCCTGCTAGCAGGGAAGGTGTTGCGAGGCTCATGATGAAGAGGGCTGTCCTGTCCATGCCTGGGTTTCATCTTGATGTTGGCTATCTTCCATTGATCACTGATATCAGTCCAACTCCTTGCTCTGTCACAAAGCCCTTGTACACGGTCCAGCATGCTGATAGGTCACCTTTCTGCAGGTCACATCCTGCAGAAGCTGGATGGGAAGGGTGCAAACCTGCAGTGGAGCTGAGCCATGATTCAGGACTGAAAGGATTGCAAGACCTAAAATCCACCCAATCCACTGTGCTTCTCATTACCTGGGACTGGGCACTTGGCATGGTCTAGAAACAGCCAAGAGGAACACAATGCCTGTCACAGTGATGGAGATTTGATGGCCTGAATCTGGGCCATCCATAAGTTGAGGTCCCTTATGCTGCCACCCCTTGAAAGGATGTCTGAGAGGAGATTTGTAGGAGGTTGTGAGCGGCTCAGGCACTTGGGGAATGAGATGTATAAATGCATGAGATTGCTGGCTGAAGTCAAGTGAAAAACAAAAATAGCCCAGAGTCTTTACAAAACAAGCAGCCTTCGCCTAAGTGCACCACGTCACAAGGAAACCAGAACACATTTTTCTCTGGATGGCTTTACAGTTTGTGAAGTCGTTGGAAAGGTGGTGACTACTGGCCCTTACATCCAGGTCAGAGCCTGCAGTGCAGCTGAATCCACACTTACTTATTTCCAGTGGTGCTCACAGTGAGAAGGAGGCCTGCCTTCTCTCAGCTAAAAACCAATTGACTGCTTTTTGGGTCTTAAGCCTGGGGGGAATTCACGACACTTGAAACTGTCCTCTAGGATAAACTGCTGACAGGATGGTTAGATGAACTGGGGAAGTCCTCAGCAAATCTAGCCTCAGTTTCCTTATTCTGAGGAGTTTCAAGCCTCATTGGAGGTGCAATGGAAAATTAACTTGCATCTGTCCTTTGTGTCAGCAATTTACTGTGCCTGAGCAAAGATGCAGAGAAGCTTGTCCGTCTAGGAAAGCTGAAGTGCTGTGACAACAACTTACACTAATCAGGTTCTCTGACACAATTTTGAACATGCACTCTAGGTGGATTATTCCAGCTTCCCTTACTTAGCAACAATGAGTAATGCGTGGTTTAGGTGATCTTTAAAACAAGGCTTTCGTATTGCTGTCCGTGGCACTGAAACCACGGAGATTGATTGCAGATGCAGCAAGCAGCTTTGACAGATGAATGTTCCAAGTGTAAACATTTGGAAAGTCAATAAAGGTAATAAATCTGTGCAGTGTATAGGAAAAAAATAGCTGAATAAAGGTTTTTGTGGGTGTTTAGCCTGGCCACTGCAGAGCCTGACTGTTATGGAAACAGCTATCATTATTATACATTGCATTTGATTGCTTTATTTCATCACACAGACCTGTAAGCAAAGCACAATGTGCTGCAGTGTGCACCTAACTAGGAGATAGGAAGAAAGAGAGGGTTTTTTGTTCTGCTGCTGCTCAGTTTGTCCTAGAGATTGCAAGATTTTTTTAAATGGGGTAGATGTCTAGGTCCTATTTTCAGAACTGGTCTATGAACAAACTTGAAAAGGTTTTGTAAAGGCCTTTAGGTATTTGGGATGCCTGGAACAGATGTAGCAATTGGTATCTAATCTGTAAGTGCCTTTTGGATATCTCAAGAAGCTTTCCTGCATTTTCCAGCTTTCTCAGACATCCAAAAATCAGCTGCCTAGAACCTTACCTCATTACTGAAAGAGAGGTTTGGCCAATCAGACTCTTTGGGCCTGCTGGTGAAGTTGCTCTGCAAACCAGAGTTTCTAAACAAAATAAAGAGAAGGCAAAAATGTGTATTTACAGTGCCTGGCCCTCGCGCCCTTCCTCGGGAGCAGAAGTGCTCAGCTTCACAAATGTAGCCAACAGGGTCAAGGAAAGTGATGTTATACTTGGTAGCAGATTCCATCCCAGAACTTTAATAATATTTATTCTTATGGGCATGTCAGAAATTATAGGCTCCAATTTGGTGCTCCTGAAGTCACAGGAGCAAAGGCAATTAACACTAAACAGCCTTTGCAAAGTACCTCAGGAGTCCAACATCATATTATTGAAGTCTTCTTTGCCTCAGGTTTTAGGGAGGCTGCCTTACAGTCATGGGTGACAGCTCCTCAGTGAGATACGAAAATCTTCAGTGACAAATGACAACAAAAGGTATAGAATTAAACTATCTTTTTAGCTACTTCTTCTGGTTTTTATTTTGTATCTCCCTGTTCCTCCCTTGACAGCCCCCCCACCTTGAAAAGTGCATTAGTTTCCATAGAAACAAGATGTGCAGGATGGGTTCCTCCATACCCTCAAGTGGGATACAGCCAGTAGAAGATCTTCCCTTCTTAGATACATTGTTGTAATAAAAAAAATAAAAAATAAAAAAAAAGCCACCTTTGTCAAAATCAGTGGGATTCACCTGAGAAAAATACAAGTGAGCTGTCACCCTGTTCATGAAACAGCTTGTGTTTTCTAGCTCAAGAGGTGCTAACTTGCTCTTGTAAAACAGTATAGTGTGGGTGAACAGAATTACTGACCTAGACCCTGTTCATCCCAGGTAATGAATGCTGTGTCAGGATGCACAGACAGGTGTGAAACAGCTGTGCTTGCCTTGGCTGGGGGCTGAACAGACAGCCCCCCCTGCCCAACAGTGGCCTGGGACCAGCTGGGGATGCTGCAAAAACCCAGCAGAGCTTGATAGGAGAGAGTCTTATTTCCCTAGAAATCCGTGCAGGGACTCATCCAGTGTTGCAGTGCTTGCAGGGTTTTACCTCCCATCTCTTCCTACAGCTCTTAACTGACACATTTCTGAGTAGCTAGAGACAACGCATCAGTTCTTCATTTTTATTCAGTTACAATAACTGCATTTGAGCAAGCATCTTAACCAAGAAACAAACCTGCCATTTTTTAAGTCTTTGTGGAACAGTTTTAAAAAAAAATTAATAATAGGATCTTCTTCATATATGGATGACCCTTGTCAAGAAACGAGCTTTACCTTTAACGTCCATGTGTCCAAAGAACTGAGACCAATACCTATTCTCCCAATTCTTTGCTGCTTCTTTTCAAAGCCGGCAAAGGCTGTACAGTTATTTTAAAAGCAGTCTCAATCTAGTTCAATTAATTCTGCTGTTTTATGATAAGGGGTGTACTAACTAACTCACGCTTCCATTTCTTCCACCTCCTTTTCCATTTTGTTGGATAATTACCTTTTAAAATCATCAGCCAATTGCAGTGCACTGTGACATTAACCTCTGCAGACTTGAAGGCACCAGTTCACAAATTGCAATACCTATAAAGCACAAAGGATTGCACTAAACAAAATTAACCATGTCATTCTGCCAGTTATAGCCCATTTTGAAACTAGAAACTCAACTTTCTGACTAACGTCAAGAATACTGACAGGGGTTAGATTCTTCACCAGTTATCAGCTACTATGATTTTCATATTTTCTGCTTGGTGCAGAGGTAAACCTGGTCTCTTAGCAGAAGATTTACATGCATGATAAATGGACCAGGGAAGAAAACCCCAATCATTTCTGATTTGTGACTATACCTTGAGGTCATGAGCTTGCCAAAAGCCATCTTAATAGCATTGCAAATATATAACCAAGTCTTGAGTTGCAGTGTCTCCAGAGTCCTGATCCCACCTTTTGATTTTATTTTCTGAAATACAACTGACAGTCATCCTCTTGGGGAGTAACCCTGTTAATCTCAGAGAAGTACCAGCCATAAGGAATTTTTGGGGACAGCCAAATTATCCACTGGAACTTGCCGATTTCTTTGCAAAATGATGAATACCTCTCTCACTGAGTTTCATTTCCCAGTTTTCCTCCATTGGTATCTCCACATGGCTCCAGCTACCTGCAGGTTTCTGCATGAGACCCTCACAGACCTAATAAAGTAATCCAGCTATAAAAATCTCATGACATATTGGGAGTATAGCTCCCTCTCTTCTAAGGGTAGAAACCTCAACCGTTTTACCATCTGTATTACTTGGAGTCCAGGCACAGCTGTCTCTCAGCAGTTTTTCTCTGTTTCCCTCCAGTGCTGTGTCTAGGTGCAGACTACTGCTTCTTTCTCAGTCCACTGTTTGGAGACCTTAATTTTGTAAGTCACCTGCATCTATAAACTGCAGGTAATTCCTCTTCCTCTGTACATGACGGTTGTAAATATTATGATGCCAGAATTTTTATCTGGATTGACTACTGTCTGTTGAGCTAAAAAAAACAGCTGCAGATGAGAGATTTGTTCTGCACTTCCATCATCTCTGGGCATTACAGTGTGTCCACCAGGCCACCTCCTTTCTTTGTCTGGAGAATGGTTCATCATGGCTCCAAGACGTGCAGATCACCCCGTCTGCTCTCAGATCACCCTCCTGCATGCCAGTTAAGCTCATGACCTTTCAGCCATTGCGCCTTACTTTCCACAATGATTTCACTTGTAAAGGCTTTATCTCTTGAATATCCACTCTAATTTCAAATTTAATCTGCTGCAAATTTGCCAGGACAGCTCATCCCCTTATAACATAATGATCTGGTAAAGCTGTGACAGGCATATTTATCCAGAAGGAGCATCTGATTCCCAGGGAAGTTAATGAGCGCTTCCACTTTTGCCACAGCAGCATAATGAAAAGTACACATCCCACTGTTAAATGAACTGAGATATCGCTAGCCTGATAAGTGAATGTTACAGTGGTGTTCAGCTCTCCTCTGTAATATCATAGCTAATGATCTGGTTCTTTATGTGGCTGGATTGATATGGGAACATTCAAGACATCACCGTTTTTATTTACTCAAAACTGGACTTAGCCTCCATCCTGTGCCAAGGGATTTGCATTCCAGTGGCAGCTTCAAGATCAAGCACATCTGTTATTTCCTATAACTGCTCCTGTTGGCTAGTGAATGCCATGATTAAAGACCATGAATACTTTGTTCCAGTGCTTTATGAAAGTCTTAAGCTTGTGTTTTGCTGAGAAAACAGTATGCCAGGTTTCTTTTTTCCAACTAAGTTACCTACTCTTGTTTTCTGTTTAAATGACAAAAAGCAGCTCAGTGTTTGCAGAGCCGCCAGCTTTTTCTTTGCTTTCTCTGTGCTGGAGGGAATTCTGTTCCCTTCTACGATATTCCTTCTGCACCATCAACAGCAGTGCTGCTTTTCCCATTGACATCAGAGAGCATATTCACAAATGCCACTATCACCACACCTCATGCACATTTTAGACTCTGTTCCCCGTGCTGCCCGCTTTATGGTGCTTCACATTGTCGTCAATGCTTTTGACGCCTGTGTGGTCAGTGCTTTTAACATGCCAAGTCATGATTTTGCACCTCTAATTGAATCAGTGCTGGTTTGCCTCTAATTCCCATATCATCTCCTTCAATGGATTTCCTTTAAGGGTGATCCTTGCTTTGCAAGGAACTCCAGCATCATTCTGGCCTCTGTTCTGTGTTCATTTTATTTCCTAAGCAATGTTTCCTCCGACTACAGAGGTTGTTTCTCTGCCTTATCAACAACAGATTTTAATGTCTGTTGTTTTCTTTTTTCCTTTTTTTTTTTTTTTTTTTTCTAAATAGCAAAATCAGATTATATTGTGGACAGTTTCATCTTCTTTTGAAGCAAATACTACTTTTGGGCCCAAATGAAGAACTTTGGGCAGGAAGCTGGTGTTTGTGCTCTTCTGGAGAACTGATGCCAGCGCTTGGCTCTTTGTCTAGTGAAACCAAGACCTTAAGATGTACCTTCGCATCAACAAATTCGTATCAGTTTTCCTTCTTGAAGTAATGCACAAAGTTTGGTCTGAGAGACACTGCTTGCATCACAGCTTTCATAAAGCCTGCCTTTGGTTTGAACCAAGCTGTCAAACCTGCTCAGCTGGCAGGGTCTCTGGGCCCTGTCAGTTTTAAAGCACTATCATAACCATTCTGCTTTCCAAGCTAGTACAACAGCTTGTTCACAGCACTTTGGTTTTTAATTTCAGTCAGGATTCTTTGAAACTAATTAAAGCAAGCGTAATCATCCGTGCTGCTCTTTGGATTGTCACTACTGATAGTTTATTCTCTGCTGGTGAACAATGAGATATAGTCTGAATTCCTAACTCTGGCAGTCTAGGCAATCCTCGTTCTTATCTATTTACTCCTTACAATTAATACAATTTATTATAATTGGGTTAAAGCACAGGAGTTTTCTAGGGGTGCTTTTTCTGCTGCTATGATGGTGTTAAAATTTGTCCCAGAAGCACAGGGTCAGAAAGGTACTACTTCCTAGTGATTTTTTTGTGTATGTTTTGTTGGGTGTTTTTAGTTGGTTTTTTTTGTTTGGTTGGTTGGTTTGTTTTGTTTTTTAAACCCTTTGTCTTTTTAATCTGCTATGAAAGTTTTCTCAACTCCAGGTGAAACCTCTTAACTCTCTACCAACAGTGCTGCTTGCACACAATTAAATCTTCCTTAGCTAATATACTTCAGGGCTTTTAGAGGTTAGATATAAAAAGATCTTCTGTCATTCTCTTCTAAGGTGATTGCATTTCCTCTCTCAGATAACAGAGAATTTGCTTTTTTTTTACAAAATCCCTACTTGCTGTCATTACTTTCTGGCAGCACTCCTGGAATAGTCAGCTGTAGTGTCTACAGTAAGTTAATTTCTTGGATAGATTAAATCACAGCAGTTCAGTCCTCTCTAGCACTAGTCAAACTATTACATTCCCAATACATTTTACTGTTAAATTTTTGCTATGATCTAACAGCCACAAAAGGCTTGTCTGAAGTCAGCATTGACATATCTTCCAGGAACCTTACCTTTTACTGCATGCTTTTCCCTTCTCCTGGAAGGTGAGCCATGTACCAGTAGACAGCACCCAAAGGTTTTCTTCCATTATATTCCAAATTCTTACAGTTTTATTGAGGCTCCACCTCAGGCTCTCTTAAAATGGGCTTATATATGGCTTCTGCATATTTACTTACTCTGAAAGGGTTTATCTTCCATCCACTTGATTAGTCTCCCCTTGAAACCATGCAAGCACGTGACTTTTGCAACATCCTCCGGTTTGAGCTTCACCAACCAAACACATGTTGGGTGAGGCTCAAGTTTTGCTAACTTCTGAATCTGACTCCTTTTAGCTTCATTTGTTGCTTCTTTTCCAATTGGAAAACTAAAGGAAAATCAGGCAGTGCCTAGTTACACTTCCATGACCTGCCAGGCCTCTGTCACTCTCTGTTTCCATCCCTGTGACATTTCTTCCAGACTGGAAAGTTCTAGGTTACCTATTGATAATTAATACAAATATGTTAGTGAGCAAGGCTCTGTGCTGGCTGAACATGTCTGATATTGAGGTGATATTGCTGAGGTGCAAGCTGGGATAGGCTGTCTCCCACCATCAGACAGCTTGCAGCCAAGTGGAAGGTGGCTGTGGATGAAATCGTTTCTATTCCGTCTGCCTGTCCATCTTTTATCGTTTGTCTTAGAGCAAACACTTTCTTTTTTTTCTCTTTTCAATTTCACTTTTGATATTTAAGGCATTCTGGAAATAACTTTATTCCTGATGTACTAAGCTCTAGGACCTCCAAGCTGTCTGCTGTCCCCAGGTTCTTAACTCTCAGCCTTAGCATCTTTTGGGAGAAAAAAATTTCAGAGACATTTTCATACAATCTCAAATACTTTAAGTGTCTGTGGAGTGTGCATGGCCAAATCTGGAAAGCACAGCAGGTAGATTATCTGAATTTCAAAGCAATGCTGCATTTTTATCAATCTTCTTTCAAGAACTGACAGGGCAGTTCAACCTCCTTAAACCAGAAATAAACTTCCACCCTTCTGTGGCTGAATAGGAAAGCTTGAAAACAGGATTTCTGACGGCTCAAATCCTACAAGACAAGAGGACAGAATCCACAGGTTGCCTGTGAAAAACAAACAAAACCACTCTCCCTCCCTGCCTC
>VZRU01006703.1:195312-218223 GCA_013398155.1 Pedionomus torquatus | reverse complement strand
GGGAGGGACAAAGATTAGGGAACATTGCTCAGCAGAGAAAGGTCAGTGATGTATGGGACAGAGAAAGAGAAGGAAGGTCAGACAAAATAGCAAATGTGATGGAAAGCTAGGGAACTGGCTTTCCTGGGCCAGTAGCTGCAAGAAGAGAACAGGAGGACAGGGGGACAATGGGAGCAGTCTAGTCCACAGGGATGAGTGACCTGAAATCTTAGAGGAGGTGACTGTAAGACACTGAAGTGGCTACCAGCCTGAACTAAAAAGTACTTCTTGAGAAGCTTGGGATAGATCACCCAGCCTCTCTGCATTAACAGTGCTGCAAAACATCCCCTTCCCCAGCTTGCTGCCCATAGGTGGTGGTCCTCTCATATTCTATAACTAATAGACCCACATGTCCTACTGCTGCCCCTGAATAGGATAAGACATTTCTTCTTTTATTCCCAAACCCTCTCTCTGTACTTTTTACAGGATGAAAGAGCTCTGTATATAGAGCCCTAGATTAAGTGCAGAGGAGTAAAACAGCCTCCCCTGGACAGAGCATCCTGGTGAGCTCCTGGCTCCCCACACGGAGCTTACATTAGGGAAATCCTGTGTAAGCCTCTGCAATTTCTCACTCTGCAAATGAAGATAAAGCAACAGCCTTCCCTGCTGCCTGGATTCCCATAGCACATCTCCTTTTTAGTGGACTGGTTTGTTCTTTCAGCCCTCTTGTCCAGGAATGAGAAAAAAGAGTAAGGATTGTGTTGACTACCCAAAGCCTTTCCACCCTTTTCAAGAGGGATGCCTGAAACCTCATTTCTTTGTATATCTGCTGGGGAGTTGCCTTATCTGGCAGGCTGACAAAAGTGAGGCTGCTGCAGCTCTGAACCCCTGGGTCCAGGTATTAGTGAGGCTGAGCATCTTCTCCCAGCAGTCACAAACACGTATACAGCATACATATATGTATATATATATGTATACAGCACACATATATGTGCCTATGTGTATATGTGGCTGACCACACAGAGGGATACTCAGCACCCATGCAAGCATGGATAGCACCAATGACCTGGACTCATGCCTGTCCAGCTCATCAGGATGAATGACTCTTAGTAAGAAATATATATATACAGAGAGAGACACACAGATACGTACAATGTGGAGCTCCTAGGAGCTGAGCTTGGGTATGAAGTCCATCCGGTAGCCAGTACTGGATTCTCACTCTGCCCCATTGCCTCACACACATGTGCATAATATCCCATTTTCCTAATCAACCCTGAGCCCCACGGTCTCTCCAGCAGTTGACCAATACCCTCCGGTCCCCTCGAGGACAGCTGCTTCCATAGTGTCAGCCCTGGGTGACAGCATAGACCCACACAAGGCTCCCACACCAACTCACCTACTCACTGGCTTGTCTGACTTGAACATCAGTAGGGATCACTTGCACACCCACACTCAGTTTGATTGCTGGACCACAGACACACAGATCTTCCAACACATGATCTGGCTGAAAGTAGCTATTAAATGGAGTTTAATGCTCATCATGTGTCTCATAACACCACTCTACCCAAAGGATGCTCTGGAGACCTGCTGCCATAGACTCTCCAAGGTGGGCATTGCCCCTGGACCACGAGGTTGAGGGTCTGCCAGGACAGCCCTGGGAGACATCTCTGAGTCTGTAATTTGGATTTCCCCTTACCTTTGAGACTCTGTGTTCTGCTGGGCTTGTGCAGATGGGCCTTTGATAGGCTGATGGTCCCTGGGATGGTCCCATGAAGAGCTGGGACAGGTTATTACTTGGGCTACCCCTTCTATCATTGGTCTCCTGTGTTCCCTGTGGGTGTGAAGATGCAAGGCTTTGTATCACCTAATGTGACAGTATCCACACTGGGATGAAATTTTGGCCAACTGTTCCTGTTGGATACAAGTACCTCCGGTTCCTAGGTCATATATCCACAGGTGAATCAAGTGTACTGGATTTTTTTAGGGGGGACATTTTGATTCAGGATAAACAATAGTACATGCAAAGGTGTCAGGCTCAGTGGATGCCTTTCTGAGTTGTGTCTGGAGCTACCACCCAGCACTGTGCTCAGGGCTGGAATGACTGTGCTGAAGTGCTTGCATGAATTTGACCAGCCTTGGGATCCTCTGAGACCCAAACTGCAATGAACAATAGGGAAAGGAATCATAAAAATGATTTGATTGGAAGGGATCTTGTTCCTCACTCCTACCATTTTGTCCTTCATCTATTTGGTCCAGCTCTCTTACTTTCTCTCCTGTAGCTGAACCTCTCTCTTATCATAATGACTTGAACAAAAGCGAAAGAGATCATTTACCTTGGACTGACCTAATTCATGGACTGCAGACAGACTTGTTCCCATTTTACTAGATACCTTCAAGTCATGACCTCCCAATTCTCAAAGCTATTAAGGATTTCTCTCTCATCTCCTTCAGGATGAATATAAGGACAGAGCTTTCCACTCGTTTGGGAAAAAATTATTAGATTTTTTTTTCCTGAGGAGAATTTGGCAGAGGGATTATAGCTATTTCAGTGCCCACCTGATTCCTCCTTAGAATTTTCCTTTTGAACTCCCCATCTCCCTGCCTCCTCACATCAGTAACACATGAGTTCCATACTACCAGACAGGGACTGATCCTGCTGAGTGCAGCAAAATCCTCAACCAAGGATGTGGCAATTTCCTGAGTTTCTAGTCTCTGTTCCCTCACTCATTCCTGCAGTTTATCTGGCAACACAGACTGGCAACACAGACAGGGACCACCTGTTCATGCAAACAGTGCAGACCCAAAGATCAAGGCCAGGGGACAAAGTTCTTGAGGAGCCATAGGTGTTTTGCTCCATGCTGTGCATCCCAACAAGCTTCATTAGAGGAGATGAAGACTTTTAGACTGAGTACTCTCCAAACTTAATGCTTTGAAGTAATCCTTGAGAACATTTTTTACATGGGGAAGTTTCTCTGGCTCCTTGCATTCCTGTCCCATTTGGTTCCTGTGTCCATGGAAATGCAGCAACTGGGAAGGCAACAGGCCAGCCAAAGACTTCTTCTCCAGGCAGAGCCTCCTATCCCATTGTTCCCAGCAGGTGGTTGCTATAGTAAAGCAGGGGTCTGCAACACTGTGCCAGTGGAAAGTGTGTTCATGTAGTGCCCTCCTATCTTCCGGGGATCCTCAGGGGAGCCAGCGGTGTGCAAGAAAGGATGGTGAGACTCCACAACATCATCAGATTACATTTGTTTACTGACACAGAACCAGAGTGATGGCATCGTTCACGTTTATGGCATGTCTATTTCTCATCCTGGGAAGCACAGCAAACTAATTAATTGAATTTCACTGCATCACTGGCATGTAATAAACTTATCTGATTGTTAGGCTCTCTCATAAGGACTCAGTCCCTAGAGTCAAGATATGACAGAATGAATTCAACTTTTGTTAACTAAATAATGTGTTTCCAGCCTTCGGCTAGTCAATCAGGCATGAAAAGGAGGTTCCTTGGATGCCACAAATCCAGAAGATACATAAAAGACCTCACCTTTTCAATATATTTATTTTGTAATTCATAACTGGTTAAGTTAATCTCATTATTTGGGAGGCTGATTTATTAATTAGTAGGGTTATGAGAACTCAGGGAAGCTTAGGAGAGCTCTGTGCTTATTTGGAGGGACCCATAAATAAACTGAAGCCTTAAACAGCATATGCTGACACCAAAACCTGTCCTATGCTCTGAAATACCCTGAAGAGTCTGGCCAAAACCAGAAGCTGCAATAGCTCTTCAAGCCTTCTGAGTCAGGATCTCAGGTAATATCTCAGAAAGAACTGTGTACTTCAGCTCTGTGTTGCTTGTTATTTTCTTTCCCAAAGGAGCTGCTGTTATAGGTGTGTACATGTGTAATACAGCATTGAATTTCCCAGAAGGAAAAAAGGAAAGGGCCTTAGGCCAAATTGCAGTTTCCACCAGTCACAGTCCTAGGACAAAATAACCTGGATTTTATTTTTTCACCAATGTTTTCTCATTACATTTATTTTAAAAGGGAACAGATACTCTTTATGAAAACATACAAGAGAAAAGAATAGGACAGCAGAAGCAAATCACAGTTCCTGGGTGGCATTGCATTTGTCAGTAGTCTTAGCCAAAAATGTCATGCAGATTTATCCCCTTAGAAAAGAAGTACATGTGCTGTCTCAATATAACATTTTAAACAGAATTGTACAACCAGCCTTAAAGGAATGAAAAAAACTCCAAGCCTAGCCTTCTGAGATTTCTGTGTCTGAGAGAAAGCAGTAGTGTTAAACCTCTCTTTCTCCATCCCTAAATCCACTCAACTGTTCTCCAGCTAAGCAGCAATCTAAATGTAAGAGAGCTCACCATATGCAGCATGACCAGGAAGCCAGGATACACAGATTCATCCCCTCTCTCATGGAAGAGCTGGCTTGTAAAGACTGTGAGACCTTGGTTCCCTGCACTGATGCATAATAGCGAAAGAGCGGAAGGACCAAGGGTCAGAACGCCTCAGTTCTCTGCCAGGACCTGGCAAGGAAGCAGTGTGAAACGGGCAGGAAATATGTCTATGCTTGCAAACCGCTTGCAACAGATGCTAAAATCGATGTGAAAGAAATATGCCATGAGCACACTGGAGCCTGCTCCCCACCATGCTAGCAGTCCAGGCTGCGGAGACAGAGGGGACTGAGGGAGATGCTGATCATGCCAGATGACTGCAAGGCTCTAAGGTGACTGTGACTTTGAGTCATGGATCCTCAGCACAGGATGGTTGTTTTGGCACCTGAAAGCCACAAGTCTGCTGGGACTCATCAGTCCCAAACTGTAGCTGCACTGCTGTCCTGCAGGCTCTGCTCCAAACCAAAGTTCATGGAGAGGTAGGGGCACCACACACTGTTACCAGGAGTCCTGAGCCAAGCTCTGCAGGACAAAGAGGTAGACTTTGGGACTGCAGAGACAGGTTTGGAGCGAAAGGCAGGGCCAGGGAGTCTCTCCACAGCAGGGAAGCAAAGGGAGGGGCTGAAGAAAAGGATCTGCTCACATCCAGGCCATCAGCTAACATTTTCTGGTCCTCATCACATATGCAGCATTGTCTTCAAGATGCCCCTGTGAAAGAAGGATTGTTTCCAAGGATCTTTGTCACTGTTATCCAGACCTTCATCATCTCCTACCTCTCTACTACCCCATGTTTGACTTTGGTGACAGCAATGACGGGCAATTACTACTGTCGTGGCAGCATCAGTATGGATGTGGCCTTCAGAACCTTTGCAGGGGTGGTCGTTGTAAGCAAGAGGAGGGCAAAGCTGTGGTTGGGATCCCTAGGGTATCCTGGATGGGGAGGAGTATGAGAAAGCATCTGTTTTGGTTGATAGAAGAGAGCTTAACATTGGACCTAAGCAAAGGGAGACCAACCACATCTAAATGTCAGCTGGTATCTGCACTTCCATGTCGTATTGCTTGCCTCAACATAGGTGAGAATCCTATGGCCTGAGAAGCTCGACAGTGGGGTTTGTAAACCACATGTTGACATTTGTGTGTAGCCTTCCCACTGACAGTCCCTCTTCTGATTCGTTCAAGATGTTTGTGGCACTGAGTCACAGATGGATCGCACAGAGGACATACCTCCATCCAGCCCTGAGGTTTCATTACTGGTTTCAGCTGCATGCCGAACCAGAAGCCAGACGAGAAGCAGGAAGGAGGGGTGGAAAAAAGAAAAGAGGAGCCTTTTGTTAATCCAGACGTGGAAGGACGTGAGAGTTCAAAGCAGGACCTGAATTGTCCCTCTGTTTGCTTATCCACTGGCCTACTAGAGGGACGGGGACAGAATCTGAAAATATCTGTTTACCCAGAAGGATCAGCAGAGAAACTAAAATTATTTATCTGGTTGGCTAGGTGATGAAGGTCTGCAGAGATCAGTACTGAACCTGAAACTGACTGTCAGCCCATCTGTGCATCACCAGGACAAAGGCCCAGGGGGATCAGTACAGAATTCAAAATTATGTGTCTTTTCACACTTCAGCCTATTTACTTTCCCAGGTCTGAGACATGAACCAGGCCAGCAGAAACACGAAGTGCATCTCTCAGATGGGCTATCAGCCTGCTCTTGAGTGGTACAAAATGCTACAAATTGTCAGAGCATCACAGCAGTTGTTGAAGACTTCACAATTTACAAGGGAATTGCTAAAACATACTGTTTCAACAATGTCCATGACCACTATGTATTAAAAAAAAAAGTACCACATGGGCCCATTCCCTCAACTGTCTAAAGTGTTTGTCCATTTATACACAGCCACTCCCTCCATCTGATCCTGTCGTGATTACCTCATGTATCCCCATGTCTGGATTGCTCAGAGGGAGTGAGGAGAAAGGGGGATTGGGTCTAACGGTGAGCTTTTCAGTGTAAGGAAGGGATCCTCTTTTCCCACAGGATCTTAGTGGCTAAATCTCCATAGCCCTGTTTGCTGGGGTCGTCAACCACAAACAGGACCTTGCTTTCCTGCTGGAAGAGAGGACAGGAATCCAGGATGACAGTGCTGCAATGGATGCAATGAACTATAGTTTTCTTGGCATCTCCTTGTGAGATAAAGATTTAAAGGTGCTCAGTGTCACAAAATGTCTTATTGACCGAGTGCCTTACTATAGTAATTTGGCTGACAGGTGAAAAGGATGGATCAGGAGGATCTGTGAGCTGCTCACACAAGATGTGCCAATGGCCACCTCTGTTATTTTGTTCCACTGCATTTCCAAAGTGACTGCACATCTCTCTTCAAGGAGAGCAAAGGCTTACTGTAGTCATACTCTATTAGTCATGTCCAGAAAATAAAGCTGTATTTTTCTTCCAAAGTACATATCAAAACCTATTTTCAACAATCTTAAGGAAAACTATGCATTCCTGCTCCTGTATGCATTTAGGCAGCAGATTGCTTGACAGTAAGAAGGAAATCTGCTCCCCCAACAAGGTCCCAGAGGCACTGAAGTATGTAAGGAGCTGGTGATGGTCTTTCATCCCAGCCAAAACCACTTCGTCTAGTCAGTGCCAAAAACAAAAGCCATGGTAATGTGTTACTCTCCATGACAACTCTGCTCTCTCTCTCGGCTCTCCGTGACAACGGGCAGCTCTTCTGGAGCCAGTCCCTAAAAACATGGTATTATGCAAAGGCAAGGATATCGCTGAGATTAGGGCCAGAAAGGTGTGCAGGGCTTTAAGACATTTTTCTTTCTTATTGGAGAAAACTCTGTGAGAAATGGTCGAGCTCTGGGCAGCATCGAGCAGCTGTTTAAAGGCAAATTCATATGCAATTTAAGAAGAATAGAAATGACTTCAGAACGACTCAGCTTTGTAAGATTCACAGTGAATCAAATCTTTGACAGCAGACAGCTGCAACATCTATTGATCAATGTTTTGAGCAAAAAAAATAGAAAGTCATGGCTGTATCGATTGGCCATTTATCATATGAAATGTGTTTTAAAGAAAGCAGAGGAGACAAGCGCAGCCTTAGTGCTCATGTATGGGAAATGGACACCTATTTCTCTGATGAACCCTGGTAGCTGCAGGCAGAATGACTGACAGCACAGCCAGCTGTGCCAACAGCTGCACAGAGCCCTTCCATCTACATTTCTGGAATTCAGTATTTTGATTCTTCTCCCCTCTTCCCCTACCCCTTATCACTTTCTGCAGCAGTGGATGTTTTTTCCCTTTATGGTTGCCTTTATGGTATCACACTAGTGCCTACAAGGAGTCACAATTTGGTTTCCTCACTGGCTCCCTCTGGTCCAGGCTCCCCAGCCCCCTGTGCTGTGCTTCTCTGAGAGATTCCCTGCTGCTCCTTTTGCAGAGGGAAAAAGGGAGGTGTAGAGGTGGACCTGCAACCATGGCAGAGAGAACAGAAGCACAGGGCATGTTTCCAAGTAGGAACATGTCAGTTATAAACCAAAACATTGTCATTTTCAGCTGCAATATTGTGAGTATTCAAATTTGCATGCTTCTTTTATTCCCCCTCTCCCTTCTCTCAGACCGCCAGGTAGTACATCACCAATAAAACATTTAGGAATGGGAGAAGAAGCATGGAAAACAATGGGGGTGAATATGAAAAAGCAACACTGTTATTTTTGTTTAATATTAGTATGCCACTGAGACTGGGAAACAAATTGCTTCAGCCCCTGCCACAATAGGTACAGTACAGACAAAAAGTAAATGACTCTTATGTCATGAAGCGGCTCCTAGCAGCATGCAGAAGCCTACCCAATTGGAAGGGAATACATGCATATTCAAAGCCATTTACCAAAGTAATGAAGAAAAGAGAAGCAATACTTTCCTTTGACTTGGAATTCCTACTTCTGCTCAGCTGGGAATAGTGGCATAATTAATCAAAGTGCTTAAATAAGTTTCTCTTTGCCTTAATCAGAGCTGTGCAAATAAATAATTTTTCAGTTCAGTAGCTGAACCAAAATAATAATAATTGTAGAAATATTTTTAAGTTGTCTGAAATGAAACTTCAGGCTTCCTCAAATATTTTCAGTGAGCAGAAATATTTGATTTAACTGAAAGGAGATGGTGACTCTTCACTTTAATTGCTCTTTATTTATTTTAAACACACAGAGGCAAAATTGTCCTTAAAAGGTTCTTTGAAAGCAAAAATCAAAACAGATCTCTTAAAAGAAGTGTTCAAATTAACAGTCCTGGCTGTCTTGTTTCTTTCTCTGTTTTCTGGCTTAGTCTCTTCACCAAATTCACCCGTAATATCACCGTCCCTGACTGGCATCCCTTGGCAGCCAAATGAGCTTGTCCAAAAACACTGCCACCCAGCTGTGGCTGACATCTCTCTGAAAACACTTTTTCAAAGGCATTCCAGAGCTGGTCACAACCAGAAGCTTTGCAGAGCAAGGGGTAAGAGAGGAGTGGCTTAGAGAAGACTTGGAGGGACTGCTTGTTATGGAACAATAACCTTTACTGCTTCAACATGATGCAGAAATCATGTCACAAAAGTGCTTTCTCAAACTTCCCATTTGTCCTCAGCTTCCATTCACCTTCTTTGGCAAAACAGGTGCCACCAGGGCCAAGAAAAACTCAATGGCATGCCCATCTTTCGGCTGAAGACAGCTCATGGTTATGGCCCTCATGGGAAGGACAGTTGTTGATGTACTGGGAGATGCCCTGGGTGCTGCTCGTGGGTTCGTATCAGTATTGCAAGATGCAGTAACAGTTGTATGGCTCTCCACCCCATCTTGGTCCCCAAAATATTAATTTTCATTGTTTAACATGATTCATTTCCATCTACCCTTCTCACCTGTCCTCTCTTCCCCCTGAGGGAGTCCATGGAGTCAATGACTAAGGGTGTCAGATGTCTGGCAGGGTCCTTACCTCTTCCAGCCTCGCTACCGAGATAACTAACTCTGGGAGATTCACACTAATTTTTAAGCTCTAGATGCCTACTGAAGAGAAGGAAATCCTTCCAGTGAGGCCGGGGGCTGGCCCAGACCTGAGCTTCCCTCCGCCATTCCCAGGTTCATCAGTAGGAAGAGCCAAGGGATGTCCGGCATTTCATTTGCCTGTACCACATGAGTAAATGTCTGAATGGGACGGACCCAGCAGCATGTGCTAAATTTTGCACTTCAAAGTGCCCAAGTTTGGAAATGACCCCCTGTGCACATTCTATTTGCAATGCAGGACTAACTCACATCCACCCAGGGGTTGAAGAAATCACCCTTACCAAAACTCCACAGCCCTAACACTGTACATCAGCTTTGTATGCCAGAAAAAGCTCCCAATATGACTGTCAGTTCACCAAACTTGCAGGAATCAACCTGCTTTATTTGGTGGCACCATGTCAATTCAAATATAGTACCTTTTATTAAAGCAATTGATGTATTCAGCATGAAGTGAGCTGCTTTTAGGATAGCTGTGCAAGTGGCAGTGCTAAATACAAACTGAGACATAACTCAGTGACACTTCGGGTGAGTAAAGGTAATTGGTACCCAGTAAGTGGGGAAGGGATGTTTTTAGCATGAGGAGAGGTAAAAAAGTCATTCTGTCTCTTGGGAAAGAGGGAGGGAGTGAGAAAATGAAAACGGCAGGTAATTTATTGCTGGGGGAACAAGAAGCTGTTAGCTGAGAGGAGGGGATAAGAATTATAAAGTGCCATAAACCCAATATCTCTATAGAGCCTGTGATGTTTAGTGTCCGGAGTTATGAATATCAGTTCCCCAGCTTGTCTCTTGCTGCTCCTATCTCCTATTTCAGGCACAAGAAAGGACCCGGGAGCTCTAAAGCTTGTCCCTTTTATCCACCTCTGTGAATTGCTCCCATAAAAAATATTACCTCTCCTGACAAAACCTGCCTCCAGCCCCTCCTCAGAGCCCAGCTAACCCCAGCAAGCAGCCAAGAGCTGAGGGCTCAGTCCTGCCCTGATTCATGCAGTGACCCAGTGCACCGTAATATAAAATGTTGCTGGTGCAGAAGGAGATGGAGTGCCCTGCCTCATCCCTCCCTGTGCCCTGATGCAGCTGGATGGCCATAAAGCAGGGCTACGGATACGCACAGCCTACTGCCACCTCCTTGTAAGACTAAACTCAGTCTCTCCTGCAAAATGCAGCAGTTCTCTTTTGCACCAGAGGTCAGAGAGTTTATATCTACTGGTCTACAAGACTGATGTGGTTAAACCAGCAGAAACTGGTGGCCATATAAACCCAAGCCTCTGGCATCCACCTGCCCTTTTTGTCCCAGGGACTTTTCAAACCAAACTTCCAATGGGAGAACTGTTTTGCTCCCACCTAGAGCATCCCTTCAGCCATGCCCCAGCCCTCTGGCTTGCCTTGGAGGAGATGAAAGCTGCAGCCTGCACGGGAACCACCCCCTGAGCACGCACAACACAAGAGGACTTTGCTTTGGATGGGGAGGGGAAGGCTTTTCCCACCATATGGCCTTGCACAAGAGCCAAGAGCAGCACTTACCCGCCAGCAGCACAGCCTAAGGGATCTGCCACAGCAGGGAAAACAGCATCCACATCCCTTCCCTGGCCTGCCCTTGGCTTGTCTCCAGCTTGCTCAGAGTGACTCACTTTCTGCAAGTTACCAGCAAAAATGGTACGAAGGCAAAGCAGAAAATATCCTATATGAAGTAATTATAACAGAGGAGGGAGTTGGGGGTTGGTTTGGCTTTTTTTTTCTTTTCCAGAGAGAATGAGAGAGAAAGTCTGCAAGTAAAATAGTCTGATGCTGATGGCAGGTAAAACCATCAGCCCTTACTAAACTGCTGCTGAGTGCAGAGGTCTGCCTTCTTGTGCAGGTCTGCAACTTAGCACTAAGTCCGTGACAACCTTACAGTGCCTTATCAGGGTGTCTCTAGCTCACTGCTTGAAATCTCTTTCTCCCAAGACTGGGAGGCTTCCAGGGCACTTCAGGGCTTGGAGTCAAGCTGTTCCATGGTGTTGCTTTTCATCACTCTACCTTGGAGGGAGATCTACTGAAGGACATCATCTGACAAACAAGGCACAGAGACTTTCATGAGGTTACTACCCTCAGGAACTGAAAACCCAGAAATCAGCTCTCCAAAATTCAATTAGCTAAAAAACAGGAGTTTGAAAGACAGAAAAAGTGTTGGCATCTCCTCATTTTCCTTAGGGCTTTTTTGTCAAACCATTGCCTGCAGCCAAACAAGCTAGAAATGTAATGCCGAAAAAAGGTAACATCCATGACTTTCACTCAATTCCTTGAGCTCAGGCTAACAGGTAGGGATATTGCTGCCAGCACTGGAGCCTGCCACATCTAGTATCAAGAGAGGTGACATAGAGCAAGCTGGTTTAACACCAGTGGATCAGGGGGGTTCCCCAGGTCAGAGACAAGGACATAGAGAAGGGGCAGAGCCTCTCTAGCACTTGGCCATCTATCTAGCTGAGGGGCTTGTAGCAAACAGCAACAACCAGTTGTGAGCAAGTCTCCACTTCTGCCTAAACATAGCCTGGAGGTCAACATGCATTGTATCTCTCCTACCTAGGAGGCAGTCAGTGTTTATGGCTGCTTTGACAGGCTGCAAAGGCTGATCTGCAAGTGATTCAAATCGTCAGCTCAGGTGGTGTCCTGATGCACGCTATTGTCAGCCCATAAATATGGCCCAGGTTTTTTATTACTGCTTTTCCTCATGACTGGGTTTTAAAACATGCTGGACTGTGGGTTTTTCCACATATTTCGAAAGAAGCTGGCACATCACATGGACATGTCACTGTTCATTTGAAAAAGAGTTGTTTTCTCCTGGAGGCTGCAATTTCCCCACAGACCTCATCTCACAGATCCACTAAAGGCAGCTGGGTATGGGGCAGGGATCCTGATTGAAGATAAAGTGTGTCCAGTGTACTTGGAGCACCTCCAATTTAGTCTTTTTGGGACCGGGAAGAAAATTCTGTACGTTTAAGATTTTGAGTTCTTATCATTAACCATCATCTCAGGATCCCACTCTTACATAGTAGAACTATCACCCTGAACATCTTTATGGGACTGGATGTTCTTGCCTGTTTGCTAAGCTGACATACACGGAATCTCCTAGCCTACAGCAAGACTGTTTCCAGTTCGAGCAACCTCAAGTCCTGGCCCTGGCCCCTGAGTGATGGCCCCTGTTCTCTGGAGGTAAACAGCTTTCTTGTATGAAGGAGAAGAGAGAGGAGATCAGATATACTGCAAAAGGAGCGGAGGTCCCAAAGCCCCTGTGAGATGGGTGGAGGGGCAGAAGCCCAGCCTTGTGAAGCCCAGGTTGTGCCTGGACACCACTGGGACCTGCAGAGGGTAAAGGACACCAGATCAGATTTGGGGGAAGGAAGGTTTGTTGAGGATAACGAAGGATGCTACAGTGGTTAGCTAAGAAACAGAATCTCAGAAAAATGGATGTGTCAGGCTCCAGAAGACCCCAAGAAATGGTGTACTCCTCCCCTTTGCTCTGAGATAAAATCCGATCTATCTGGACCATCCCCTGAGAACTTTGTCCTGCCAGCTCCATTGAAGAGCCCTGTGACCTCTTTCAATGAATTCTCATGCCCCATTATACTATATGTCTGGTTTAAATACCCCCTGATACCACAGGACTACTTTGTTCCCTCAGTAGACATGGAGAAAAGTCACTGCCTCCTACACCCTGAAAGAGCCTTAGGACTCTAGAAAACCCCAACTCATCTTCCCAGTCACTGATTTGGGGTCGAAGTGTTTTGGGCCTCTTCCTTCCAAGTTCAGATGTGACAAGAACACCACACACCCTGAAGAAAATTGAGATGTAAGTTAATTCAATTCTTAGTTCTTGCAAGTGTCCTCTGGTGCCTATGGGGACACACTGGGCCTGATTCTCGTTCACATGAGGAGCTGTTTATGCTGATGCAGTGAAATAATTGCTATCTAGGCTTTATTTTAAATCCAAATTAGGCTCCTAATGCTGCTGCTAGGGAGAGGATTAAATTTATCACAAGCAGTAGGTGCATAATATTTTGTATTCCCCAAGCAAATCCTTCCACAGCAGATTGAAAGGCGAGACATCATGTCTATGATCCAAATGGAAGGACTTTTTTGCATCATGTTAAACAAAGTAGCACAAAAAAAAAAAAAGATTGGACCCTTTTCCAACTTTCCTGTATTGACAGATGATTTACAATTTCTTTTCCTGGGGAAAAGATGCTGAAACAAAACAAACAAAACCTAGTAAAAATAATTACCAAGGATTCCCATGGGTCCAGAGTCTTACTTATGCATTACACTGACAAATAATAATGCTGAGGGAAATCTACAGGGAACATTAAGTTAGTAAAACATTCAACAAATCTTGGTCTGGTGTTCAGACATGGAGGAGATATGCTGAAAGTGCCCACACTAGAGGAATAGAATAAGGTAAAGGTAAAGATTTCCAGCTTTCTTCCTGAGGCCAAAGCTCAGTTGGAAGTCATCACTGATATGATGATGGACTCTCCAGGTGTTCATTCACACAGGGTTGAGCAGTGGCCAAGCTAGCTGCACTTTTCTGCTTAGCAAGGTTGCTGACCACCAAGAAGCCCTAGTGGAAAGACCACTTAGATATTTGCAGGAGGATTCCACCAGCAAGATGTGGCTGTGCCATGTAGGATATCCTCAGGTCTGAGGGGTCTTTGGGCACTGAACATCTGCCTTCAGACCATGACTGCAGACTCACTCTCTACCAAGGAGGCAAGCATTGTCTTGAGGATGGCTCCAGAAGTGCCCTCAGTAAGTGAACTCAGGAGAGCTAAGCTGGGATGGCCTAGGTAATTTTTAAAAGTCAAGGGTCTCCCTTCCTCTTTCTTGTCCTCTTACTTTAATACACAACTTGTATTGAGCAAGGATCGCTGTGTGTGGTGTGAGGCCAGTGTGGTTAGATGTGCTTGGGGGCCACCCAGCTCCATATCCCTGCCAGGCCAGCCCCCTGAGTGTATCACTGCTCTCTGAAGGGTTGAGACTGTATTCATGATATGCAAGAAGAAGAGGAGGCTCCGGGAAGACCTTATAGCAAAAACTTAAAGGGAGCGTACAGGAGAGATGGGGAGGGACTCTTTATCAGGGAGTGGAGCCATAGGATGAGAGGTAAGGCTTTTAAACTGAAAGAAGGGAGATTTAGATGAGATAAGAAGAAAAAATTCTTTCCTGTGAGAGTGGTGAGACACTGGAACAGGTTGTCCAGAGAAGCTGTGGATGCCCCATCCCTGGAATTGTTCAAGACCAGGCTGGATGGGGCTCTGAGTGACCTGGTCTAGTAGGAGGTGTCCTTGTCCATAGCAGGGGGGTTGGAACTCAATGGTCTTTAAGGTCCCTTCCAACTCTAACTGTTCTATGATTCTATGACATCTATTCGTTCAGCTGCTCAGTGACCTGCTAACAAGTCTGATGACAAGGTCCAGCATGCTCTTCACTGAGCTCTCAGCCTCTCTATACCCGTGCAGAGCTCACAGCCCAGCTTGGCTCCCTCCCTCTCTCCTTCTCTCCCCTCTAAATGAGTCAAAATAACTTGTTAGCAGTCCAATTGCATTCCACTACTTATAATTTATTCATTCTGATTTCTGAACCAGACATAACAAATACACCCACCATTGGCTCTGAATACCCCCTCCCAGGATGTAGCACACACTGTAATCAATAAATATGCAGAGCCTGTTGCTTCCACTGCCAGAGGGTGGTAAAGCCCACATTCACTTCCCTTCAATTGACTCAGTTCTACATCAGTTCATCCCTCTCTTAAAACAACCAAGCTATTGGGAGGGAGGTGCACTAGAAGAATCTACTCTGCAAAAGATGGGCTAAATAGTTTTTTCTTTTTCTTTCTTTTTCTTTCTTTTTCTTTCTTTTTCTTTTTTCCCTTCATCTTGCTCCTGGGTTTGATCCTGCACATACCAAAGTCAAAGGAAACATTGCCACAGGGATGACGACCAGCTCTGAGGGTAAAGAGTGAAAACCATACCCCAGAAACCAGTCCATGCTGCTGGTTTTGGAAAGCTGGGCTCTATTTTGAGGGCAGTAGCTCAAAGAGTATTTGTCACCTGAGAAACCACCTGTAGTACAACTAATGAGAGTGAAAGTAATAGGCTCTTCAGTACACAAAGATATTGCTGTAATGCAAAGAGCCACCCGCTTAATGCACCCATTTACCCATGAACTCAGACAGCTCACACACTTTGCAGTGGGACTGTCCCTACTATATCTCTATCAAGCCTGGGAAACAGCAGTTATTTATGAAATAACACAAACCAACAATCCCAGAAATCCAACTGTCAGCATTTACAACATACATAGTGATCATCAGCTGCAACATACTAGCCAATGGAATTCCCTAGCTATGGTTATTGCAAGTAATTAGAAAACAAAGCATACCCCGGATAAACAACAAATAAAACACACAAGCAGAAAAAGGAAAACCCACCAGAATAATTGCTGCTTTTCAAAGTAGTGCAATTGCAGAGGTGTTTTCCACTAGATTTACTAGATTTATGCTTTGGAAGAGCTGAGTGATTTAGCTGGTTTCCCCCCGAGTTGAGGAAGAATCAGAGTCAAGACAAATACTGGGAGCCTGGAGGACTGACCTGGGCTGGAACAACAGTCCTCCTGCTTGGTTTACCTAACTGGGTACTGGGTGATACACAGCTGAAGGCAACGAGCAAAGAACTTTTTTTGCCATTGCAGTGTTAGGGTCTGAGAAATACATCCTCTGATTCATGTAGACTGCACCCAGCTTCAGTGGTTATTAGAGTCAGATGAGTGCTAGAAACCTATTTATATCATCACTATAAGATGCACCTGGGCTTAGACAACCACTTCATCTTCTGCTGTTCTTGCAGAATTCAATTTTGGGATAAGACAAAAGCTGTTATACCCAATCCAAAGGGCTTTTTGGCTTAAAGCTCAGGTCACTGGAGACATCTATAGATCTGTGAGGTTTCATTTGCTTGTACCATAGTAGTGGTTGCCTGTAACAGCCAAAAAACAGAACAAGCTCTGAAAGAGGGAGCTTTCGGAAACCTCCAAGCAGGTTTCATTTTCAGAAAGAATTTAGTATGTTTAAAAACGTCTAGCAGAGAACAAAGTGAGAAAAATGAGAACCCTGCTTCAAATCATAAACAAACATGTGAATTACAGATTCCCTGATCGTTTTTATCTAGCTGTTCATCCATCCGCTCACTGAGGAGCTCTGTGCTGCTGTACAAGCCCTCAGATGTGTCAGGAATACCAGGTGACAGCTGAGCGCTGCATTAATATTCTCCCCTATCACCAAGCGAGTTGCAGGAGTTTGAAGGGGAGGGAGCGAAGTTTTCAGCCTTTCAACATGCAGCTGGTGTGCGCTACTGTGTGCAGAACAAAGCTCAGCCACGGAGACTCACACCGTGACTAATTCGTATGCAGATGATCCATCTTCACACAGCTCCTTTGGCAGAGAGCATGAGAGGTGGGAGGCTCCCGTATAAGCCAGCCCACGTATAATTATTAATGGTATTGTTAAAACTTTTGTGGTGTTGTCTGTCTGATGAAGACAGCCAGGTCATTCATGCAAGTGCTAGCAGCTTTCATTACCAACACTGTCACTTTGCGATGCTGAGAAATAAATGAAGAGAAGGAACCTCATACCCCTCAGCCCCCTGTATCTCAGGTCTTGCCCAAAGCTCTGTTTGGCACTTGGAAGCCAGGAAGCACTTACTGTAATAAATTTGGGAGAGGTTGTCTCCAATGCTGCAATAAAGATTGTCTTCTGAGTCTTTATCCATCTTTACGTTCCTGGAAGCCCTTAGGGCTACATCTTCACAGTCAATAAGCAGGGGCCATGCCCCAGGGTAAGTGGCACCGTGCCGTCCCCGTCCGTACTGCTAAATTCTCTTTGCCTGCCTCGTGCTGCCACTTGAGAACACATCAGAGCCACAACAGGAAAAGACCTAATGCTGATGGCTACTGTACAGTGCTTCAGCCTCTTCTCTAGCCTTACTCATTTAGACTGGGTATTTCTGCCCCATCATGCTGGACTTGCCTAGAGGAGGGGAACCCAGCCATGTGTTCAGTCCATTTCCTTCTTTTTAATCCCGTTACTTTAAGTTCAAGCCTGTTAGTGATACTGGCAGTGTAAGCAAGGGGCTAGGTATGCTCCATACCTGCAGTCTGAGAAGAAGGGATATGGATATCAAGCTGGAAGGAGAAGGAGGTATTCCTCTTGCTCCTCCTGTTCTTGTTTCTTTTCTTCCTCCTGTTCTTTATTTTCCTGTTCCTATTCCTTTTCCCTCTCTTTCTTCTCTTCCAGTCCTGTTTTCCACCTCCTCTCCCACTGCAGCTTTTTATATACAGACCTTCAGAAACATTTTATATAAAATTAATACATTGAGCAAGTATAGCTCTATATTTGCCCTGTCTATACCCTCTCATGAACACCAAAATTTGGCACTGTTGGATGCAGGGTACAAAGCTTGATGTTTTGTGTTGGCCCCCTACAGCTGGTTGCTCTTGTGCTTCACGGAGGAGCACCTGGAAGCTGAATTTCCTCAGTCTGCTCCTTCCCTGCCTCCATAGACCCCCTCCATTAACCACACCAATATGGGAACCTCTGGAGGTGGGCATCCGGAGGTTTGGAGACACAGAACTCAATGCACTTTTTCAGTCCCAGAATTGCTTCAATAGAAAGCCAAAACAGTTTAAGAACTTTGGTCCAA
The DNA here is from genome assembly GCA_013398155.1 of Pedionomus torquatus. Lineage (NCBI taxonomy): Eukaryota > Metazoa > Chordata > Aves > Charadriiformes > Pedionomidae > Pedionomus > Pedionomus torquatus. Next base: position 200,073 of record VZRU01006703.1, on the reverse strand, counting down.
AATGATAGCTTAGGGAAACTGTCTCAGAAAGCTTGTGCCTTTCTTTATGGTGGGGATCCTAGAGCTCTGCCTTGCCACAGTCCCAAAAGTTCATTTCTCAAACAGCCCTTGTTCTAATTATAGTACAGGTAGCTTTCGGCTAGGATCTTTTAGCTGTTTCCATGGCAAGTCCCAAGTGAGACTGCATCTACATTTGTGTCTTTTCTTCACCAGGCAGGCATATGGATTGTGATAGGGGATAGGAAACTGGACTCCTGTTGACTTGCATTTGGTCTGACTATAGGCAAGTCAGATCCTTTCCACTGCCTCCATCCAGAGCACGGAGGACAGGCTCTGTTCCCTCTATACGTGTAGTGTTCCTCACGTCAGGAAGCCTTCTCCTCATTTGGGGACTGAATGATTAGTGGCTGCCTACTGAGTACCAAAACCCGGACCCAGTAATAAAATGAAAATGTTAATTAGGATTTTCCAACAAGGAAAAAGACAGACTCAAAGGAACTGAACATAAAAAGAAAGAAAAAAAAAAAACAACCACAAAAACCACAAAAGCTCTGTCAAAATGTACTTCACTATTTTTAGCCTTTCTTTATTTTCCAAGGATGATAACATTGCATTAATATAGCACCTTCCACATATTAATCAATTAAACTTTCCACTACCAGCCAGGAGTATTATCACTATTCTACAGATGTGAAAAGCAGTGTCTTGGGCAGAGAATATCTCCTCAACCAGGGACAGAGCCCAGATTTTGGAAACGCCACATCCTGTTACTGCACTGCAGTGTTGTTCTCTTTCTTCCACCTCTTGCCAAAAAAATATTATAATACAAGACAATGAACCGAAACAGCATTACTGAAGTAACCTCCTAGAAGAGTTACCAGGGGGCGGAACAGGCTGAGGACCTTCCTGAATGGCTTCTATTATAGAATCATAGAACCATTTAGGTTGGAAAAGACCCAAGTCCAACTATAAACCTAACACCACCAAGTCTACCACTAAACCATGTCCCTAAGCACCATGTCTACACGTCTTTTAAATACCTACAAGGATGGCGACTCAGTCTCCTCCTTCCTGGGCAGCCTGTTCCAATGCTTAACAGCCCTTTCAATGAAGAAATTTTTCTTCATATCCAATCTAAACTCACCAGTCTTACAAGCTTACCTTGTTTTGTGCTGTACATACAGCTCTCCAGCCTGTTTGGGTGGAATGGTGTCCTGCCTCCCTTCTGTGCTGTCTGTAGCTCAGTGCCTTTTCTTCTCCTGCCTCTACAGTGGAAAGACTTGGCTTGCTCTGCAGATGGCTGATGTGTTGCAGAGGTAGGATGAGGCCAGGATGTTAGCAGGCATGGTCCAGGGGAACATGGTCCAGCGCCTGTCTTGCTAAGAGCCAGAGACCTCTCACTTGCTCTTCTGCCCTCTGATCCCAAAGCTTAGAAACCACATTCCATCCATATTTCATGGGTTTTTACTTACACTATAGTCTTGTTGATGCTGCTTTTACATCTGCCCTGGGTGCCTCAAAAGTATGCTCCTCTGTGCCACAGTGGCCCATCCACACTTCTATAGGATAGCTCAATATAGACAATCTCCCAAATGAATTAAGCAGAAAGAAACAACGTAATCAATCAGTATTAATGACCACAGCCTGATTGTTTACAAGCAGTTTCAATGTTTCAGCCACTGCTTTTGATCTCCTATGCAGATGAGCCCTGACACTAGGACAAAATGCAAACTATATCCTGCTCCCTGGGTCTCAGTGCTGCGTCCCTCTGCTGGCAGCAAATCTACCGAAACGAGGGCTGATTTATCACACAGCATCAGCCAGTAGTGACTGGCTGGGAGTAAATGCATTTCCAAAGTTCAAAACCAAAATGTGAATAAAAGAAAACCCAATCCAGCAGGGCTGGAATTTTTTTGCACAGGATAGGACAAGAGGGACAGATGACTGAACAACTATGAAACAAAGTCTTGGTTTCTCTGCTATTGCTGTGGTACATAATACACAGCTGGATTTCCCAAAGCACATAGGAGGCAGAGGGACCCTTTATCAGGGAATGTAGTGATAGGATGAGGGGTAACAGCTTTAAACTGAAAGAGGGGAGATCTAGACCAGGTATTGGGAAGAAATTATTTCCGATGAAGTGGTGAGACAACAGAACAGGTTGCCCACAGAAGCTGTAGATGCCCCAGCCCTGGAGGTGTTCAAGGCCAGGTTGGATAGGGCTTTGAGAAACCTGGTCCAGAGGAAGGTGTCCTTGCACATGGCAGGGGGGTTGGAACTAGAGGATCTTTAGGGTCCCTTTTAACCCAAACCACTCTATGATTCCAGGAAACATCTGGCAAGCAAAGTCTTGTGGGGATTCACCTGCTGCAGCTGCAATGTGGTCACTGAAACCAGCTGGAAAGTGAGGTGGTGAAGAAGAGCTAATGCAAAACAGTCAGCTCCCAAAAAACTGGAGTCCTGAACACATCACATTTGGTAGTAGCTTTCTGATGAGCAAAAATTAATATTTCAAAAGGAAAGTAGGATACTCACAGTAATGATTTCAGAGTTATTTTGAACAATGCTAGAGGATTTTTTTGTGTGTGTGTCTGTGTTTGTACAGAGCCTAAAGCTGCTTCTCTCTTCTGGACCTAGCCATTATGGTAATAATGAGAATAACAACAGCAGCAGCCGTGCTGTGTATGCTAATGACCATGTACTCAAGCAAAAGCAGGTTACATATTGCTGGGAAAGATGAAGAGAAAAAAAACAGCAAGGCTGAGATATGACAGGAGCATTTAATGATAACTAAATAAACAGCAGAGAACTGACAGGACAAAATTTTAGTGAAGCAGCATAATCCTGCTGGAGGGGTACATTAAAAAGACAATAAATAATATACATAGTGAAGAACTGTTGGAAAAAGAGAATGTCACAGGAGAAATTGGGGTTGTTTTCTTTTCTTTTTTTTTTTTTTTCTTTAATTCTTAAGAAGAAGGTGGAAAGCCACAAATAAAGTCTTAAAGGAAGGATGGAGTGTTTTTTGGTTTTTTTTTTTTATTAGTACCACAAGAAACAGGCTGTGAACATGAGATTCTTCAAGGCAAAGATGATCAACAGTGTCAGCTACATGAGCAGGCCAAACTGACAAAACTGATGTACTCAGTATGCTCAGCAAGACGTAAGTACCAGAAATAAAAGAGAATCTGTAGGATGACAAATAAATTAAATGAAAATAAAAGCTAAATTGTAAGATGGGATGTTTCATTTGCTACTGTTCATGAGGTGTATATGAGGCCTGTACATAAAAGAAAGGCTTTGATAAAAGGCAGGATGCTGCCTACCTGAGCAAAGCAGGGGTGTGCAGTCTGATTTGCTGTTCTCAGTATCTTCTCCCACAATCAACTTAGTTGGTTCATCATCTTGAGTGGAAAAAAAACCCGACACCTGAGCAATAACTTGTACACTTATCTCCCCAGCTAGACCAGAGTGTGCAAGTTTGATCCCACCATTCAGAGTAACTCCAAATCTGCGTTGTGAGTGTTAATAGTTAATGCACCACTAGTGCCAGTAAGCATACATTGTAAGGATTATGTTCCTATGCTATCGTTTCTTGCCAATTTATATTGAATTTCCTTTGCCATTTTGCAAACCACTTACTCTAGAAACCCTTCTGCCACTCTTCATTCAATTGCCATCACCATCCTAGGTAACTCTGTATCCTCTGCAGTCTTGGCAATTCCCCTCCTCATGTTCTTCCTCATGTCCCTTATGAATATGATGGATAGCACAGAGCAATGAGAAGAATGGGAGACATCTTCAGTAATCTTTTGCATTGTGAGAACAGACCTCGAGCTGGTTGTGTATCTGTAGTGTGTTTGACCCAGTTTTTCCTTGACAGGTTTTATGAGGGATCTGTGAAGAGGGACCTTGCCTAATACATTTTTAAAGAAACATAGACTGGGTAAGACTCCCTGTTACCCAGAGTCCTCCTGAGAACATGAATAAATTTGACACTATGATGTTTTGTCAACTTTCCTCTGACATATCCCACTTCTTCTTTTCTTGACAACTTCCACTCTGCACTATAGTAAACATATTTTGACCCTTCCATTCCTCTGGGATGAAGCTGGTTCATGCAGTCAGAGTACACCAGAGTGTTTGGCACTTTTGGTACTTCTAGAACTTTTGGGTGGATCCCAGGTGGTTCTAATGATATCAGAAATAAGTAATAAATTACAGTAATAAAACTGTTTCCAGTGTATTCAGAAATATCCCATACCGGCCATTGAATTTTCCATATGGGAAATATCCCATACTGGCCTAGTTCTTCCTTCAGATATAAAAAATGGTTCTGGGTTTTCTTATTGTCTCTCAGATGGTGTCAGCAGCACTGATACGGTGGTTTATTTGTGCAAGCAGACTCCAGTCACCCCAGTCACTTCCCTCCAGAGTGGGTCACATCTCTGAGCCAAGATAACCCTTGGTTGACTCCCTGTGACTTGGGTCAGGCAGGAGAATCAATCAAATGCTGCAGCCACTGCATGAGCAAGTTGCCTCCATCAGAGACCTCAGGGCTTTGTTCCAGTTGGGCATGTGTTTTCTCCTTCCATTAGTCATGCTGAGCGCTCGTCCCAGTCACTTGTGTGTGCTGGTGGCCTGCTGATGCACAGGGTGGACTGGGAGCATACCAGGAGTGATGCACATAGGCTACTTTTCCTTGCAGGTCTTTTGTCTAAAATTCAAAAAAGAAAAAGAAAAATTAAAGAAAGGAAAAAA
>VZRU01006703.1:66107-194044 GCA_013398155.1 Pedionomus torquatus | reverse complement strand
GGGGGGGAATTTTTCATCTTGTTGAAAAATGACTTTTCTGCCTAGTAAAAAGATTCAAGGGACAGGCATTGTCCAGCCCTGCTTCCCATACTGAGACAACTCAGAAAATGCTGCCTGATATGGATAAGACTCCTTCCCAATAATCCTTATTCAGAGGGTTGCTTCTTAATCAGATTTACAGCTGCAGTCCCATGAAGCTAACCCTGTATCAAATGCACTGAATGATGCACTGGAGAAAAAAACCCTCTTCATTGCTTAAAGAACACAGAGTGGGGATGAAAGAAAGAAGAAATAACAGCTCCAACCTTAATCTCATTCATTTCTAGACACTGAAGGGACCCATGTGGGTAAGGTATGATTTTTAAACAATTGTCTTTTCTGCTCTTGTGACTCCTTCCACTGTTCTGTCAGGCTTCCTGGTAACACCCAAGTGGTAATGAGATCGTGCAGGAGGGAGTTTCTTCTGCTGTCTTGGAGACAGTCAGCCAGAACAGACTCATTGTTTGCCTCAAATCCCAATAGAGCAAGGCTGAAAGGGGACCCAGAAACACTCTTTAGCTACCTGCCCTATTCACAAAGGGTTAGGGAGTTCACATCAACATACCTAGTTCACATCATCATCAAGTCTTCCCATTGCACTCACAAGACATGTCTCAGTATATGCAAGAAACAGAAGCTCCCATTTTTGTTTCTGGGCAGATTTTCTCTTCCAGACCATCTTATTCCCTTTTATAAGAGATTTGGAGGCATGCAGAGATGAGATTGATGTTCTGCTTAAGCATGCAGCCAGCACCAGTCTCAATTACTGAAATGAGGTAATGAGGAAAGTTTAAGAAGCCTCCTTACATTCTACAGTATCACCCAAACAGCCAAAACTCTCTCACCAAGAGAAAATGAGTTGACCCTTCCTCTTCTCCCTGTAGACAGTGTCATCAGATTGCAACCTCCCAGTTAAGTTCCCCTTAGACATAGCAGCCAATTGCAAATGGAAAGTGTGCCAGGGAACTTCAGACTTGAACCCTGATACATGGTACAATTTAAAGGCAATCTCAAGTCACCAGCAGGAATTTTCTTTGAGTTGACCCTCAGCATAGAAGTAAGGTAGACGGGCAGGTCAGCAGCAAAATTTCCTCTGCCTTCAGTAGCTCCAAGTTTCTATCTACCACAAACGTGACTTCCCAGAAACAGAAACCTGAAAGAATTGCACAGACAGTGCTGCAGGGGCTGGGAAAGCTGGGGTTGTTTCCTCCTTGCAGCTGGGCAAAAAGCTGAAGGCTGCCAACACATCGGTCTGGCCAGGGCACTTCTCCTGGCAGAAGGCTGAGAAGAGCAAACGTCTGTTCCCTGAGGCCCATCTGGTGGACTCTGCCACCCATCACAGCGGAGATGCTGGCACATGCTATAGGGTGTAACGGTTGGTTGGTCCTTCACATTTTGAGTGGACTGTAAAAAAGTACAATAAAAAGCACATTATTTTCTGGAAGAAATGAGCTCTTTCTGCCTCATGCAACAAAGCTACTGTTTGCCACTCAGTTGTGTTCGCTACATCATCCCTTCTCCTTTCTGAGCCTCCTCAAAGGTTACTTCTGAAAATTTGGCAAGACAACAATCAATTCTCATCATGGTTACATCATTTTATTTCTGTCCTTGCCTTTTNAAAAAAAAAAAAAAAAAAAAAAAGTGTAACTATTGTAGATAACTAAGCAAAATTCACTGCCAGTTGTGTGGTCTTGACAAGGGACGTTTGTTTTTTCCAGGACTTTTCTCCCAGATGACCATCATTTTAAACACACACAGGTTTGAAACACTCCTCAGTACATAAGAAGGTGATTTTGAAGACTCCTGCAACAGTGGGTTTCTTCCATCCCAAGAGGAGTCCTGCAATGCTTTTTCCCACCCAGTAATGGTCCTAGCAGACTAGAGCACCTGCTACTTGAAAAGCAAGTGAAGTCCAGCTCCCTGAGGTGGGGAAAGACCTGAGATTACATTAAAGAGGCCACTAGCATATAAGCACAACACTGTTGTCCCTTCCCCATGCTTGGAGCCAGCCTTGGAGGGGAAGGACAGCAGCCAAACAGTTGAGACTTGGCTACTATTCAGGCTGGAAATTTCCTGCTGTGGACAGTGGGTGCCACACCACCGTCCCACCATGAGCTATGGGGATGGAATGGCAGAGAAGGCAGTGTGGCAGGGCAAACACTGCTGCAGCTCTCTTTTTAAATACCGGCTCTTACGCTGTTACTGGCAGGCAGTGGGTTCACAAGCCACAGTGCCGCATTAGGAAAAAACATCTCTAATCTTATGTAAGAAGTCCTGGGAGGCGTGTTGCCAAGTAAGCACAGTTTAAAATCAATCAGGCAATAGCATTAAACATTTAGCACTTGGCTGCATGTTTCCGCTTGCCCCTGCTCGGCAGCCCTCCCAGGACAGACATGGGATCTGTGGGAAGGGTGAGGAAGAGGGAGACACTGCTTTGGCACAGCTTCCCATCCTCAGCCAGGACTGTCCTGGGGACTCCAGGGACTAACTGAACTCTCTGCCTCAGCATTTCGCTTGACTTCACTCGGCAGTGAGGACAAGTCCCTGCCCATGCCAAACTGCTAGTCCTCTCTGGGCCTGTACGCTTGCTGGCCCCAAATACAGGGTCCTGTGGGAGCTAAAGCTCTTAGGGTGTCAGTGGAAAAACTGTCTCTCAGCCTGGAGCAGACAGGTACCGGAGTCCTACAGTCTGCTCAGGGGCCAGATTAATTCCTGGACTAATACCTTCCATCCTGTTGTCCATTGGCGGGGTGCAGCAGCATCTCAGCTGGATGTGGTGCTCCTGCAAAGCCCACCTGCCATGTATCAGGTCTGTCTTAGCACTGAAATGATTTTTACATTTCCTTCCTGAGCAAATAAAAAGCTCTGAAGAAATCTACCCTAAAAGAGGGTAGATTCAAACTAGATGTATGGAAGAAATTTTTTATGCTGAGTGGTGAAACACTGGAACAGGTTTCCCAGAGAGGGGGTAGATGCCCCATCCCTGGAAACATTCAAGGTCAGGTTGGTCAGGGCTCTGAACAATCAGATGTAGTTGAAGATGTTCCTGCTCATTGCAGGGAAGTTGGACTAGGTGACCTTTGAACATCCCTTCCAATCTAATCTATTCCATGATTCTTTGAACTTATGACTTCAGCCAAGGGCTGGAAAGATTGAAATATATAAATTATCTTATCTCCCTTGGTGCAGTTTGCATTTAACTGGTGAGATTCACATTTACCTCCCACGCAGGGTTCCCCGTTATTGCAAATTTCATTAACACAAGTGGCAAGCTGCAGGCCAAGGAGGAAGCTCAGGTTTGCCATTGCTTCCTTTCTGCTTCCATGGCTGAGGTCCAGGGGGAACCACAGAGGGATCGTGGAAAAGGCAAAATGCTTGATAAACAGGCGGGGTAGGTGGGGTAAGATAATCCCTCTTAGACACTTAGTCACTGATGCACTCTGATTCATGTTTTCCTCACAGAGCTGGTGGAAGCAAGTACAGCTTTGACAACTTCACAGAAGCCTTGGCTCATCCTGGACATCCCTACTCTCTGGTCCATGTTTGCCCTCCTGTAAAAGCATAAGGCAAGAGCTTGAAGAAGGGGCGTCAATTACAAAAAACATCTGCTCTCCTTCTGCATGACCAGCACAGGTTTCTTAGCACGTTCCTGGCTCAGAAAGGTAGTCTTGCCCCACTGGAGATAGTTGCTGAATTACAGCCTGATGGAGAAGGATCATGTGGGAAACTGATCACCAGAGGGATGTCAACAAAACTTGTATCCTTCATGGCCCTGGCATTTTAAATAGATGTTCTTGAAGCAAACATTGCTATAAGTTCATGCTCACCTTGGGGGCTCAGAAGATGTAAGAGTTGATTCATTCAGAAAGTGTGTACTGGCCCTTGTACTTCATGCTGTGGCAACCTAAAACGCAATGCTGTATTCTAATGTTAATTTCTGCAGATGAACCATGAGGCTCCAAAGGCCCGTGAAATAGCTATGGTTGGCCAACGCCTTAGAACAAAACCCCACAATGACAAAGATACGGCAGAAACCAAGTTTCCAAAAAGACTACAAAGCAAAAGCTAAGTGAAGAACAGAAATTTTCTACAAAAGGTTGCTTGTTATAGAATGGTTAGAGTTGGAAGGGACCTTAAAGATCATCGAGTTCCAATCATTCATGTTCATCATGTCTTTCAGCTGACTTGTAGACAACAGCATCCTCTGTCATTTGTTGGCAGTGGCTACACATCAGTCCACAGACCAGATGATTATCTCCACTGTCTTGCTGAAGTGGCACCTGAAGATGGGATTGCACCGAACAAATTTCCTTCACTGCAGAAGTGATGGAGATATATCCACTGGTAGGAAAGATTGTTAAAGAAATTTCAGTTTTGTTGAGCAATGGAGGATGACTCTGTTTCAGCAGAGCTACAAGCCTACGCTGTTGAATCAGCCACAGTCACACATTCTGACTGTTTTCAGAGAGGCAAGGGATCTGGCAGGACCACAGGGGATTTGGAAGGAGGGTGCTGTGAGATGACTGCCAAAAGCAAAGGTCTGCCCTCAGACTGCAGCAACTGTCCTGCAATTGCCGCCGTGTGGGAAAGCAATACCCGGGTTCTCCTGGCCAAAATTCAGCTGCTGCTGACTCGTAAACCACCCAGAACAATCCAGTTTCACTGCTGGCTGATCAGCCATGGGCTCTGTGTCCTACAGCTACTGGCAGAGAGACACCAGCAACTCAGCTGCCCTTTACGTTCTGCTTTCACAGATACGAAAAATGCTTTTGATTCCACACACAGGGAGGCAGTGAACAAGGCAGCAGCAGCTTAAATAACTTGCTGTGTCTGATATGTGGCCTTCACATGGATACAACAGCAAGACGGGAAAATTTCCCTTTAGGTTCATCATCACAGGGACACGAGCAGCGTGCATCCTTGGCTTGGAGATACTCTTTATGGCTGTGGCCTGGTTTTTAGAAGAGTTATCAAGTAGCCCAAGAATCATCATTGTTAGTACAACCTCATAAGAGATGTAAATTGTATAAATTTCCCTGGCAAGTTGGCATAGAATCTGGAATGCACACACAAATGCTTTGTGACCACAGCTGTGTCTTGTTTGGTCTCCTTCTTGAATTCAGACCAAGGTTCAAAAGTTGGTGTAAAAGAAAAATTCATATGGAATTTGCTGAGGTTCCATTTGGGAAAATACTTCTACTAACCTCAAGCAATGTTTCCTGGGCAAATGTCTGCCAGGCAGGCTCTGAACAATTGCTATGGCCACACTCCCAATGACAGGTATGTAGAGCATACAGTGCAGCTGGGCATCACACATAAAAATCTATAGTATGTTATCCTCCCGGTGTGATTATGTGGATCCGAGACACTAAAATGCCAGAGGAGTAATCAGATTAGGCTGGAGACACACCACAGAATTTACTAGGAGTGTTTGCTGGTAACAAAACAGCACAACTGTACTTAACCTAGATTGCAAACCAGACAGAAAGACTTGAGGTGTTTGAAGTGTTGATCAGAGAGCAGCTCACATTTCTGAATGACACACACATGTGCATCCAGCCCTGCTTTCAGATCCCTGAAGCTCACACGCAGAACCAGGACAAGGATATGTTCTAAGCAGTAGCAGAGGCCCTATAATTTCTCCTCTCTGCCTTGGTTATATCAAGCAGCCAATAGTTTGTCTCTCCTGATGACCCGTTTGGAACAAAACTATATGGAAGGGTCATTTTGGAGCAAGCTGCAAGACCCATAGGTTCACAGGCATTAAAGAAATTAACAATCCTTCCCTACCACTGCCCTCAAGGGGAGAAAGACTGTGCTCTTACCAGCAAGGAGTGCTAGCAAATGATTTTTGGAGAATACTCCAGTTGGTACTTGAGACACTTGGAAAATCTGTGTTTGAGGAAGCCAAGGCGTGACATTCTCTAGCAGCAAAGGAGCAGTGGGAGGAGAAAGGCCCTCTCACACACACTGAAGTTACACACTCCATCAAAGTGTGAACTCCTCAGCGTTTTTTAAATTTGCCTTTTCAGTGAACATTTTCCTTGAAGCTTCAGATGTTCATGGGGATGAAAGACAAGGATTTACTCAATATTTTTGATACCACCTTTTTAACCAGGCTTAAAACCAAGCCAGTTTGCTTTTCAGTGCATCCCAGAGAATTATCTACTGAAATCCCATAGGTGTCTCAAGAAAGACATGAAGTTGTGATAATGATGGGAGATGAGGTGTTCAGACAGAGAAGAAAAATGGACAAAAGATAAACCCTTACTAAATTCACCTGAAATCACAGTCCCTGCAGTCTGCATCCAAGTCTTTTGACATATGGAACAATGAGAATATAGTTATATATTTGTTTTCTGTTTAAATATAAATCAATTTTTTCTGATGTTTTATGTTTTTCAAAAAGTAGCATTAGGGTCATGGACTATAGGATCCTTAGGGTATTGCCTGATGAAAATCAGCCTGATCTCATAAGCCATGCCGATTCACCCCAGCTGAAGCTGTTTTGCATGAAGCACATATGTCATCTTCCTTGATTTACCTGTAGGTGTGGTGTAGTTGGAAATTACAGTACCTTGACGTGATAGCACTAGCACACTCCGGGAAGCTTCAGCTGACCATCTCTGACGTTAGAGCTGCACTTGTACATACCAATTCTGTAACGCTGCTTCATTAACTGTCTTGAGCAGACTGTGCTGGTTTCCGTGTTTTGTATGCTCAGCGTAGTCTGCTGTAACTTTTCCTCTTGCTGATCCATAGAACATTTCCCTATGGGGCCCTGCTCTGCATTTCTCTGGAGTAGAAGAGATTTTTGGTCTAAAAGAATAAAAAAACAGTGTTTGTATATTATCATGATTCATTATTTATAAAGCAATGACTGCTATAAATCCCCAAATTTAAACTCTTTCTGCCTCCCCTCTGGTAAGTATTTACACAGAAAAATAAGAAATAGGAACGTTGCTGTCCCAATGATTCTAGTAATTTATGGAACTGCTAGATAACAAGAGGTGGATAAAGCTGGCAGACTAACTGCTTGCAGGCAAGAGGCATTTAATGGAGTTTAGTTATTTTGTGTGGAAAAATCTGCACTAATCAAGCAAAGAAAAATTTACAAGATACCCATAAAAACTGGTATAACATATTGGTATTCTGTCAGTAGAAGAAGGAAGAAAAAAGAGAAGATTGCCAGTGGTCTAGCACCAAAGAGCCAGACATTTGGAGTTGAGAAGTATTGGGTTATGCATTCAAAGGATCTTTAACCGGTCAGTCCCATGAATGTAGGAAGAAGTTGCAATTTTGAAGTCAATGCGTGTAAAGCAAATCCAGAGCAGAGCTTTTCTGCAATATTAAGAAGCAATAAGGTTAAGAGAATTTAGGTGTTTTATTTCACAAAATCATAGAATCATTAGAGTTAAAAGGGACCTTATAGATCATTGAGATCCAACCCCCCTGCCATGGGCAGGGACACTTCCCACTAGACCAGGTTGCTCAAAGCTCACCACAGCCTGGCTTTGAACACCTCCAGGGATGGGGCATGCACAGCTTCTCTGGGCAACCTGTTCCAGTGTCTCACCACCCTCACAGGAAAGAATTTATTCCTAATACCTAATCGAAATCTCCCCTCATTCAATTTAAAACCGTTGCCCTTCATCCTACCACCCCACTCCCTGATAAAGAGTCCCTCCTCATCTCTCCTGTAGGCCCCTTTAAGTGCTGGAAGGAGCTATAAAATCTCCCTGGAGCCTTCTCTTCTTCAGGCTGAACAATCTCAACTCTTGCCCTGTCATCATAGGAAAAATGCCTGGGAATGAATTTCAAAGCTGTCTGTGAGATTTAAGCACTGGCACCACTCAGATTAACAGGAAACCTTGTATAATATAAACATCCAAAGCAGCATCTTTTTTTTTTTTTTTATTTTAAATAAGAAAAAAAGTATACTTGGAACACATCTTTAAATGCAATAGTTTGTTTTTGGTTTTGTTTTTGTTTTTGTTTTCTTTTGGGTCAGTATCTCATGGTACACAGTATTCAGAAAAGCCCTGAAATCTGGAAGGCTTCTTCATCAGACATTGTGATATTTCTTCTAAAAGTATGCTCCAAAGCTTGAACACTGCGATTTTCCGTTAATGAAGAAATGTAAAGTTCAAACAGCTAAACATTGTGGAGAGGGCTTCACTCTTCCATTTGAAAGTAAAACTTCTCCAGGAAAACCAAAACCTGCTGAAAAGAAGAAGGAAAAAAAATAAAAAATAAGAAACAAAAAAAAAAAAAAACCCAACCAACAAAATACCCACAACAAACCAAAACCAACTAAAACTCTCAAACAATTTCTCCTGAAAATCAATTTTAATAGAAAAATTCACCATTTTTAATTAAGGCCCAGATCGTGACTGTAAAACTCAGCCTTGACTAAAGATGGGCGTATAACCCTCAGAAAATTCTACCTCAGAAATGCAAAAAAGCCCAAAAACATCACCTGGAAAAGGTGACTGTTGAACGTGCACACACAATTTGTTGCACCCACAGAGTAAGACGATGCATGCCTACTACTTCTGACAATTTGGGATGCCACAGAAACTTAAGAATGTCCTGGATCAGACCGAAGCTGTTTTTTCTCCAAACACAGCCTACAGCAGGTGCTGGGAGAAAACTACAAGAACATGGCAAACATGGTGATACTTCTCCTAAATCCTATGCTAGCCCCCAGCCCTTTGCAGCTTCAAGCTTTGCCAAATCAGACATAATCTGTATCTCTTCAGTATCCTTCACTGAACCTCTTCCATAAACCTATTGCATCTCCCCTGGCACCCATATATCCAAAGTGTCTTTCAGCAAGATGCTCCACAGATCTGCAACCTGTTGTACTGAGAACACCTTCCCTCTGTTTGGAAACTCTGTTTCCTTTGATGTCAGTTATGTCAACTAGAAATCAGCCTAACTATATGCCAAACCCCAATTCTTCTGCTCACCCTGTCCCAGGGGCCTAATCAGCATTGCTCCTCTTTTCTTCCATGTTCCCACATAAAGGCGTATTTCATTCTCTTTATATACAATAATGGCACACACAGTCTGCACGCTAGAAAAGTGGTGTGTTTTCCTGGTAAGATCCTTCCTTCAGCTTCAGTGGGTTTTTTCAAACAGGCCTTAGATTTCCCAGATGAGGTTTTGCTGGCCCCAGATCTCCTGTCTCTGCAAGGTGCCACCCCCTGAATCAAGTACGTGTCTGACATCAGGACACTCGCAATTTGAAAGCGCTGTGCTATCACTGCAGTCATCCGCTTGACCACTTCTCCTGTACATGGGCCAGATCTGCTACGTGAGGTCATGGTGTAAAAGGTGCGGTGGATGCAGGTGGAGTCATCCTGCTGTCACAGAGGTACGAGCACATTGGGAGCCAGGATGGAAGGTGGGCAAAACATGGCTGTGGCTAGAAGACCTGAAAGGGTCTAGGGTGATCAATTTGCCATCAGCTCTTTTCCTGCACACATAATATAGCATTTTCTGTCAAAACAGATCTGTAAGTATTTCTGATTAATTTGGTTATAAAAGGAATAGGATATAGAAGCGACTAAGTGTGCCCATTTGGAAGAAATCACTAGCATTTTTATTAAATATTTAACCTTCCAAATTTAATTTGTTAAATCTGCTGGGAGGAATTTCTAGATGGCTTGTAGTGTGCTTTGGGACCAGTTCCAGGTCAGCAGGGACTTTAGCTCCACTTACCCTTATTCTGGTGTAGAAGGAATAACATGCAGTGATGACGGTTTTAACTGGGTTTTCAGCTCTCCTTTTTTAGAAACAATGCTCAGCTCCCCAACTGGTTGTAAATCCAAGTCTCTGCAGTGGAACTATTCTGATTTACACCAGCTGAAGGCCTGGCCCCTAGTTCAGAAGAAATGGGCTGCCAGTTTAATTACTTCATCCCAGGTATGGCATTAATAATATGGGAATAAATTTAATGCTGCTAAGTAACAGCAATACAGAGGATTTTGTCACATGCATGACAATTAATGTGTAGCACATGGTATTTCTGCTTCTCCCGAGTTCCTTTTTAAACGATGCTCTTTGTGATTTGAATTTCAAAGAGTACTTCTCCTAGTATTTCTCATTATTGATGGTGACTGTTCGCAGGAGCAGCTCAGTGCTGCTTTGTTGGCTCATCACTTTTGATTCCATGCCCAGATGCTAAGGACAGAAGCATGCAATTAATTTGGAAGCACAACTCTTCATTGATTTCAGTTGGGAGATTTTCCTTAAACACCAAAGGCCTGATCTGTCCCTGACTACCTTTAATATTGCCTTTACATGCAACATGTCTTCCTTTTCCACTATAGATCTTTTGTGAGAAGGGATCTCAAAACTCTGCTTGCCTGTAAGAATATACAAAGACAGCAGAAGAGAACCATATGCTGTAGATGATGGCCTCATGGTTGGGGGGGGGGAAGAGATCTGATTTTGGGGACACTGATGAGCAAAATGAAAACTACAAGCAGTTTGGGATCCAAACCTCTTCCCGTGGACAGGAAGGACAAGAGACAAAAAGCTGCCTTGAGGTGTCTCGAGGGTGCCCAGGTACCTTGAGCCTGAAAGCTCTGACTAGATTAGGATACATGGAGTACGCTCACCTCAAAAGCATCTCCACAGTCACAGCAGGGTGCCACATGAGCCAACCATGAACTAACTCTAAAAACAGCATGCGGACAAGTCCCTCCTAGGCTTTTTACATTGCACAGGGCAAGCAAAGAATCCCCAGAGCCACTCAAGGATAGGTTACGACATTTTCTTTGTGAAAACCTGTCCTCTCTCTTTAATAGATATTCCAAGGGAGAAAGCCCCCTCATAATATATAAAAGGCATGGAAGCACAATGAAATTAATAAGAAAGAGAAATTTATGTTCCTCTCTGCGTTTTAAGGTGGCATCAGTTAATTCAATGAGCATTCCTGGCAGCTAGGTATTTATCAGCCAAATGGATTAATTCCTTCAGTGAACCTAGTTAAATGTTTGTGGGACCATTTATTGAGGAGTATTCAATCCATCTCTCCTCACCTACATTACTTAGGAACCGTAATGTCCTATCATTTTGGCCTGTTTCCTCAAGTTTACCCTTACACAAGTTTTCATACCAGCCTTGTTCTCCTCCCTGCTTGTAAAGCCTGATCATTTGCCATGGAGCTACCCATAACTTTAATCAGTTTCTCACTCTGTTATTTCTCATGTTCATCATCTTCTCTCGTCGTGATCAGCAGTTTCCCATGGTTTGTCCAGGTACCCAAATCTGAGGCCAGGTCCTGTCATCTGCCTGTATGCCTCAACAGGTCTCATCTTCTGAAAGCTCTTGGCCAACATCCTGAGGAGTGTTAGGACTGTGTCCTTGCCATGGGAGCTGCAGTGGGAGGCTGGAGGTGGGAATCTGAACTTCTCTTTATTTTTGTGGCCTGTTAGTGCAGAAAGAAAAAGGCTTTTTTTCATTTGTTTTTTTTTTTTTTTTTTTTTTTTTTTGCCAACCCCAAAGAACTTTCTTGATGTTACAGGATGTTACACTGACTGGCTAGTTTAAATCTGCAGGATGATGGGGAATTTGGAAGCCATCATGTCCTAAATGCACAGCTGCTGTTGAGTAGCCTAAGCTACAAGGTTTCGCTCCCCCTATTCACACTATTTCTTGCAGGCAGCAAGAAAAGGGCCTGGCATCTTCTTAAATCACAATTGCCAAGGTGGAAATCAGACCCACAGGGCTCAGCTCAGCTCCCTATCTATTGGGCCCTCCTCCTGCCTCCAGCTGCTGCTCCAGAGATGTACAGATGTCTCATTCTGAGTCCATTGACGCTGCCTGGATGACACAGGGCTTCTCCACAGACCTGGACATCTCTCTTCATGGGGCTGAGCCAACTCAATGTTGGTTCTGCAATTCATTTAATATAACTTAAAATCTGTCCAGTTAGGTATCAATATGCCCATACAAATCAGGGTCTGAGACCTGCAGTGTCCTGCAGGTTCCTTCCTCCACCTCCCACTTATCCTGTCCTGGCTACTTAAAGTATCAGATCTTTGGGAAAAGAACTGTCTCCTACCATGTTTATATATATGTCCCTATATACTTGAAGCCTGAGCAATACTATAAGACAGATAATAGGTCAATTTTCATGGCACTCAGCTCCAAAGTGTCTGACTTAAACAAAGCAGTTATGCTGCAATTTCACAGTGGACATGAGAGATGCTGAACAACCCAGGAGATCCTTAATTATATCTAATGGGGAACCTTTATCATCTCAGATATCTGTCTGACTGTTCAAGCTCTGTAGCACCTAAATACTGTCACCAATGACTGGTTCCTTCCCTTATAAAAAATTACAAGGTGGCCTTGGCATGTTTGCTGTCTGACAGATGGCCACATCTCAATTAGCACTAATCTATGCCTTTCCTGGCTACCTCAGATGGCCAGCAATGCAAAGCAGCACAGAAATTATATGGTTCCCTCTCCCTTGGAGTTACCTGTACCAGTCAAGGAGCTGCCTTGTGAATAGGGAAGTGTCGGTGCCAGTGCTTGCTGTAAGGCTTCCTGGAAGAATCCCAAAAAGTTCAAACATCAGAACTGCATGCAGTGAGACAAGGCACAGATAAAAACACAAAATAAAAGCAATGTGATTTTTTTCCAAGCTTCTGAGTCTCTCAGCTCCTGGACATATGAGAAACTGGGCCACTTCAGCTGAGTTCATGTAGCTCATCTAGAAGATAGTGACAAACCCTTCCAGGGACAGGGCTAAGGACTCGTGTATGTAAAAAGATGGTCCTGTCTTATTTTTGCTAATAGGTCCTTCCAAATTAATTTAGTACCAGAAGTAAAGTCCTATGCCCTCTTTACTTCATCCTCCTAGCAGATGGTATCTAGCTGCCACACTTTCTTGGTGCAAGTTAGGCAAAGAACAGCAGTGGATTGCATTTATATTCTTCCACTGTTGCAACTAAGCATGCATATCCAGTTTATAAGAGTAAAGAAGAGTTCAAAGCAATGAAACATTTGAATTTGAGCTAAAATACATAGTTCACTCAGCCAAAAAATTATATATTTTACTTTTCCATTTATACAGCATAAGGAAAAAATGCTCAGCTTGGGTTAACCCAAGCTTTCATTTTTATTCTGGTTTCAGAACTACCAGCAAATAAATCAACACAAACTTCAGCACCCACACAGCACAGCCATCTCAGCTAGCCCTTTTCAGTTTCTCAGAAAGTTAAAAGCACTCCTGGTTATGCCTTTGGGGTCTGATCCAATTAAATGGAAAGATTCTTCTTGCTTTTTGGCAAGAAGAGATTACAGATTTTGGGCTATTTCCTGATTGCTCTGTACCATCGCTCTGAATTATAATCAGGTGAAATGTAGTTCAGACTACACCAGTACCTATGGTGCCAGGATTTTCAATAGACAGAATCCTTACGTGCTGACCTGCAAGCCAAAAGCTCTCTCTCTTTGGAGCACAGGGTCCTAGAGCCCAATCACATCCTCTAAATAATGGGCAATTCTTGCAGTCTTGTAGACCTGTTTGGTTTGGTTTCTTTTCTGGCTTGGTATTGCTGTAAATAACAGCTCTCAGCCCTTCTCTCCCAAAACCTTCTCCTCTCCAACCTGTCCAGCTCTGGTAGCTCTGCACCACAGCAAGATCACTCCACAGCCACCACCTGCAAGTTGTTAAGGCTGAGCACATTGTCTGGGCTACTGCACTTAAGCCAAGAAGCATTGCCACATTAACTGAGTTCTGTTACTGTTAAACTTGAGGTGACCCCAGGGGACAGTCTACCACCCAGCTATTTTTTAGAGGCATTAAATGACATTTTATTTCCTCTGCAGTGAAGGACATTGGATCATAGACAAATAAAGAGCCATCCACAGAGCTGGCAGGAGCCTTTAGCAGAAAGTGTACCAGGTAAGATTTAAGCCAGGTTCTTCTGCTGGAAGAAGGAAGTTTTTCTTTGCTCATCTAGAAGGTCTGGACTCCAGTTTTGGACTGGGAACGTAGGAGCGGCGCTTTGTCTGTCCTTCTTCCTTCTCTGGTGATAGGTGGTGCTGCTGCTCTTCCTAGAGTCCAGGAAAGCATGTCTTTGTCTTTCCAGGTTCCTTCTCAGGGTGTCCTGGGTCTGCAAGAACATGTACCACCAGAGACCCTCAGATTTTTTTTGGACAGCTGAGGACCACAGACTTTTTCCCACCAGCTCCCACAAGCATGTTAGCACATCACACACCCCAAATCCTCATGGCTACCACAAAACCCAGCCTCAATTCATGTACCATTTGGATATAGTTTCCAGACAGGGATTCTCTCCTGCTCCTTCTCTGTGATGCCTCCCAAGTGGTTTTGCTTGGGATGCTTTCAGAGCAGCTCTGTCTCTGAGGTCTCTCACAGAGTGACTGCTAATAGTGATGCAGAGAATCCAGAGGAGTAAAGAGCAGTGCTGTGTGACTCTCCAGGCAGATGCTGTTACTCAGAGGGCTACCACTGAAGTCAGTGGTCAAATGCTTGGTCAGTATCAGTCCTTGTAACAGCCTTGATCAGAGCAATGTTTGGTGATATTATTTCCCTGAAGCTATAATGACATATATCTGTGAAGTCTCATCCCTCCTCACCTTCTGCAAAACCCGGTGTTACAGGAAAAGCTGTCTGTGCATCTCTGGTAATTTCTGCATCCAGGTGGCTTTTCCTCTTTACATGCTGCTATGATGATTCCCCAATCCCTAGTTCCTCACAGGCAGCAGGAGACTGGAGGACCCATGGAGGCTCCCAGGCCAATCAAGCCTGCCCTGCATTCCTCCTGTTTCTCCCTCTGCTCTGGGTGGCCTTGCCTTCCACCCTTTCTCTTTGCAAGGGTTATTCTTATTATTCATCAGGTCTTTGAATGGTAGCTTCTCAGGAGTTCAGGCCACAGCCAAGCCCTGCTCAGAGGCCCTGGGGAGCAATTACTCAGATCCTTGTTCTCAAAGCAGGACAGGGTCCCTGCCTGCTATGTAGTTTGTCCTAGGAGGTTGCTGGCATAAATTTAGAATAGCAAGCAGCTGCACTAAGCCTCCAACAGTCATCAGACCCAAGGGAGGTGGATACTTTTCTTCTTCCCCTGCCTTGCCCCTTTCAAACATCTCTTCATGCTGTTCTCTGTGACCACAGCGCTTTGGGCTTCTGTCTTCTTTTCTTTTCCTACTGAGGTGCTTTCCTACTGAGGTGCATCTGCATCAGTCCCAGAGGGCCTTTAGAAACAGGAAGAAATGTGTAGCCACCATTGCTAGACACATAGTATGAATGTCCCCAAATTCTTCCCACCCACAGCTCTTTCCAAGAATTGAGTTGGCACAATGCATTAAGGTTGCATTGGGTGCAGTTTCCTGTTGCTGAAGGGGCCTCTCAGCAGTGCTGCTAGACCTGAAGAGAAACTTCCAAATCACAAAACAGTCTGCTGCAATTCACCTCACCGACAAAAAAATAAAAAAAAAAACAAAAACAAAAACGCTTTTTATTTCTTTTTGAAAACCCTTCTCCAAATGCGGCAAAGGCAATGCAAGAAGCAGTGTCAATCTGTAGGGTACCGGCTGCACAGTGAGAGCTGCAAGTACCAAAATGAGATCACTCACTTCTCAGCATAAGGAATAGGCTAATTTATGGCACGCTTAGTGCAAATAGCGAAGTGGTATGATTAACATTAGTTAGAGCACTGGTAAACTCCTTTCTGGGTATTTTTTTGGCAAGAGAAGAGGTTGACAAGACAGCAGAGGGTATGTCTATACAGAGGGCGGTTTATAGTAACGGTTACGTGCACTGGTGTTGCTGGAGCGTGATTGCTCTGTTACTTAGATTTTCTGAGTTCTGCTGCAAAACTCAAGTAAACCAAATTTGGTCTGATTTCCTGATGGACGCAAAGGCCCATGGGCTTCCCAGACTGAATGAAGAATGTGCTTAGTTTGGTGCCAGGAGGAGGGGAAAGGTGGAGGATTGGTGTTAGAGAAAATGATTACTTCCCTGGTTCCCTGAGGTCACTGAACCTCGCCTTGATAGCAGCATGGAAAACACTTCATTTTGGAAGTGTCAGAAGTAAGCAAACAGAATCACAGGATGCAGCTGCCTGGAAGCCAGCAAGTTTGACTTGATGACCCAGGAACCCCTTTCCCCCTCCTTTCTGTATAAATACCATTTATATAGAAAATTTTATAAAGAAAAATACAATAAATACATTTAGAAATCTTTCCCCATTTCCTTCTATTTCACAAATACTTGAGGTCACTAAGAAACTGTATTCTCCAGGATTTCACCAACACATCCTGATATCCAAGACAGCTGATATCTCCCATCAGTAGCAGTAATGCCTGATTGTAAAAATTTGCATTGTAGCATCTAGAAGGCATTTGGTTGTAAGCCAGCACCCCTACAGTTTCGTTCCTGTACAAGCAGGATAGAAAGACAATCTTTTTCCTAAAAGTCTTAGTAAAGGCATAATGAATGTTTTACAGGCTTCCATTCCCAAAAAAGGAAAGGTGAAAAGCACTTTGGAGAATCAGGGTGATCATAATTTGGGGCTATTTTTTGTTGATTACATATTTATTCTCTCCCAGTGCCTATTACGTTAAGGAAGAGACTGTTTTCTGTAAGACATAAAGCCTCCCTGAAGTCTGAAGCAAATCGGGAATGAACAATGGGCCAGATATTTAGATGGAGAGAAAAATCTTTTGTGAGTATCGCTAGGATATACTGGCAAAATGTTAGAGTTTGGAAGAGAACTAAAATATAGTGAAAGAGTGGAAAATGTGGATGGAGGGATTTTCTGCTAAAAATCCCCCAGATGGGCTCAAGTTGTTTAATGTGTGTTTTAAATCTTGAACGTTCTCCTTCAGCAAAGATTTGGCTATTTTGGGACTATGAACAACAAGCAATAAGCAAGCAGGGACAGAGCATAGGCTGAACCCTAGTAGAGAGGTGGAGGCAACAAAAATGTGCTGGGGCTACGAGGCCTCATCTCTCCCTCCCTGCAGTGGAAAAGGAAATCAATGATCTAAACTGGGTATCTGATATTCCAACAGCATTCTAAGCCATCTATGTTGAAGCATCTAGAAAGAAGTGGTGACAGAGAAGCTTTTAGGCAAATGACTTGGCTAGCAGGCCTGCTGGGGATGGGAAGAGGAATGAATGAACCCCACTTACCCATATTATGTACAGTTATTAGGAAAGCAGGGAACACCCCCTTGGCGTTGCAGTATACAGCCTGATGTGGTTGTTACTTCGCAAAAAAAATAAAGCACATAAATAAAATAAAGTTCTTCAGACCAACTGGGGCTCCCTCATAGCCCTGGAGAGTTTGTGCATCAAACTGTGCTCACTAATGCCAATGTGGCTGGGGGAGCAGTCCCGGGTGCCTCTGCAACAGGGCACAATGGCAGGGGAGTAGCCTGGTACCTGGAGGTGGGAGAGAGAGGGGACCTGGTGCCCCGGAGAGAGGCACTGAGCTCCAGTGTGTGGGGAGCAGCAGAGAGCCCCTGGCTGGGAGGAAGCCCAGGGAGAAAGAGGAGGAAGAGATGGTGGGCAGGGAGAGGATGGTTTTGTCGTGCACCCCCGCTCCCGACGAGGGGGGATACACACGGGGGAATGTGAAGCTTCTCCTGCTGCAGGGGGAAAGTGGGCCGCGCCGCCCCGCAGGGCTGGTTCTCCTGCCTCCCTCCGCCTGCCTCCCTCCCTCTCTCCCTCCTCCTCTTCCTCCTCCTCCTCCCCGCGAGTTGAGCGCACAGTGCAGCCAGGCGGTGCAGGCGGCGCAGCCCCGCTGGCCCCTGCCCCTCCTCGGTCCCTAGACCCCGGCACCGGTCCCCTGGCCCGATCCCCCGCCGTCGCTGCCGGGATGCTGCTGGCCGCCGCGCCCGGGCGCTGAGCCGCCGGCGGCGCGGGAGCCGCACCGCCCCTTCTGCAGCCCTCGGCGGGAGCATCGCGCTGCGGGTCACCTTGCAGGGAGGTGAGTGACCCCCTCCCGACCCCCATCCCCCGCATCCCATCCCATCCCTTCCCTTCGTAGAGTGATGCACCAAATTCCCCTCCGCATCCTCCGGAGCGGCACCGCCGTGCACGGTGCGGGGGCGGGGGGGTACGGCATCTCCCGCAGCCTCCGCGGCGGAGAGTCTTCGGGGGGAGCCCCGGGAGCTCAGGGACTTGGGGCCACCCCCGATGTGCTGCCCGTACCAGGCAGCCGGAGCTGGGGGGACGTCTGCACCGCAGCGGTGCTTCCCCGCTGCCCTGCCGAGCGCCGAAATTAGCTCGGTCTTGCACGGCCCGCCTGGCAGGGGTCAGGGGAGGGATCAGGCTTTTCCAGTGCCGTGGCAAGGTTTGGATTGAGAGCACTGGAAGAGAAACTGACTGTGGGGTTCTCCTTTTCCTTTCCCTTCCCCAGAAATCCCCGCCAGCGCACTGTGGCCGAGCATCTTTCCCTCCCATCACCCGGCCATCCCACCGGGAGCGGGGAGAGGGGCTGTCCGGGGGTGCACGGCCCCGGGCCGGCTCCGGGACAGAGTTCAAGCCGGGGGGGGCAGGCAGCAGCTGCCCTCTATCCTTAGCACCATGCTTAAGAGGCGCCCGATTGAATTTCTTTTCCTTCCCGTCCTTTAGTTTGTGGGCAGCGACAGCCAAGTTGAAGAGAGGAATCATTAAGGGGACAGAAGAGGTCCCTGCTATTCAGTGGCAGAGAGGGGTGACCTTGGGTAAGCCCCCCATGCCTGCCCCGTCTTTCTGGGTCGGGTATCACCAAAGCAACCTGCAAAGGACCAAAGGGGAACCCTTCGTAGGAAAAGGCTGGGAAATGCAGTGAGACCTTTCTGGAATTGGCACCGCAGGAGTGCAAGCCTTCCTGAAACAGGACTGGTAGTGCTCAGTGGTCCAGAGTACGCTGCAGGAGGAGAGATGCAAAGGTCTATGGGGCACTGATGGCAGTGGTGGGTTTCGTCCCCCCATTAAGATCATGGAGCTACCTAGTGACAGGAGTTCCTCTGGAGAGTAATCTGTTGAACTGTGTCTTCAAAATAACTGTAGGGAAAGGCTGCAGTCTTGGCATGTAATGATAGAGAAAGAAGCCAAAAAAAGATCTAAACTTTCCAGGGAGATTAAATATTCAAATCACAAATAATTAGTCATTAATCCCTTGTAAACAGGGCATTAACAACAACTAAAAGATTCCTTGATATTCTTAAACCCAAGAAGATGAGTTAACTGGTACTTTCAGGGGAATTATTGTGTATTATAAAATTCAGTCAGATCAGAGAATGCACTTGCTGCATTCATGTATTTAAATGACTTGCTCTTAATTATAGTTAATGAGCTATCATCTCCAAAGTAGCTGCATTTAGATGCTGTCATATTAGTTTCAAATTACCTTGCTACAAAGCATAAGCCACTTCTGTTTTTACTGGCCAAGGTGACATTTTATTGGCAGTTTAGTAACTACAGGTCATGTCAGGGAGTACATAGGATGAATACATTTGTAGGAATTAAATTAATTTTCCCTTTTATTAAGTGGGCAAGCAGACATCTCACACCACTGGTGCCATATGCTCTGGAATAAATCTCAAACGCACAGGAAGCCTCTTCGTTATACAAATGCAGATGTAATGCAGTACTAGTGTATACAGGTACCACCACAACACATTTAACTTGATGAGTGCTGCTTTCCAGACATAAAATGCTATTGCTTCTAAGGATAGTATTAGAGAAAAGGTGCAACACAGTCAGTAAGGCTTTTTGTCTTTCTCTCTACTGTACATTCATATCTGCAGAAACCTGTATGCTTCTGCCCAGGAGAGTTTTAATACTGCCTATGTGGTTATTAAGATTGCAGGTTACATAGTGGGACTTCCAAATTTTATTTTCTTCACTTTGAAGACTCAACTTCTAACAGGTTATTGTTCATATAGTGCCATTAGGAAAAAGGAAAAAAACTGCAAAGATCTAAACTGGAGGAAAATACTCTGCGTGTTCAGTGACTTTGTTTTGACAAATGTGAATGAATAGTGTCTGTGTGTAAGTGTGTGAGCGTGTATCCGCTCATGTCTGAATACACATCCCCTGGCTACCAAAACAAACATTTGTGAATACTCTTTCTCTAATAAGAGTTGGAAACTCCGTTGAGCAATGAGAGCAAAACGCTCCTCAGCAGATGTAAATGTCTGTGACTCTGAGGATTCAGGTGGAGCCGGTCCAACTTCTAGCACCTGAGAATCAAAAGATTTTGTGCTTTTGAATATGGTGAATAATATCAGAAGAGTGACAAGATCTGGTTATTTTCATTGCACCAGCAAAGACTGCATTTTAAAACAGTGGTGCAGTACACGAGAGATGTGAGTCCATGCATGACTTTAGCACTCCCAATTTTATGTGGCATCCTTGTAGATATGAATCTGTGTATATGTGTCTATATAAAACCTGAATGTGTAAAGTTTCCTCATTAGCCATCCATGCAAATCCACGCTATAAAGTATTTCTGTCCTTAAGCTCCGAGACTTTAGTTCAGTGAGGCACAAGAAGAATGAATTGACTGTTCACATCAAGTTGACATAATTCAGACAGAGGTTTAATGGGGTTTATGTGCTTTGATTGAGTGCTTAGACCCCTTAAAAATCCCCAGGGAGAATGAAGTTCTCTGAAATGGTGCTTGCAACTGGATAATTTGCTCAGAGGACAATCATGGCATAATCAAAGAGTTCAGCTCCTTGAGGGGGGACCTGCCCATCCTAGGTCCCACAGGACATCCAGCCTGGTGTCAGGCTTGGCAGGACAGCTGTGCTCAGTGTGTTTCTTCAGGACATCTCTGCAGCAGCTGCCCTCTGCATGCAATGGTGGACCCGGTTCTTTCCCACCCTGTGGTGTCCCCATGCCACCCACCCGCCTTCCACCACCTATTCTTGTGCTCTTTGCAGCAAATCCATCTTCCTTCTCCCCCGACATGTGGCTTGCAAGATCACAGAGGCAACGGTGAGTTGCTGTGCTGTCAGCCACATGCCTATCTCCTACATCCCTTCTCCTCCCAGAAGGAAGAGGATACAGGATTTTGCTTCAAGCTCTGGCAATGTCCTAAGTCTAACGGGCCCAATTATTCATTTCAACTCTGATTTTTACAAGGAGGGATGGGCACTGGGTTAAGAAAGGTCTGTAAAAGTCAATCTACACCCACTGATGCCATTTTTCACTGTTTCCCTGCCTGCCCTATCTGTTGACAGCTACCAGTCTCACTATGCCTAAATCACTTATTCTGTAAAGCTTTTGTCCCACAGTGTATTCCTGGCTCTGCAATTCTTCTAGAGCCTGATGAAGCAAGGCTGATTTTATTGCCCCAGCAGTGGCTGCTTAATCTAATCATCCTCGCCCTGATGAACTGGCACTAGCAATTTTACAGTACCACAGAAGCGTTTTTCTAGCAAAGTGACTTTTAACCCTGGGGTGCTTTGCTTGGGGCAGGAGACACGGAAACTTTCATTTTGCACCAGGTTTACACCACTAAGCTGTTTTCCTGTTCTGTTCGCTCTTTGTTTATTATTCCTGTCTCAGGAATATCTCAAATTCCAGCCCAAAGCATGGAGTTTATGTGTTACACGCAGAACAAGTGTCTTGTCCTGCTTTGCTTCCTGCATACAGAGTGGAAACACAAGTGGAGCCAGATGAGCAGGGTATACGCAAGGACCAAGTTCTATGAAGGCTTGGCTGCCCATCAGGAATGAGACATGAACAAGTTAGTAGGGCCAGCCCTGAAGCCCCATCTGAGTGTTTCTGTCTGTTGGAAAGGCTGATTACAAGTGGGGTTCACTGGAGATTTTAGGTCAAAGGGAGGCAGTGGAGTCAGCCTGCAGGTAGACCTCTTGGGCCAGGTGATACTGTGATGTTGATATTCCTGGGTGAGCCTCCTGGGGTTCATTTAGATTCTCTGTTTGTGTGCAGTAGGGACTAGTAGTTTTGCTGCAGGTTTCTGCAGGACAAAGCATCAGGTAGCTGCTTCTAGGCTGGAGAATTTTAATTCTGTTACATCAAGCATCACTAAAATTTGGCAGAAGGATTCCTTGGTGGTAACTCAGTCCTTTCCAGACCTTTAGATCTTAGACTGACTCTCCAGAACTATCCAGACGCTGTGGTGCAGGGACCCAGAGAACTGAGTCATCACATCTTTTCACCTGAGAATACGACTTGTCTATCAGGTGATAGACGCAGTGAAACAAGCAGTTCGGTTGTGTATGAGTTTTTGCTGTGCAAAGCACAGGTCATGGTTAAATCAATAATAGCAACAGGTCTGGACCCAGACTTGGCATGACGAGTGTGGGTCTGGGTCAAGTTTTCCCATGAAGCTGGAGAGGCTCTTGGGCACAGGCTAGGAGTGCTCTTTGCTCCATGCAGGAGAGTCATGGGACTCAATTTGGATGACGTCTTCCTCAGTGAGGGCACAATTAAGGATGTAATTATACACCCCAAAGAACAGCTGTATGCACTTGCAGTGAAAGTGAAAGGCAGCACAATTTTCTGCTTTTCGAGTTGGCAAACAGATCCTTCAGCCTGACCACACTGCTGAAGGTAGTGACCTGAACTATTTCATTACGTGTCTCTCTATTTATTATGTCGTGGAGGTTAGTTTTATTGCACTGGACATAATCAGGGAGTTTTACAGAACAGCTTTTGGGGATGGATGGAGGGAGAGGAAATGTCAGTTTGGCCTTCTGTTGGGAGAGAAATGTCTTTTAAAGCAAGAATCATTCCTCATAGAATCATAGAATGGTTAGAGTTGGAAGGGACATTAAAAATCATCAAGTTCCAACCCCCCTGCCATGGGCAGGGACACCTCCCACTAGACCAGGTTGCTCAAAGCCCCATCCAGCCTCGCTTTGAACACCTCCAGGGATGGGGCATCCACAACTTCTCTGGGCAACCTGTTCCAGTGTCTCATCACCCTCACAGAAGAGAATTTCTTCCTCATATCTCATCTAAATCTCCTCTCTTTCACTTTAAAACTGTCACTGTTGTCCTGTCACTACACTTCCTGACAAAGAGTCCCTCTCCAGCTCTCCTGTAGGCTCCCATTAGATACTGGAAGGCTGCTATAAGGTCTCCCCAGATCCTTCTCTTCTCCAGGCTGAACAGCCCCAGCTCTTTCAGTCTGCCTTCAAAAGAGAGGTGCTCCAGCCCTCTGATCATCTTTGTGGTCCTCCTCTGGACCCACTCCAACATGTCCATGTTCTTCTTACGTTAGGGATTCCAGAGCTGATTCAGTCTCCCCAGTTTGATATGGAATCAAGGGGCTGAGATGGGCTGAGGTGAGGCTGGATACATTTGGGCTTGTCTAATGGTCTTGTTCTGAGGTACTGGGGACCCTCTGAACAGCAGTCCTGCAAAGGACCCAGTGCATCAGCTGGTGCAAAGGTATCCTTTGCTGTGGATGCTACTGGATAACCAGGTTCAGGTTGGAGGAAAAGGAGAAGGCATGACAGAAGAGAGTGTTGGGCATCTGCACAAAAATTTTGATCATGTGGAGATGCAGAGCTAGGACAGGATCCAGCTGTTTTATACATTCACACTGAGCTCACCAGCCACTTGATCAAGGTTGATTCATAGCACTCATGTCCAGATGAAGTTTGGTTAGCTGATAATAGCTTCCTGACACTGAGCTTTCCCCGATTGCATTGTTGAAATTAATTTCTCTCTTAAAAAGGCACAGAGCCTTAATTTTGACTGCTTTCACTTTGGAGAATAATTGCTGTAAGTTGGGCAGATGGCAAGGTGTTTTTATAGTGGTGCCTTCCACAACAGCCAGGGTTGTTTACATTACAGCCAGGTGCTGTTATTCAGGTCAGTTATTCATTAGCTGGGAAGTGTGATTCTGCCATCAAATGGGAAAAGTTGTGAATTTGGACTGAACTCAACAAAGAGTTGAGGCTGTCAAAATCAGTCAGGAAGGAGGATTGCTAGAAAAGCCTGAATGTGTCACTATTTTTATTGGAGGTAACTTGAGGCAAACTTAAAGCCCATTTGTTCAATTAAAAATTAATAAATGAAACATTGCATTTCATTTTGCTCAGTCAAGATGCTTCCATCTACTCAAATGCAAATATTTTGTTGCAGGGATAATATTTTATGTTTTAGGTCAGTGCAAGGTAATTCTTCCTTTCTCTCCCCCCCCCCCCCTTTGGTTCAGCTACTCAATAAAGCAATCAATTATTCAGTCATATCTAATATGCATATGTTAATTGTTTCCACATTTAAATATACCTCTGGTCAGGCAATCAAGAGACCTGGATTTTATTTCCAGCTCTGCTACCGTGTCTGACACGACCTTGGGCATTTCACTGTACTCTGAGTCCCTCCTTTTCAGGGCAGGACAGGCCCACATCTCACAGTGGATTTGCTGCACACTGGTAATACTGAAATAGAATGGAGGTCTTTTTACTTCCACTGTTACCAATTAAACATTTAACTATCACTAATGCATGCATTCCTAATTCTCCCAGTGAGAGTTAGTTGCATTGCCTTACGAAACTCCCTGTAGTTTACTTAATAGGTCAAAAGAAATCTCAGTTGCTGAAATAGCAGTGTTCCCTTAAAACAAAACCAAATTTAATGAGCCCAGCTAAATCAAAAAAGAAAAATATTAGTGGGAAAAGTTTTTTCCATCCTTCCCTTAAATATTTTACTTCGTAATCAGCTCTCTAGATCTATACATTGCCTGTGATTTCTCTCAAGCAAAAGGTCCATATCTGTTGTTGCAATTTCTAGATGCTTGAAATACTTTAAACTATGTTGAAGCCTGTAACATTATGGATTAAAAAGTCCCTCATACCTGAAAGCTTGCACCAGGGAAACTTGCGCCTTCAAACCTTCTATCAGGCTGCAGCTCTCATCATCTGTCTTTCCTGCTGATCAAGACAGGTTTCTCCCCTCTCCTTTCCATTTGCTGGCAGTGATGGAACCAGCATCAAACCCAGCGGCACTTTGTTGAATCTGGTAGCTGTGAGGTTGCCTCAGTTTCTGCTAGTGACACAGCCCTGTGAAGAATAGTTGCTGTCCTTTCTTGCCATGATGGCGTTTTGGATTGGAGGCACAGAGGGGTTGGCTAGAAGGATGTTGGAGCAGTGAATATCTTGTTGAGAGAATGGGAGGCAGATTGGAATCTGTTAGGAGCAAAGAGATTTGCATCATAGGGTAACTCAAGTTGAAGAAACCTCAGGAGGTCTCTAAAACAATCTCATGCTCAAAAACAGGGTCAACTATGGAGTCACACCAGGCTGCACACCAGGAGCTTCATTCAGTTGGGTCTTAAAAACCTCCAAGGATGGAGACTGCATAACTTCCCTGGGTGACCTTTTCCAACGCTTGACTGTCTTCAAGGAGAAAAGATTCTCCCTTGTATCAAGGATCTCATGTAGAGGCACATGACTTCTCTGAGCCCTTTCTTCTGGCTGATGATCTGCAAGATCTGCACGAAATGGCGGTGGGTACAGCTGCAAAGCTTGATAGTGGACGGGGACTCCGCCTTCTGCCTCCCCATGGCTTGCCTTCCTCTCCAAGTTTTCTTGCCAACAAACTAGGCCTTTGAACTGGTGATGTATGATCTGCCCAGATCTTCTGATTCTGTCTTTCTGAGTTATGTGAGGAAAGGCTTTTCAGCTGTAGCCTGCTATTTCAGAGGCAACTGAAACTTCTTCAGAAGACTGAAACACCCTGAGGCTGTGCTAGAGCTGTGCAAAGGGGAGAGCCCCATGGATGTAGGAGGACAACAGCATCCTGCTGGGTCACAGAAGAGTGAAGGAGTTTTGGGACACTGGGTAGTAGCAGCGCTGGCTTCTGCTCCTTGTCTGCCAGAGCCCGGGGCAGAGCGTTTAGCTCTTCTCTCCTTGCCCTCTCTACAGCTTGTGTATCTCCATCTCACACCCTTTGCTTAATTAGCTTGTCAGCCACTGTCATCATAGCAGGAGTCTGCAGAGCACCCAGCAGAGCGTAGCTCTCATTGCAGCTACCGTATCTGGGCTCTGCTGTAACACAAGTGATAGCTTAATAAACCACAGCATTGCAGACTAAATAACTTGGCACTGGTTGCAGCTTCTTATTAGAATAAGAAAGAGAGAGAAAAATAAGAAATGCAAGAAATTGGAAAGACAGAAGGCTACAATAATTAATGACTTCAATTCTAATACCAGAGACCTGGGCAAAACTGTCTAATCCCTGAGGTAGAAATTAGACTGAAGTTTGATCTACTATTTTTCAATAGCTTGAACTTAGTTTTCCCTTCTGGTTTCAGCCTCAAGTCTGAAAATGCAGAATTATTTCTGGTTGGCCTGAGTACCAGTGAGTGATTTGTAGGGAGAAATTCAAACTGCGGGAAGACAAATGAAAACTGAATCAAAGCAGTTAAATTAACTCTGCATCTTGGAGCAGAGTGAACAGCTCTCTTATTTAAAGGGTTCTGATGAGTTTCATTTTCCTGTCAGCACCATTCTGAAAGCTCACTGCGGTCCTAGGTAATAAGAGTGGCTCTTTTTCACTGCGACTGTTGGCTCCCTGCAGGGAAGGCATCCTCCAGTTGCCTCAGGTGGTCTATCAGAGGTTATCTGCTCAGATGTGCTGCCATCGATCCTCTGGGCTGCAGTTTGACCTGGAAACCAGGGCAACCTTCATTTCAGAACCTGCCTGTGAGTTGCAGAAGTGTGAGCCTGGCCTGGGTAAGGTCAGTGAAAGCCTTTAATGAAAGGATGGTGACTGAATCCACCTCCAAGGAGTCCCTACAGGCAGGGTATCAGCTCTGAGCCACAGCATAACCACTTGCTACCTTTTGACCCTAAGCATCACTTATGGCCACATGCCACTGTCTGTTGCTCCTCCATCTGAACCTGGGGAACTCATTTCACCCACTCTACTCATCTGAAGGTTAGCAATAGGCTGAGAGGGTCTCTCCTGTGTTTTACAGGCATATAGTTACTCCAAAGTGAAACTGAACTCATCAGTCCTGTGCATCTTTGCATAACCACAATTAACTTCTCCCAAGAAACATCCTTGAATGTCTGCAGTAGGTGAAATGAAGTCCAGCCTTCGAGTCTAATCCTCCCATCAGCATCAGGGTAGCAGCATGTTACAAGGCCTTGGAAATATGATTTAACTCCCTCCAGCCAGTGACTGGGAAGAGAAAAGCCCAAGGGAGGTCCTCTTTCATCCATGAAGACGTGAAATTTCATTTGTGTCTGCCAACACTCTTAATCCTGCCTTTTATTGATGAAGAACCTCTGTGTACTTCAACTGTTTCTCAGTTTCCCTAGACAGC
This sequence comes from Pedionomus torquatus, assembly GCA_013398155.1. Taxonomy (NCBI): domain Eukaryota; kingdom Metazoa; phylum Chordata; class Aves; order Charadriiformes; family Pedionomidae; genus Pedionomus; species Pedionomus torquatus. Next base: position 166,706 of record VZRU01006703.1, on the reverse strand, counting down.
AATTGACCTTGTTTCAGCTATGCATCAAAATGCACTGGCAATCAAGGTGCTATTGATTTAAACCTAATGGCCAGCCACTCAGGAATTTCACCTGGAAAAGAAAAATCAATGACACCTTATAATTATTATAATTTTTTTTTTGTTAGGATACTATAATGGCATAAGAATCTCACCAGCTCCTAACCATTAAACAATACACTTGCAAAGCTGAGAATGTTGGGTCAGACTGATAAAGTTGCCAGACAGCTAATGATTGAAATGAATCTAGGGTTAAACAATTTTCTTTGATTGCCTGCTGCCATCCATGTCTCTCTGTGCTGACCTTCCCCGAGGCATGCGAGCAGCACTGCTGTGTGAGACTCCAGAGAGGATGTCTTGAGCAATGCATTAGCTCTACTACTGGAGGAGCTCTGTGCTGGAAGGATGCTCCCTATCTTGTCTTTGCCTCAGTTTGGATGTTTTCTTCTTTCCTCTCTCCCATCCCAAGGGGAAAGTGTCACTCAGAATCCACAACATTGGTTTACAAGACTGGTTTAAATGCATGGCAGGTAAGCACTGGGATGTAGATGTTTAGATCATGGTAGAATGGAACAGCACCACAGGCTCCCTCCTATCTAGTGAGTGACACATGCCAGGACCCATCCTGTTGTCCATAGGCTTAATGGTCCAATATTGACTGTGTCCATGCCACTAAACTCTCTTACCTGCCCAAATGAGGTGGTTTTCCCCTTTGGACTTTTCAGGAACATGGCACTTACTACTGTATAGATACTGTCTGGGAGAACACACAGGCTGAAGCCAGCCTATGGGGTGTGCCAACACATTGCTGGTGTGGGTGATTAGGAAGGATGCTTGAGCCTGTAACATAGCTGTTCTCAGTTCCTTGGGATGGTAGAGATTTCAGCCATACCATAAGAAATCCACATGAGCAGTCCTGGTTTAGGTCTTTTGCAGAACCTTCTCTGTCAGCACTCCAGCAACTTTGGAGCCAAATCACTTTTCCTAATGCTGTTGAGTCTCAGGCTCTATTTTAATCAGCCTTTTGCAAAATCCCAGTGACATTCTGACCAATATCCCAGTGACATTCTGAAGTGCTCCTGAGTCTCAGGTCACTTAGACGTACTAAAATATCTTCCCCAGTGGTCTCTACTTACTCCTCTTGTTACTGAGGAGCGTGAGAGAAAGTAAAGGATGGATTTAATTTCCCATGATTTTGGAGAACCCCCGTGCAAATCAACTTTAAAGAGATAGGGCCTTTCCTCATAATCCATCCCTTCCAATACGACCACCTAAAACTACATGAGGAACATGTACCGGCCTGGAAACCAGCTACCACTAGTGCCTGTAGATCCTCATTTGCACCCATTGAAAGCCAGTGTTTTCCATGAAGAGGGTACAGCTGTCAGAGGAATGCCTAGGGTGAGACCTGTACTTCCAGAGCCAAGTATCACCTGGATGAGAGGCAAGTGCAGAGACCGTGTGAAGAGAATCTGACAGTGTGGCTCAAAGGCATGAGATAAAGCTGCCTTAAGATGGTATTTTGCCTAGGGCTACTCAAGCCAGGTAACACCCATTTGTTGGAATTATGTCACGGCATGAAGGTGCAAGGCCTGATCTAAGCTTTGTGGCAGCCATTGATGCCGTGACCAGCTATTGACCTCCTCATCCATTTTTTTGGGGGGAGGGATCAGTTTTGCACATCTTCTTCTAAGTTCTATTACATCTAGACATATTCATGTCTAGATGTGGCCTATTTCTACTGACCACCTGAGTTTGCTTGGACAAGTAGAAGGGCTAAGAATGCTGCTGAAACAGGTTACAGTTTTGGGCAAAGTCTCNTTCTTCTAAGTTCTATTACATCTAGACATATTCATGGAGTTGGTGGTAGGTGTTACATGTCAGGGAGCCTTGTACTTTTGTCAGGGAACTGGTGGGGAACTGAACAAAGTCTCCTGACAATTTACTGTTTAGTTGCTGGGTTTTTCTCAGTTTATTGGTAAAGCACCGTGTGGTCCCTAACTGAGGCTCTGAAGCCTCCTAAGCAGCAAAATCATGACAGTTTAGCAGCTGGCAGAAGGTCCTGTGGGTGAGTAGGGGAGCAGCAGATAGAAGACAGCCATGCTGCAAGCAACAGTCCTAAGGCAAATGTGTGACATGTTGGCCTCGTCACCCGGTATCACCTGCTGAACATCTCTTGCTTCTCCAAAAGCAGCTCCACCTTGCACCTTGTGCCAAGACAGGATGACATTACCCCACCGAGAGCAGGAAGAGGGCATGGTCGTCTGTTCATTTAGCACAGGCATAGCTGCGTATGGAAATGTTTTTTCCTTGGAAAGACAGGGCACCTGCTCTCAATCTTATCTGCCGCAGAGGAACTGAGGGCTTTGGGACTAATCCTTTGGCGAAACTGAGCCCAAGTTTCCAAGCTAATCTGGAGATTGGTATAAACTTGCCAGTAGGTTACCCAGGTCCGGGGCTGAGAGCTGTGTCGTGTAAATTCCATGGGATCCCACCGTTTGGTATTTTCACTTGTGTAGCTTTCCTGCCAGTTCACTTAGAAGAAGCCCTGAGCTATTTGATAACACAACGAAATGGGTTTTCTACCTGTTAAACCAAGCGCTGTGAATGCAAACAGTGAAGCATAGTTAGTAAAGCTCCCTTGTATGTTAAACAAGTTTCTTGCTTGTAGTCTAAGAACAGAAAATCATATCCTAGCAATGGTTTAACTCTTTCTTGCAAGCCAAAAGGAAAAGTGCAGATGTTTGAAGTCTGGAGTTATTTAGAGGAAATTAGGCCTTTGCTAGCCATCGCTATGTTAGAGGATCTCTGATATAAAAGGGGAATAGAGAGAAAGCATCAAGTAAAAATAATACATGTGTTTGTATGTGTTATTCTTGTTTTCCTCCAAGCAGCACACCTGGGACAGGTCATCATACCTTAAGAATTTGGTCTTGGAGGATCTACTATGGAGGTCTTTGAAGCCAGGAGCATTTCCGTGATTTCTATGGTCAGGCCCAGAAACAAAATCATTGTTGCTATGGTAGATATACATCTGTATTTCAAAAAGCATTTTTCTTTGGCTGCACCTGAGCAAAACTGGTGAGAAAGTGTTGGGGCTGGGAAAAAAAGTACTTTTAACCTTCTGAACTGTCTCTTTGACTTTCCACGCCATAGTGCAACCCACACAAATGAGAGCCAAGCTGGTGGTGAGATAGAGAATGGCTGTTCCTGTGCAAAAGGAGACAATCATCTCCTGGTGCTCAAGCAACTGTGCCTCCATGTCTTCCAGGTGAATCTGGATGGGGACATCACACTGACAAGCCCCATTGCAGCCTTTCAATCTGTCACCCCGGGGCAGACTCAGAGGCATTGGAACAAGTAGGGCACCCAGAGGAACTCGGGGAATTTGAGACACTGTCCAGAGAAGTTTTAATTCCCCTGGGTCAGATCTGATCTCACCTTCAGGTGGTGGTTTTTCAAGTGATTTGAAGAGCACCATCTGCTTCTTTTCTTCAGCTGAGTTTTCAAAGGGTAGTAAAGCACTTGCCAAGGGTGAAGGGTGGCTGCAGAGACTGACAGCTGAACGTCTCAGCTGCCCGCCTTCGCAATCGCAGATTTCTGAGAACTGAAAATACTTCTTTTATCTTTTATCTTTGGGGTTTTTTTATCCCATCTCTCCTCCTAGAGTGTTTAGAGGACAGGCATATTGTCCCCAAAATGACAGTGGTGTACCTGTGGGAGGACAGAGGAGGCACCACAGTCCTTCTCTGATGGGGCCCACCATTACCAAAACATCTCAGGAAGTCCTCTATCACCACACATTTTCATCTGCTGTTGTTCACCCCATAGATTTGGGGTGGGTGTTTTTTGCCTCTCCAAGCCTGGGGAGCTAAGGCAGGGTGTAAGGCTGTATATCCTCACGGGGTGATAGAGAAGACAAGCTGATTTGTGTGAATATGTTATTCATTGCGTTTGTCCTCACCTTGGTATCTGTTTCCTTTCTTCATCAGGAAGATGGGAGCCACTGCCCCAGTGTGACCCGTGTCTAAAGTTCAACAAAATAAAGACCGTCAGTCCTATTCCCTCAGACACCTCCCAGCATGGATGGTTTGGTTGAGCAGAACAGCATGCTAGTGCACAATAAGATTGCTGAAGCCGGGAAAAGGAATGGTTTAATTAATACAAGGAACTTAGTGGCAGAGAGCCGAGATGGTCTGGTCTCTGTGTACCCAACCCCTCAGTACCAGAGCCACCGAGCTGGCAGCCTTTCCTCTCCCAGCTGCCTGGAGAACGGCAGGAATGACCCTGTGCAGCAGCTCCTGGACCCCAACATGCTGCAGCAGACAGTGGAGTCTCACTACCGGCCCAACATCATCCTCTACTCTGAGAATGTGCTTCGCTCATGGGGTGAGAGTATCGGCTCAGAGTGCTGTGAAACCACCTTCATCGAGGACCGCTCTCCCACCAAAGACAGCCTGGAGTACCCGGACAGCAAATTCATTGATCTCTCAGCAGATGACATCAAGATTCACACCCTCTCCTATGATGTGGAGGAAGAAGAGGATTTCCAGGAGCTAGAGGTCAGATGTCATTTGGGATGTGTGAGGAAGGCTGGGGGGAGGAGGGCATGTTTGGGGTTAAGAGTATAGCCTCCAGGAGCTGGTTTGCAGGGCATCAACTGTTTTGGAAGCTGCTCTGCATGGGATCAGCTGTATCACTCCCTCCTCTGGCCAGGACAGTGAGCAATCGCTCATCTTTATTTGTTGGGTAAAATCCCAGCTCTGTGAAAACTAATGGCAAAATTCCCAATGGCCCTAATGGAGATCAGCATTTCCCTCCTGCCTCTGAATGGGCCAGTCAGAAACTGAAGACTGTGCTTAAATGCTGTGTGAGGTCAGGGCCAGAAGCATCTGTCCACATACAAGGAGCTTGTCTTACTCAACAGGCCAACATCATCTCTTACTTCCTCCTGACTTGAACTGGGCATAAAGCAGATTATTTTGCATACTGGCTCAAACACAATCATTTCTGTCTCTCAATGAACAGAAAATCAGAAGTCTTTGGGTTTCAAGCTGCAATGAATCCCATGTCCCTGAAATTTATTTTTTTTTTCTCATGGAGCGAAACACTTCATTAGATCCCTAATGTAATGTTTTCTTTTAGACTCCTGTGCTTCATTGATTGCTCACAGTAAAGTAAGATACATTCTGTTCTCCAAATGGGAAAGACCATGGAAATCAATTTCATTCGTTTTTAAATGATGTGGATTTTGCTTTAAAAAAAACTTTTTGTTTTTGGCTGAAACCAGCTGCCCAAATGCAGCACAGATTTGTGTATGTGGGAATGGGGGAGTTGTATAATGCTGCTGGCCCCAAAACTTTCTCTAGTGTTGGATACAGATTCCTAACCCAGCAAAGGCTGTGTGGCTGTCTGGAGCAAAGGCATAGCTTCAACTCCCGTGTCCAAAACGAGACGGAGAGACTATTGTCTTATGTTTCTCTGTTGAAGGAGTTTTTTTCCACTGAGACCTAACAAATCCTAAAACTTCTATTTTCACCTCCTGTAATACCAGTGTCTCACCACATGATCAGCACAGGAGCAACCCAACAAGAGCCCAAGTTCTCTTTTATTCTCTTTTCTCTCTGTATTGATAAGGTAGGGAGAGAAAGGTGTTTTTCCCAGTGTGTGTCAGTAATGCTGTATTGAATGCCTCCACAGGGAGACAAAAAGTTTCTCTATGAGGCATGTGAGGGTGTTAGCTCAAATCACACCCTTCCACAGCATTTCAAAATTGGCTGTGGGAAGTTTCATTTTCTTAATCAAAACAAAATCCCTAGTTGCTGCCCTTTTGCCCTGGTTTCTCTCATGCAGCAGCGATGCAAGCAACTGCAGCAGGCATCTAATTGCCTAATGGTGTTATTGACACATCTGCCCTCACATTTAGGCAGCAAAAAAAAAAAGCCTCGCTCTTGTCAATCCAAATCCAGCAAGACCTTCTTTAGCCAGCTGTTGGAAGACAGGCTAAAAGAGGTCAAGATGATATGTAGGACAAGGAAAAGTCCCTTTTCTCGGTGGAATTTTTAAGGTGCCTTTGCAATGTTGGGCCCTTGATCAAGGTGTCTCTTCAAAGTGGTAGGAGCCTGGAGCTTGATCAGCTTTTATAAAGAACGTGTTTCTAGAAAGCTGCCTGTAAAACTGAAGGTCTGGGGAAAGTGACTTCATCCTTCCCCTTCCCGGATATCAAGGGGAGAAAAGAGAGAGTCTTTGCAAATTTTGGTACCATGCTGTGACAGTGTACATTGTTTTCCCTGGCACTCTTCCTTGGTGTACTGCATCTGGCACCACGGATTCCCAGCCTCACTTAAATGCACTGGGTGCTACAGTGCTAATAAACGGAGAGGTGCACGGGGAAAGGGAAAAGAAAATGAGGCAAGGTCTAGGGAAGGACCTGCCTGACTGGAAACACATGCACTGCTAGAATTGCTAGAAGCCCCTGTTTCTAGCCCAGTATCAGTCTCCATCGTTGTGCTCCTTGGCCAGCCCTTTGCAGTGTTGTGATTTTTGCACTCCTCCACAATCCAGACTCAAATGACTGGCCTGTTGAGCAACTGCACTTAGCACAAGGGGTCTCGGCATGAGGAGTATGCTGGCAGCATCCCAGAAGGCCCAGATGCTGTGGATGCATCTGGTAGTGCAGAAAGATGGGGAAGAGAGCAGGGATGTGTTTGGCAGCACAAGACCAGCAAAAAAGGTGACTGCTGTGTTGTGCTCTTCTGGTTTCCATCTGGACAGATGCTGTATATGTGTGGCATGAGGGCCTCCTGGGCTTGGCTAGTGAACAGAGGTTCACTAGAGACATAGCTTCACGTATTGGCACTCTGGGAATGGCAGAAAAGTATTGGAGGACAGCAGGCACTGAGCAGGGGAATGAATGATGCCAGATTGTGTTAACTACACAAAAACCTGACTATCTGTCCAAATGGGAAAAACAGCACCTGAATTACACAGCACGAGTCTGGCCCACTGGAAAGTCTTTTTTTCCCACTGGTTACTGACAAGAAGCAAATGTTTTTTTAAATTACTACTAGACCCAAAGTGGGTTGGAAAGGGAGCAGAAGTTAAAAGGAGAACAATGAGAGAGGATGATGTAGAAGAGGTGCAAGGTTTCCCCACTGTGAGAGCCTTGAAAGATTTGATTCTGCCATCGAGGATGCACAGTGTGTCATTGAGTACATTGCCACAGCTCATCGAGGGATGCGAGCTGCACAGTATAAGTGCAGAACAGGGCTCAGCCCTTGTAATGTTTTTGGGGTTTTTTTGTCTGCTTTGGCACTTCTTTCTGGGAGAAAAACACTAAAAATAGCCCCTTTTTACAAACATTAGCAAAGAGGGGAGCTTTGTGCAGAAGAGCTTTTGTCTCTTGAAAACTGGGGCCTATGACCTGTTCTCCAAGTGTCAGGGCAAGGCAAGCGGATTTCCAACTGGGGCATCTCAGCAAAATGCCTTCTGGAAGACAGAACAGCCCCAGGGTTGTGAGTTGCTTCCTTTCTGGCCTCTCCCATGTCTCTCTGGTACCACTTATGCTATTGCAAAGCATCTGCCTAAGGAGTTTTCAGGGCTGGGTATTTGGTTTCTTAGAAATGCAGAAATATGTCTCGCACCCCTTTGTGTTGGTACTCTCCATGCAGTACTTGCAGGAGTGCATGGACACACGCAGAGAACAGCTTTTACAGACCCTGCTGGCCAGTGTGCTTCTGCCAGGGTTTTGTTTTTGAAGAGAATTAGGTTCTTGATAACCAGAAAGATCATTGTTTTCCTGCAGAAAACTTTGCTGCAGAGAAAGTTTCTGAAAAATACCAGGTATTTTGTCTGACAGCAGTGTGGGTTTGGTTTGAAGAGCTGACCCAGCCCAGCTGCAGGGGTTGTTCTGGTACCTGCCATCCCCTGTAGGATGGCTCTATGTAGCTCACCCATGTCTCCAAACAGTTGCCTAGAAGGAGGCACTTTCTACCCTCCCCAAGCCTGGGGACCCTGAAGAACTCGGGAGATCTAGCAGAGGAGCAGGAGACATCCTAAGCAGGGGTCCTGCACATTGCTGCAACTACATGGGTGTGTTAAACTTCTTCATTTTTTACTAGCAGGGTTTTTTTCAGGTGCTGATGTAATGTTATCCAGACTGCCTATGAAAATCATAATTGTCTGGAGGGAAAAACATTTCTGAAACAGCTCTCATTAGCATATACAGCCCCACATTGCTCTGGCAATTACCAGGCATGAAAGCAGAAGGCTGTGCATCCTGTCAAAGCTTTAAACTTCTCTTTTCAATGCCCATCCCTGAAATCAAATGATTCCCTTTTAGGTGTCTCTGGAATGCTTATAAATATCATATGAGTTCTTCACGCCACAACTAATGGATAGACAACTTGTCAAATGTGGCAGCAGTGAAATATTACATGAGTTGCTAGCTGAAATACCCTCCTGTTAGAGTTCATGTGTAAATGCAGTGCCATCTTTTATCCAGAAACATCATTTGTCATATTACACTCCTGCTAGTTTTCCTCCTAACCCCTAGATAGATGGCTTATTTAGCGAAACACAAGCTATTGATGGCAGCAAATTGAATTATTCATATGTGTTGCATAAAAGAATACATCTGAGCTCTCTCTTAAAACCCTTTTTCTCTTTCCCAGCAAAGTCTGAAACAGTCTCTGAAAATGAAATAAATAGAATGTTCTGGGGAGTGAAAGAAAAAAGGAAATGTAGTGCTTTCAAGCTAAAACTTCCTTCTATTTTTTTCCCTACAAATTGCTGGATGCTGCTGTGAACCTCATCCCTTTGATGTGAGCATAAAATTCTAGAGCCAGAAGATGGATCCAAAGCCATGTTCTATTCCAACCAACCCTTCTTCTCAACATTCCCAAGCATCTCCTGGCCACGTCTCTTCTGCAATGTGAAGAGAAGGCCCTGAAGAGGGTTTATGCACATCGAGCCCCACGAAACACATGCTTTCTCTCAATAGAGCCAGCTGAAACAGGCTTGGATGGTCCTGAATTGTGCTGAGAATCATAGAGCGGTTGGAATTGGAAGGGACCTTAAAGATCATCCAGTTCCAAGCCCCCTGCCATGGGCAGGGACACTTTCCACTAGACCAGGTTACCCAAAGCTCCATCCAACCTGGCCTTGCCACATCCACTTGCCACCCACTTCCAGGGATGTGGCATCCACAACTTCTCCAGACAACCTGTTCCAGTGTCTTACCACCCTCACAGTAAAAACTTTCTTCATAGTATCTAATCTAAATCTTCCCTCTTTCACTTTAAAAACTTTACCCCTTGTCCTATTCTTACACTCCCTGATAAAGAGTCCTTCCTCATCTCTCCTGTAGGCTCCCTTCAGGTACTGGAAAAGGCCTTAACATCTCCCTGGAGCTTTCTCTTCTACAGCCTGAACAGCTCCAACTCTCTAAGCCTGAAAAGCTGAGCTGCTGTGTCCTGAGCCTCCCCTGGGAGTGGGTATCCTGAAAGCACGTTTGGAAACGCCTTTGGGAGCTGAGCATGGTGGGGTTCCCTCCAGAGAGTTCTGCAGCATGGGTGAGGAGGCAGCCTAGCGCAGACATGGGTAGCTGTAGCATGGATGACATCTGAGGCAGCTTAGGTATTTGCTTTTATGGCCATTTCTCTTCAGGGTCTTGCCCCTTGTTTTCACTAATGAATTCAGTGGTCATCACAGCACTCCTGTGAGGTGCAAACCCAGTATTTTCTGCATCCTACACCCGGGAAACTGAAGTAACTGATGTAATAAATGTCTTGCCCAGCCTCACATAGGGATGTGTTGTCTGGGAATGTCATTTTGGTTTCTTTTATCCTGTGGCATATGTTCAGAAGAACACAGGGACATGGGATAAAGTCACAAGGAGAGATGGAGGCATCTGGACTCTTGTTTCTGGTACCACTTAGACTTGTCCAAGTTTGTGAATTGTGTTAGTTTCTCTTGGTTACTCAGGTGTTGTGCCAGTGGAGAATAACTCTGGAAGGGCTACATAAAACTGACTCACAGGATGGTGGCAGATGCGTTTCAATGTAAATAAGTGGTAACTAGTACTTTTATGAAAAAAAAAAAAGAATGCATGTGAACTCAATGCTGAGCTTATAACCAAGCTACAATTCAGAAAAGAGACTGTGGAGAAATCATTGTCAGTGCTGTGAAGTCCCAAAGAACAGTGTGCAAGGCAAGCCAATAAATCACCAAAATAGTGGGTATGTTAACAGTTTTGAGAACAAGACAGTGTGCTGGCAACATTTTGTTGCTGTATTGAAGCTCAGTGCAGCCCACTTTCTTAAATGGGACAGGCAATTGTGGTGCCCACTTCTGAAAGACACAGGGCAAAGAAAATGATCAAGAGGAAGTAGTAGCTTCCTTAGAATGAGCAGTGGAAAAGGTTGGGACTCTCCATTTTGTAGAGAAGACCAAGGGGTGGTTTATGAGCCAGTCGCACAAGATCATGAAGATAAAGGACGAGGTGAATGCAGCCCTGCTCTTTGCCAAACCTGCAATATTAGAAGGGACACATGAGGAGGCTAGTAAGAGATTGGCTTAACACAGATAGCAGAAAAATGTTCTTCATGTAGGGCGTAGTGAACTTGCTGCCACAAGATGTTCAGCAAGTTCAAGAGCAATTAGACAGATTCATGGATAAAGAATCCATAAACGGATATTAAAGGGAACTAGCAAAGCTTTTCTTTCTAATATCTCCTACACAACAGTTTTAGGTACTGGGGGAGAACAGGGGATGCAAGGCATCCAGGTTGATGTCATGTCCTGTTGCTGCTGTCAAAAGGACTACTGGTCTTACCCCATAGGACACACTTAATGATCCTGGATACCTTCACGGACACATTATTCACAGGTTAAAAGAGTGATTACACTTAATTTGCATTTGATTTATTTTTTCTCCCTTAAAGGAGAAGCCACTGGAGTCTGGAGATACTGAGCCCTGCCAAGGGGTATTAACCTTTATTAGCTAGCCCTAGATGAAGGGAGCATGGCTGCGAAATCACCTTCAGCAGCCTCCAAGTGTCCTTCTATGAATCTTGTTAATAGCGGCCAGGGCCCAGAGCAATTCCCTTTGTCATCATCACCTCCCTGAGCTGTCAGACTGACACTATGCAGGGAGGTCCCTGGGCTCCATCCCGTCAGTGGCATAATCTCTGGATGAGCTGCATGGTCTCATTTGCAGAAGGCAGGAGTGGGGCACTCTTATCTGAGCACTAGACCACAAAGGAAGCTCTGTCAGCTCTAAAGCAAAAAGTGGACAAATGTGAAGAGTAATCCCTTACCTTGAGCTGTGTTTGGCTACTTTTCCTGCTGAAGTGACACAGTGAAGAGGGGTGTCTCCCTAATCTTCCTCAACAGGTAGTGTTGAGACCATCTGCTCTGCAGGGACCACTGGCTTTTCTCCTGGCAGGAACCTGCGTATGCAGACTGTAGAGGTCTTCCTCCCCTCGAGTAGGGCCCTTAAAGTGATGTCCCATGCCACAAAGAATAACATTGATTAAGTGCATTGCATTCACAACTTCAGCCTTCTCAACAGGGTGACAGCATAAGCTGCTGAGAATCACTTCTCTGCGGTGGCTGCTGGCCCACCTGCAAAGGCATTAGCGTGCCAAGAGACACATGTGCCTTCCCCATGAATGCACAGGGTTGTCGAGAGCCCCTGTCACTCACTCAGAGATTAGGGATATTTACTTTATGGCTGTGATTACTTGTCTCCTAGAGTAAAAGCATGATTTAGGAGGCAGTGGCAGCTGGCCTGTTTTACTATGGATATGTTTACTGCTGTCTGCAGTAATCCTCTTCCAATGGCAATGTGTTGAATGCAAGTTACTGATGAGTAACTGTGGCTGTGGGTGTCTAGAAAACGTCACAAGGGAGATGATCAAAATCCAGAGGGACAGGATGAAGAATGGGCTTGGACAGCTGCATCTGGGCAGTTTTGCCCCTTATACTATTTTTTTTAAATTTTTTTTGCAAGGTTATATGAAAAGCTTTCCAAGCAAAGAGACACCTCTGCAAGCCCATTCTAGAAGGCTGGCTGCTCAACTGACAAAGCAATTTAGACTAGGAGCTAGGGAAACAAGAGGAGCTCAGACCAGGTCAGGGTTAGAGGATTACGGATCATTTAAATACCTTTAAGATTGAAGAGCAGCAACTGCAAAACTCAAAAAGGTAAAAAGAAATAAATAGGCAAATAAACAATACACCGCCAGTACATAGAATCGATAACAGCACCAGGTTTTAGAGACATCACCTCATAAGTAAGCGTCAACCAGATGCTGTGTAGTGAGAAGTAAGTGTGTCGAGGCAGAGCAGTGACAAACTACAGCCTTTTGTGGGAGAGCGACCATCCAGCATGCTGCCTTCACCATCTGCTGCGTTTAGGTGAACTCAGATTGCATGGAGAAGAGAAAAGGGATGCAGGGTGCTTGGTCAGAATAGGGCATCATGTTTAACTACATTACTGAAACAGGCATTGTGTGGAGGGAAACAGAGCACATATTATCTTATAGTTGCATCATGTGTTGCTCTTTGTCAAAACCAGACCACTGGACCATCTGGATTTGAAGAAGATCCCATGGGGCCATACCAGAAATTAGGTTTGTATGCAGTGTGTGCATGTTGCTGAATTGGTTGGTTTGAAGGAAAAAATGAGTAATACCGAAAGGGCTATTTCCTGAATATCCATCCAAGGGTGCTGGCAGCTGTGGTTCACAGCAGACATCATCTGACTTCTCCAGTGTGCCTACTGTTTTAATACTGCAAGGGACTATGTGACCATCAAGTCCAGCCTCCAGCATGTTGCAGGCAGCCCACAGCAGGCAATCTGCAGAGCCTCTGTTCACTTATAATGTCTCGGTTGCAGCAAAGCACATAGCTTTTAGGAATAGCTAGCCTCAATTTAAGAAAGGGCTTTGTGTAATAGAAAATCCATTACAACTGCAGAACAGTGTCATTGCCATCTCTGTCAAAAATCTGCACCTTGTATCTGCTCTTCATCTGTTCTGCTTTCAGTTCCTGGGGTTTTCTTCTGCTTTTCTGCCAAATGAAAGAGCTGTCTCTGATCAGAAATTATCTACTCATGCAGGCACTTACAGTCTGTGATGAAATTGCATCTTAAATTTATTTTACAAGTGAAGTTGGCTTCTCTACTTTCTTCCTGTTTTGTTTCTTTTTCTTTTTTTTTTTTTTTTTTTTTTTTTTGCGGTGTGACACATACCTGCCTTCTGATTCCTGATTTCTCCAACATACTTGGGAAATAGTGCTACCAGAACTGGACCCAGTATGTATGTGTCTATAGTACTGTATCCTTCTTTCCCTCTCCATGGATCACATTCGCTCCTCCTATGGTGCATCACAGAGGAGGTTTATTTTTAACTTGCTCTTGACTGAACACTCTGGTCTAGTTGTTTTCTCAGGGTCACTGCCTCATGAAACACCCGGTCCAGGGTGCACACCCTGCATGCAGCTCTGTGTACAGACAGCCTTGCTCTGTGCTGGATGGTTCCAGCTCCCAAGCCATGGTCCTTTTGGGAGTGAGGTATCTACCTGATTCAGTATCCCTTCGTAAATATCCTCTTCTCTCTCCCCTCCCTTCTGCACTCATTTGCTGAGGCAGCATTACTATCAACTGAAGCAGGTGGTTGGGTTTCATAGACTAAAATTCATCGATGTTTCAGCTTCACCCTATCATTCTCCAGGGTGGCCACATTTGCATTTATGTTCAAGGCTGACTTCTTGTGCAGGTCATTTGGGAAGCTTCAGAAGGGAAGGGAAGGGAAAAGGTGCTTGCTTTCTTTGCTGGTCACTATAATCAAGATTTATTTGTTCAGAATGCTGTGCTTTCTGCAGGAATTCATTCTCTGGTGAGATGTCCTCTGGGGTCTGATCTGGTAACTACAGTTTTGCCCACACTCCTGAAGTCGCCTCTTCCTCCAAGTGTGTTGGTGAGGGACACACAGCAGCAGTCAGTGAGGATGAGGAGGGTTGTCATTCTAATAACTGTTTTTGCAGCAAAGGATCCATTCAAAGCAGGAAATCCCCATAATGTGCTCAGTAGCTTTAGAGATGGGTCAGTTTTGCTACAGGGCCATTTGCACAAGTATCTGTTCTCATAGTAGCACCTCGCATGGGCTGTAGAGAGCGTAGCTTACTTGCCAAGGGGAAGGACTGCAGAGCTTGTTGAGATTCCATCTTTCACATTAAAGCACAAAGATGTGTCCCCGAGACAGAGCCTGACTTGCAGTGGAAAGGTGCTCCCTTCTGTAAATATTGTCTATGGATTGTGGTCAGACCTGGTCGTGCAATTGCAACGGAAACCCCTAGAATGTGATGTCATGTCTGAAAAGGAGTGAATCCCTCAGCGTCCTGAAGAGACTGTCAGCTGCTTCTTCTGCTGCTCCTTGGGACCACATGATCCTCCTGTCTCTTGTCACTTAGGTGGTTGCAGCTGCATCAGGATGTATTGCACACCTTTTTTCATCCTAAGATTTTTCTCTCATCACAAAGACAGTGATATTGTCTGACTGACAGGACAGAAGAACTCTTTTCAAAGAGGATAACTCAATTGTGTCTTTACCACATCAACAAAAAGCTTGGAGTAACGGGGAGTTGTTAGGACAGTAACTATTAGGGACCTTTACTCTGCTGATGAACAGTGAGTGTATCATAAAATCATGGAATGGTTTGAGTTGAGTGGCTTTGGTCTGGCCTTGAACACTTCAAATGATGGGGCATCCACAAGTTCTCTGGGAAATCTGTTCCAAAATTCCTTTCTAGTGTCCAATCTAAAACAATCTTTTTTCAGTTTCAGGTACTTCTGCCTACAACACTGTAAATCTGACAGCATCCCATTGATGCTGGAGCAATTCATACTTTTTCTGCCTTCAGCTTTTGCTACCTTAGTTCCTTGGTTTGCACCACATTTGTCACCTTGTCTCCCTTGGGTCTGGTTGACATTCTCCTGGCCAGTGATGTTGATTTCAGTCCCAACCTGCAACTTGCAGAAACAGCCCTGCCTCTGAGCTGTGCTCCCACTTCTGCCCTCTTTGATTTTTGGTGCAGATGTAAGGATTTGGGTCACTCTGCCCCTCCCTCGGGGTGCTGCTAAAACAAGCGGTTAGTGCCCTGGTGAGACTTTCAGCAGGGCAAGGATGGAGATGTGCCATGGCTGCAGTCTCAGTCCAGAAATCCTCCTGGATGATGTTACTGACTGGTGTGGACACTACAGGACAGCAGGCTAACTCCTGCCGTCCCATCACTGTGGGGCCACAGCAGAGCAGAATCAGTGCATGGGTCCTGATGAATAGGGTACAGGTGCCCCCAGAGCTGTCTTTGACTAGAGACCCCTGCATGGTAGAGACCCCAAGGTGGGTCACCAGAAGCCTTCTGCTAAAAGTGCTGGACTGTTAATGTTGAGGAATTGCCCTGGCATGACTGGGTGGAGTTTTACAGACAGAAGATCACAGCCTTGGCCGATGGCAGAGGAGAAACACTGATATCATTAACAGCACCTATACATTTCTCTCTCCCTTGCTATTCCAGAGTGATTACTCAAGTGACACTGAAAGTGAAGACAACTTCCTGATGATGCCACCAAGAGACCACCTCGGCCTCACTGTGTTCTCCATGCTCTGCTGCTTCTGGCCATTGGGAATTGCTGCCTTCTACCTGTCTCATGAGGTAATGTTAAGACGTCTCGTGCTAACTCAGAGCTTTTTATCCACAGAGTAGCCATCACCTCAGACTGGCAAGGAAAGTTCACCAAGATCCAAAAGTAGCCAAGATGTTTTCCAGGGTAGTTAGAGTTGATTAAACAGAGTAGTGTGCTCCCCACCTCGATATGTCTCTCTGGTAGTGGTTGTTGTCCTGTGAGACACTTTGCTGAGGGAGGAGTCTACAAAATATTTTAGGTTTTAGTTGACAATGGTCAGGTTCCATGTCGGTCAGGTTCCATGTCAGTTTTTACAATGTCAAACTGGGACATGGAACGTCAAGCTAGGGACTTTCTGTGGACATGACTTTTGAGTGGAAAACACCCTTGTTAATCTCAAACATTTGGATTTCCCTTTGGGAAAACTGATCTATCAGTGCCTAAGCAGACCAAGTAATATCCTTTCTGGAGCAGAAAAAAAATTTCTGTTCTGCAGAAGAGAATTTGCTTTCCAAGAAACATTTCCTTTCCCCCTGAAAAACTGCTCAGTCCGTTCTTCTTGTCCAATTTTAATATCAAAATATTTTTTACCAGAAAAGTGACAGTGCTTTTCATTTGTTTCCTCCATGAGATGAGCTTGCTGGTTTCCAGCCTGTGCCTAGCAATTACCTCATGCCCTATCATTTGTTCTGGCAAGTATGTCTTTGTAAATGCTTGCAGAGTAATTATTGAGTTTCCCAGCATGGCAGATAATGTAACGCGACAGAAAAGGAGTCACACTGGAAGTCTCATCAGTGACTGCAAGGAAAAGTTTGCTTATATTTCTTGATACTGGTGGTAGCAATGCCTATTGCAAACTCCAGTCTGTGTACCACAGCACCGAAATCATTCACCCTCTCACCTATCTTTCTCATCTGCCTGCTTTAAACATCTGCCAGTGCTGGGTAGTTGTCAAGCCAGAGCAGGCACTTCAGATCTTAAGAATTCTAGTCTTCAATATCAAAGAAAGATATACAGTACTACTATTTTTGCTTTAAGTGAAGTGTCTGCCATTGAACTTGGAAGCCTCTGAGACAATTAAAGTTTGTCCAGTGGAAAATAGCAAGCTTCCTTGTTTGAGTCTTACTGATTTCTCAAGTTTGTGTCAAGGCATTTGCCTGATGATGACGATGGCAGCAAAAAGTAAAGCATTGGGTGGGAGCCACACACACTTTAGTGTCTTGCTGTTTGGTCCTTCAGACAGAGCTATTCTTCAGCAGGTTCAATGGCCATGTCTTCACACACATACAGCAGGCAGGATTTTTCACCTCTGCTGCAGCTAAGGAAGGGATGCAGTTTGTCACCATTAGCAGCCTGTTTGCTCTGTGCTGGGGAAAATAGTACATTTATTCATTTCCTGCAGTAGCATTCCTTCAGCAGGCCTGGGGATTGCTAGCTGGTTTTATCTAAACAATGAAAGCACAGCACAGTCCAATAAATGCAAGACAAACAAGGTAATTAAGTACCAAAAAGCAGTAAGGCCAGGAAGCTAAATGTGCTGAGGGTCAAGCAGGAAAGAGAAGGCAGCCACATTAGCTGTGAACTGATCTGAGGGGCCAGTATGAATCCCTAAGACCCTACTACCTTGACAGGAGCACGAGGAAGCTGGAAAAGCCCATCCAAAGGCAGCAAAAGATGGTGATACTGTGCTGAAAGGTTTAGCACATTTTCCTGGAAAATGGAAACTTGTGTGTTGGTTTGGTTTAGCATAAGAATCAACAGAGGATCAGGGGATCTGCTGAATGCACTGCCTAAAACTGGGAGCTGTCAGTAAGGACGATTAAACAACTGTTTTGCCTTTATTAAGTTGAGATGCAGTAAATTAATCTTCGTTAACTGACCTCTTGGGCCCATAAAAGCAAGTTGTCACTAAATCCAGCCAGAAGAAGGATTGTGTTTCTGAGGAATTTTTGACTTCTGCTTTTACTTTTTGCATTGGAAGTAGAATTTTCTTTTTCTCTCCCCACTAAGAAATGGTAATAATAATGCCACCACTGCACGCTCTTTTCCTCCCATCTCTCAGCCCTCTCCATCAGCTGAATCAGCTGAGAACTCCTTTCCCAAATTTCATGCAGAAAGATGTTCAGGTCCCTGCTCATCTAAGTCCAGCACAGGCATATCAGTCTGTCCCCTCCCTGAATTCCCAGGCAGGTACCTGTGCTGCCTCCCTTCCCCTACAGCAGATTCACCATCATCCTGAGAAAACACCAGGCATCACTGCTACTGGAACTTCTGCACAACACTGTGTCCAACATATTGGCATTTTCAAGGGGAAAAATTAAACTCAAATTATGAGTTATCAAATTATGAGTATTATCAAACCCAAAACCTTCTGTGGCTGAGAACTGGCTAAAATAGCTAGAACAAACCACTGAATTCTTGCACCTAGGGAAGCTAATAACAACAGTGGTATCAACTCATACTTTGGAGCATAAACCATTCATAATGAAGCTTTATATATGACATAGTAAAATATTACATCTTAATAGCATGTGTTCTCTATTTATATAGGTCTTTTAACTTAAACTCCTAATTAATATTTGAGATCTCTTGTTAATATAAAAGGGTAGTCTAACTTTCCCCATCCTTTATCAAAAGTCAGAACTATAACTAAAGATCAAAACTTGGCATTCAAAACTTTCCTTGCAGTTGGTTGAGCTCTTGAAAATGTCATATTTTCAAAAGTCTCCTGTGTACTTCTGCTAAAGAGGCCTGGTCTGGGAAAAAAAATCGTAATGCATAGGCAATTCAAAGGTGGTGGATAGATTCTTTGTGCCAGAATTTAGTACTTGTGAGCTTTTTCAAAAAAACTGATTTCCTTTAGGTGTGCAATGTGCTTACTGCAAATCTGCAGGCCTGATTTGCAGAAGTTATATTTGCAGTGTAGATTGGTGTGAAGGGACAGGTGTTCTCAGTTTACTCCTGCAGCACCTGGCAGTACATTTACACTGTGTATCTCTATGTCATGGTGCAAAAGAATTATAAAAGGATCAATGTTGCAAGGTTTCAGAGAAACTCTTTACGAATAGAAAAATTATTTTTTCCTTATGCTCCATTAAAGCAATGTGCTTCCCTGCAGGGGCTACTTCTGCTCTGTGTGGAAACTTAGTTTCCCCACCAAGGATTTTGCCAGTGTGCTGCTGATTTAGGGCTTCTTGGAGGCCATTTGTATTGAGTGATGCAGCTGGGCAGGGTCTGCCTGCATGGGAGAAAGGAAGATGTACATTGGGTTTAGCTGAGCCAGAAGGGAGGAGGAGCAGTGGATACAGAAATACAGTTCATGATAGCAAAAGCAGCTGCTTTCCATTGGGATACCAAATTCTCATGAGCAAGGCATCACCTGGTGCCCTTGCCATCCCAAGCCACACTTAGAGTCACTGCGTTTCATCTTCCTTCATTAAAACAGAGAGCCCAAGGTCAGCAGTGTGTTGTACACCTGCTCATTTCCTTGCTTCTATTTTGACCTGTGTTTTCGTTCCCACAAAAGGCTTACACCCACTGCTTGTGGCTGCCCAGCCCTACTCTCTCTGTCAGCTACCAGTAAATCGCTGCCAGGACTGAGCCATCTTCTCACACCACGCAGCCCATCTTCCATCCTGCTTGCTTCTTTGGACCACAAGATCAGGATGCGACTCCCATTGCCTCACAGGCACAAGATGCCCCCCTGGTCATGCTAGTGTCACGCCAAGTAGTGTCTAGGTCCCCTTCTCACCTGAGCTGTCACACCTGAGCTACAGGGGCTTTGTGCATGAGCCATTCAGGTGACCTGTCTAGAGGCCACTGCGTTAGGATAACCTCTCAGGAGGGCTAACATCTCCGAGCACTCCAATTTTTAACAGTAGACAGTGTTTATCAGCTAATTTTACACTTTTCTACAAATGGGGCCTATGAGTTTTTGCACTTGCAATTTTTTGGATTAGTTGCTCCCCTCACAGCTTATAGCTGAGTCCGAAGGGCTCAGTCAGAGGGTTTTCATACAGTTTGCAGTCAGGCCTTTGCAGAGGAAAATGTAAATGTCATATGCCTTTCACCATAAAAACTCTCCTCCGCAAACCGTGTCTGATCAAAAATTTTTTTTCATAAATCTCCACCCTCTAGAGTCATGAAGGTATTTCAGTTTTCATTTTTACAGAATTGTTTAGCTTTGTAGATTTGTCAACAATCTACAGTATTGCTACAAAGTTTTTGCTTTGTAGATTGTAGGCAAATCTGAAACTTTGTAAGTCAGAGAGAGAAGTTAAAAAAAATCTTTTTGTCTTGTCAAGTTTACCATTGAACCTACCAAACAAGTTATCAGGGCTTGTCAGGTTTTCTGCAAGATATTTTTTTCTGAATCCTCTTTTTCTCCCTGCATTTATTTTTAGGAAAGAGAGCAATACTGTGGCACACATTACTTTCCCTCCCTTAAAAAAAAAGGAAATTCATTATCAGACACCTAAATCTGTGCTGATGTGAATGACCTTCACTTTGTACCTGCTGTCCTGTGGGATGTGGGTGGTCATGTGGAGACCCTCAGCCCCAGTAAGTCCCCACCAAAGCAGCCGAGAGATGCCAGCTGGGCCAGACAAAAACAAGAGTATGTATAGCACCTCTATCCAGCTCTGTGATGGAGCTGTGTCAGGCTGACATAGACAAGCACCTGAAAAATCCTACTGAATACTTAGAATCATAGAATCATAGCATGGTTTGGGTTGGAAGGGACCTTAAAGATCATTGAGTTCCAACCCCCCTAACATGGGCGGGGAGACCTCCTACTAGACCAGGTTGCTCAAAGCCCCATCCAACCTGGCCTTTAACACCTCCAGGATGGGGCATCACAACTTCCCTGGTGTTCAAATAGCCTCCAAACCTGCTTTCCTCCCCATCAGCAGATGAGACCTGGCAGGCAGCAGACTGCAATCCAAGCACAGGAGAGCAACCACTTCATGTCTGCTGCACTTGCTCCACACCATAATTACCTCCCTCGCACGGCAATGGAGGGATGCGCAGCTCTGCAATTCTTTCCCCAGCCCATGGACTGCCTGAGCAGGCTCAGCTTCAAATACCATAGCTTGGATTATCTTTAAAGAAAAGTAGGGACTGCACGCTGGGTAAACAGATTTTCTCTGGTTTTCATACAGACAAGAGACATACGTGATCAGGCAAAGGAGCAGCTCTTCTTTCTTTCTTTCTTCATGATAACTTCTGAACCACTTGGTGACTTTCTATCCAGTTTTCAGAGACAGAAGCTTTGGAAAAAGGTGTATTTTGACATGTTTCAGTGATCACTGAGGTGAAGAAAGAGATAAGGTTTGTGTCTCCACTGGGAGGGAGAAGACAGTATGAACTTTAATCTTTATCAGAGACCAGAGATTAGGTGCTCAGCACACATGAATGTGTTCAACACTCCTTGCTTTTCTGCATCATATTTTGACACCTAGACACTGCTGAAAAAGACAGGGAAATAACAGCCATGTGTTATCTGTCATATATTCCTAAGTAATGTAGCTCATAGTCCCTATCTCAGCTGGGAAACCCATGAGATGGGATAGCGCTGTGACATGCCACACTCCACCAAATTGTCTGGCAGTGTTCGTAAGACCTCTTCACTCTCTACCAGCCCACCCTGTTTTTTTCCTCTCTGCCCTGCTTTTCTCCGTCAGAAAACAGAATATTATAGACTACAAGAAGTTGACGTCCACAGCAATGAGCATATGTTTGCACTAGTAATGTTGCATCCCCTCACATCTGAGATGAAAAGGCACAGGCAAAAACAAAACAAAAACCTGGAGTATTTTTTCTCTGCTCCTTGTATGTGCATTAACAGGCCAAGCTGCATACTTGCAGGATGTGCTGGTCAGCATTACTAAAGCAACACTAGCAAATCAGACAGTGGGGTTTTGCATTTTCAAGAGAGGTTTTTGATTTTTCAGCACTGCATCATTTCTTGGACTAAGTAGCATTTGTACAAAAGACCTGAAGCAGCTCAGAAGATGAGCTTTAACCTCCTTTAACCTCCTTAAATGCAATATGAAGAAGTTGGTTTTTTTGGTTTCTTGGGCCAGGGTACCAAATCCCACAGTCCCTGAGCTGAAACAGGGCTTGGGGTCAAACAGCTTGCAAGTAGGGTATTGGGTGTGTTCTGGGGTTACCCAGCCCTGTCTCTGCTGTCCATCACGCAAAGCTTTGAGCTGTCTGGGCTGACCACTCAAAAAGCAAAGCTCTGCGTTCTTGATCTGGCTCTGTGAGTGCATGTGAGTGCAGACACACGCAGGCACCCTTCTGATGAAGTCTGGTGGTCTTTGAGCTGTAAAACGTTATGACCAAAACCTCCAGACAATTAAACCCTCTTGTATCAGGGATGAGTCAAAAAAAACCAAAATTAGTTCCTTCTCACATAGAGTTGCTAAGGAGTTTTGTGGCAGAAATCAGTCCAGCAGAGCTCTGTGCCTATGTCTCACAGAGGTGGCCAAGGGCTGACTGTACGACCACTGTCCTTGCAGAAGAGCCCTGGCCCTGGGAGGTCCACTACTTACCAGGCTGCGTCCCATTTGCAAGGTAGGTGGCAGACACCATGACTTATGGGGTCCTCTGAGCCCGTTTCAGTCTCAATAGCTGATGAATTTAGATTCTGTTTAGTTATTATATATTATTTCTTGACGTGCCAACTCTTCAGCTGGCGGGAATTGTTCCCCCTCCACTCACTTTTATAGGGAAGATCTGTTTTGCCAAGTCTGTCTTACAAAGGAGGGGACCAAGGCAGGGATTCATATGGAGGGTAGGGTTCTGTGACCAATACTTGGGTAGCAGTACATGCTAACATGACTTTGCCCCTAGGTGCCTATGTCTCTCAGACCCTTGTGGCATGGGGTTTAGCTTCTTCCTGGGGTGAGCTGTATGCTCTGTGACATTTCCTCATTGATCACCTTAAGAAAGAGCTGAGTTCTTCCAGACACGTTCATAACACAGGAATAGCTGTGGAGGATTGGCACATTAGATTTCAGGCCTGAAGTTTGGCGAGAGAGTGAAACCATTGAGAACAAGGTTTTGTATAAGAAAATGTAGGGTGAACATTGCTTGCAAATTGCTCTTAGAGCTCTGCTTGCAAACTGTCTCTGTATGAGTGCATATGTGTGCTCTTCTGTTAAAACATAGCACTCGCAAGGATAAGCTCTTCAGGATCATCGAATGACACCATAATTCTAGCTACCACGAGACAGCTGTCTTGTACTTGCATATGGTTTTTCAGACGTACATCTCTTGTGCTTTGTCTTGCATCTATACTTGAGCCTCGGTCTGAGGAGCATGGCCTGTGCCGATGCTTTTAGTTGATGGCCTTCATCTCTTAGACAAGACATGGAGCTCCCCCTAGACTGTCTACCATGTCCATTTTGGGGGTCTGGGCAGGGGCTGCCTATGTGTGTCCCTGCCATCCTGCCCTTGACAGGTCTGTGGCCACGACTGATGCTAACCTGGAGGTGGGTCTGCCCCAGGGGAGAGGGCAGTGCTGTGCACACTGGTTCCCCTGGGCTAAGCAGCAGGAATCAGTCCATCAGCAACAGACTCAAGCCCAGTAAACTGCTGACCATACACATTGATTAGACACACAGGCAGAGCCTGTTGGGGAAAATACATCATGCCCAATCCAGCACCCCAAGAGGGGTGAAGCTGCCACTGCTCCATGCCCACAGGTCCAACCAACAGTGAAGCTGAAGATGCACTCGTGTGGGCACACGCACACAGAGCACATGTGTACACAATGTATTTACATATATACATGGCTGGCCACACGGGTCACAGAAAGGCACTGACAGCACTCAACAAATGCAGACAGCACCAGCAGCCTCATCCTGCTCCTCTCTCTCTCTGAGCAGGATGGAGGTTCACTTGCATATATGTCTGTCTATATATTTATCTATATATATATATATTTATCTGCATATATGTCTGTCTATTTATCTATACACACACACCCCTGTGCAATGCGGATCCCTCCAATACCTATGCTCAGGCACCCAGTATGCCCAGTAACGAGAGTGAAGATCCCTCAACCTTCCTGAGGAGGAACAAAGGGCATCAAGAAGAGGAAAATTTCCCATGTTGGATAGGAAAACGGAGAGTTTTAGGAGCATGGCATGACATGCAATGCAATAGCTTGGGTAAGGTCCAGCTGACTTCTCCAGGTAGGTCTTGCTCAAAGGCAGGTTGGAGATTTGCCATTAAGAAGAACTGAATGTAAAATTGCATGAATACCACAAGGGGCTTTCTTTGCTACTGTGGCTTCCATGAACACATTCATGAAGCAAGTGGCTCCAGCCGTGGGCACTAAATAGGTTGGTATGATAATCCCTGTCCTAACTCAGACAGCTTTGTGTGGGATTGGAGCTTCCCCTAGACTGTCCCACATTCCTCCCCTTGCTCCCATCACATATGTGCTGGGCAGAGGGTGGTGGTGAATACTGAACAGCACAGCTTGTGCCAGCATAAAATAAATGATTGCTGATCTCAACGTGATACAGAGAGAAACTACCTGCTGGGATAGCCAGGAGCATACCTTGCTGAGTGAGAGCGCTAGGTCTCTTGTTCTTGGAAGAGCATCTCTGAAATGGATGTTCTGGCCCTTGATCAGGGGTATTTGGGTGACATCCCTTGGGTTTGCAAAAGCTTGTCATGTAGTTCAGTACATTTAAGGTTTGCAACTTCTGTAAACTTCAGAGGAGAGGGAAACCCTAGTCCTTGAGGGACTGGCAGAGGATCCTCCCTGGGCCTTTGATTCCCAAGGTTTGCATTGGGCCGTGATAGCTGCTCTGAAGTAGGGTTCATTAACTACCATCATCTCTAATTCTCTGCTTCCCAGGTGGGAGTGTGTGTAGGCTCTCCTCCTGCTGACCTTTCCCTGCAAGGTAGGCATCTATTGAGAAGAGAGATATTTGTGCACACAAGAAAATGACCATTTAAAATGTGTTGTGTGTCAGCAGCTGCTGAGTTCAGTGTGCTGTGAGTGGATTCTTGGGCCAGGGAACTTTATAAGTGTCTAGTATAATTTCCTCTTCACTCCTTTTGTCCTTCTGATCTTGCGGCCACATTTCCAAGTCACGAACTAAGGCTACAAAAAAGGGATTAGATTAATGAATGGCCTGATTGCTTTAGCCCTTAAGCCAATTTTAAATAGCTCACAAATAACATTCCCTGGAGAGTTTAATTTATTATGCAGGTGTTCAATTACAAGGAAGTTTTGGGACAGAAGAGAGACCAACTCAAAAAGTTTGAGGAGATGAGGGGTCTCTTTTATTAGCAAGAATATCCTGCACAATGGCAAACTTTATACATTAATTATTTAGTGCCAGACATTTGTGCCTCTTGCATTATGCTGAGCCAGCCAGAGCTCAGGGATGTATCAATACTGCCGAGCTTCAAGGGTATAAAACATTATTCTCTCCTGGCATCCTCTTTTCATCCTGCTGTTATTTTTTTGTTGCTCGTCTATTGGCTCATTATTTCATGGGCTTAGGAGACAGTGAGGATTGTTTCAGTGCAGAATGATGCACCTTCAACAGGTTTCCACTAAGCTTTGTGTGTCTGTAGTATTCACAAAATCATTCAGGGGCCTGTCTGGTGTAGGCATCTGAAGAGTAGGGTAATATTCCACAGCAACTGATCAGGGGGTTCAGGCTTCCTGACATTTAGGGGATTCTCCCTAAGTTTAAGCAACTTTTTAGTCTTAAGTGGTGAGTTTTGGTGGTTTTTAGCTTACGTAGCAAGGATGAATTTTGTTAGCAGGGACATTGAGTTAGATTTGTTAGCAGGCACATGGAGGGGCTTTTGTTAGTAATCCTCACGTCCCAGCTAAATACTTGATTTTTCACATCTGCAAAGGCAGAGTGTCCAGGATAGACTCTGTTCCAGGAGAGGACCCAGAAGGAACATGCTCTCAGTCCAAAGGCAAAAACAGGGCATGCGATTTTGCACCTCCCTAGCAGGTAACCCTGCTGAAAAAGTAACAAGGAAAGAAGAAACCCATTGCAGATCTGGGAACAGCACATGATCCCCCCATTCTGGCCATCCCAATGTCTTCTACAGTTGACAAAAAGCTTTGAATGCTACTTCAGCAGCTACTTCAGAAGCCTGGCTCCTCACATCCAAGGTGGCAAATGATCTCCCTTGAATTCTTCTGGGGCAAGGAGAACAGAGTGCATGTCTGGAGTAGTGCTTTGGGTGCTGTTTATGTATATGTTCTACCTTTTGTCTCGCCCTGTGACAGCACTCCTTGTCAACACAAAAAGAAATTAAAGGAGGCATACACACCTGAAGTTTAATGTTTGTAGAGGTAAAATGAATGAATGTTTTCAACAGCAGAGATTTAAGATGAACCTGACAGTGGAAAACTCAGGTGATTTTTTCCTTCTTCTCAGACATCAACACCATGTACCAGAGACCCAGGGCTATATTCTAATATTGAATATACAGGGTGCTATCTCTCAGCAGCTGTTCTGTTGAGGGCTACTGAATTACTACTCTGGTTGCATAGAAAAGTGAATTGATCACTTCTCATTACAATCTATATGTCTGTTTCAAATGGGCTGCTGAAAACTACTTTGATGTGAAGACATGAGTCAAGTGATCTAGGCACCCAAAGATGCCTGTGAGACAATTGTAACTCCTCATTAAATTGACTGACTTTTGAGCAGCAGGAAAGAAATAAAGTTTTTCATACATTTATTTTGGGATAAACTAAAGATATGGTTTAGTAACACCTTTTGTCAGCTTTGGGTTGATGGTTGGACCAGATGATCTGAACGGTCCCTTCCAGCCTAGGCAATTCTGTGATTCTGTGAAAAGAAAGGGACTGGGACCTACCTGCCGCTGCGTGGTTTCTGTCTAAAACTGGTCACTGCATTTTCACCATTAATGACAATGCTCTGCAGCCTAAAATAAATACTGGATTATTTGTTGTATAAAAACAGGTGAGTCTGAGGACCCACTGCAAGGCAGAATGTGGGGAAGGAATGTAGGTCTTGTATAAACTGGTCCAGTATCCACAATAGGAAGGGAGAAGGCTCTCTGTTTTCCACTGTTGTGCCTCAGCAGCACGTATCACCCCG
Source organism: Pedionomus torquatus (assembly GCA_013398155.1). Taxonomy (NCBI): domain Eukaryota; kingdom Metazoa; phylum Chordata; class Aves; order Charadriiformes; family Pedionomidae; genus Pedionomus; species Pedionomus torquatus. Next base: position 139,880 of record VZRU01006703.1, on the reverse strand, counting down.
GTGGCTACGCACCGAGGTTTTCCTCAAGGGCAAATGCTTGCTCTGACTGCCCCAGCAGTGAGCCTACAGACTTTCCCACTGAGTGCAAAGATGTCTTGGAGCAAAAACTAAAACATAAAGAAGTCATATCATGGGACCCTGGAAGGCAGCACAGTAAAAAAGATAGATTTCTGTTGTTTGTGACACTTTCCAAGGGGACCTCTGTAAAGTTAAGCTCTGTGCCAGCCAAAAAGCTTGAGAGACAGCAAGACCAGCAAGAAATAACCCTGTCCCATTAAAGCAGATAGAAAGATTGCTTTTTGTTCCCATGACTGTGGACAAAATATTGAGCCCACCAGGAACAATTACCCTGAGGCAACCACTAGAAACTGGGGCTGCCAAGGGTATACAAGTATACAGGTGCTCTCCCCCTCCAATAGCTCTGGCCTCAATCTGTAACACTCTTGACCCTACCTCTTGCCAGTGCTACAGTGTTTGCGGCCCTTGTTTCATTTGTGCCTAAAACGGTTGAAATTTTTCTATAAGAAGTGAAAGATTAGCTAATTATCTAACGTTATTGCATTGTTCCCAAACACTGTTTCCTAATCTAAACAATAGCATTTGCCTCCAGCTGTATCCACAGAGGTAGGCAGGACATAAAAATGCACCTATCAAGATACACGATCTTAATGTACTGTTGGTAATAAAACTAATGTAGTATTTTATGTGCTTGGAGGGAAAAAAACCCACTCACCTTTTCATATAGTGAAAATCCTTTTCTCCCTTCCACCTTGCCAGTTTAGTATTAAAATACACTCATTATGGGGCATGATAAGCAATGAATTATGAATGATATTTCTTGTATTATTTCCAAAAGATAAAAGGAAGAGTCAGAGTTTCTCAGGTGAATGCACATCCACACATGTTCACAGAGGGCTTGGCTTCCTCCAAGACGATGGGCAAGACCAGAGATAAAAGAAGACAGGTCACAGCAGAGATGGAAATATCATTCCTTTCTCAACTCCCTTCCTCATCCTGCCTTCCTTGGAGAGAGCACTTTGCCAGAAGACAAGCCCAGGAGAAAGGATGCAATTCAAATCAGCTGTTATCCAGAATTCAAGGGCCTCATTGCCAATGGGTGTCCACCTCAGCATCATGAGGTTTGTCACTATGAGGGACCTCTTCTTACAGCTACTCGCTTTTGCAAGAGGTGTGGAAATGTGAGGGTGGTAGCAGGAAAGACCAAATCTTTTCCTCTTGGGTCTATTCAGGGAGCCATCTTGGACTGGGATTTGGACTTCTTGCTTCTCAGTCATCTGGTGGAGATCTATGGAAGGAATCATGTCCTCCCTTCACAATGGGGACCAACAGTTGGTGGAGAATTCCCTGTACACATTTCAGACCTTGGTAGTTACTCCCAGGACTTCCCCCTGCTATGTCAAGGACATGCTACAAAAGCTGAAGGTGGTCCTTGGCCTGATAATGGTAGATAGAGTAGCTTCCAAATCCTTCCGGGTGTGATAATGCAGGAAATGGGATTTGATGTCCAGAGACATGTGGGCCTCTGAACTAATTTGAATAGTAATTGTCCCAGCCTGGGATTTCTGGATTTCATTCAAGACACCACACTTGGTAATTGTGCTGAATGTGTCCTCATTCCTTGACCTTGTCACACAGATGGCATTGTTCTAAGCAGGTTTCTACAGACTACAACTAATTAAGCAATTAATTAAAAGCTTGCACTTACACAGAAGCTATTGTAAAGCAATAACTTCAGTGACCTTATGGGACCTTGTCACAGCATTGGTCCAAAAACTATCCAAATTTTCTTTGTTAAAGTTTCGGTGCCTCCACTTTGTCTCAGTTTGAACCACAGTGGTGACAGGCAGCTTAAGCTAGATTCACCCTGAGTATCACCTGAGTCTTTCCTGATGTTTCTTCCATTTATATTTGAAAGCTTTCCTTCCTTCCTGCTGAAGACCACCTTGTTCTGTGGCATTCAGTGGCTATTACTAAATTGTATTGAACATCAATTTCTTGTTTCCCAGGGCTTTCAGTATTCCCACAATGATAATAAATATTTAAATCACATGGGCATTGGCGCTTACTCCGTATCTCACTTTGTTCTGTGATGCTAAAATGCTAATACACTTTAGCATTTTTTTTCTCCTGTCAACCTTGTTTCAAGCCTTCAGATATTCTGATTCTAATTGTGTCACAGAAGTGATGCCTTATGACTCCCTCCCCCATTTCTAATAATTTCTGGGTTGTATAATAACAACAAAACTATAATACACACTGTATATATCTGCTGATTGAAAAACAGGTCATTATAGAGGTCTCCAGTGCCTGTATGTACTCTGGAAAAGGAATGAGCAGCATTAGTTCACCTTCATTTCTTTATTAACCACAAGGAATTCAAAGTGTTTCAGGGTGTTGGATTCAGCTGGGGGAATTGGTAACATTATTTGCTTGGTTTTTGCTTGTGAACTGCAAGTGGAGGTTTATGTTCTCTGTACATTTCTTAAAATTGCTTAGCAGAAATGTTGAAAACAGAGAAGAATGATGTGGCATTTAAGCAAAATTCAAGGTAAGCTCAAGGAGTAGCTTTTCACTGTGGCATGGGATGAGTGTCTTAGTTCAGGGTTCCTGTGCTCCTGTGTGAACATGAGACCCAACTCAGCCTTTGCTCCATCCATACTATGTCTAAATGAGGCTTTAGAGAGGCTCCCCTTTATTGAAGGAACTCGAGTCTCAGGAGCAGAAAGCCCTTCACCTTGGAAAGGTTATAAGACCATTCCTGCATCTCCTGATGACACAGCTCTCTGCAGTTGATGCCTTTTTCTAGGATCCCCCAAATCCATAACCACTGTGTACCCAGGACACCCCATGCTTGGGCAGATGACTACTTCTGGTATTCAAGAAAAGGGAGCTGAGTGAAATTTCTGCAATGTTCATTATTACTGTAGGTTCCTTGCCTTATCAAACACTTTTGCCAATACGCTGAGAAGGCACATTGTTCCTCCTGGTAGCAGGAACAAGCTGTGGTAGGAATATCACAACAGCACCCACTCATTCTTGGAAGTACCTGTACTCTCTTGAATATATATGGACCTCTAATGCCTTTAAAGAAGACACAGGTTTCAGTCAAATTTCTTTTATCTGTCAGTACATAAAGCAGCAGTAAGTACATATGAATGCTGCCTATGTCTCTGCTAGTTTTGTCATGGAGGTGGCTTGTGGTACAGCTCAAAAAGGGCTGAGCCTGAGTCTTGCTTCCCCCATTTGCAGAGGACAAAAGGAGGGGCATCTACAGGATGTCTTTTGGAAGGATACCATGCCTAAGACACTCTGGCTATGGCACAGTCCCACTTTCCCTGTGTTACTACCCTTGCTGTCAGGCTCTGAACACTTTGTGTTGCCCTCTCTGCCCCTTGGGTCCAGGGTGCCTTGAACTGGAAACATCTCTCTTTTTGTGGCCCAGGATAAATGAATAATCCAATTTTCGAAACCCATTAGGGATTAATTACAAGCAGAAATTACACTGTTTTAATTAAAGCAGCATACTTCAGGCAGCCTATCCCTGTAATGCAAGCTTAGTATCAATGTCTTTTATGTAAGAAAAGATCTACCCAGATATAACAGAACGTGTATAAGGGAGTAACCTGTCCTGAAGGAAGCACAAATATATCGGCACGCTCTACTACAATTAGCTTGAAAGAGAAAACAGTATCCTCCTGGGTGTAGCTATACCACCGCCAATCTCTAGGTTAAACTTAATTGCCTCGTGTGTCGTCCTGAACACTGCTGGGGTGATGGGTGAGAACTGTATAAATGACAGTGCTGGAAGAGCTGGAATGGTGACACCAGAGTGCGGCTACGTCAGAGGCGAAATAAATCTGCCTTTCATGATGTGTTGCACACAGGAAGATGTTTTTTTTCTCAGGGCAAACAAGCAGACCAGCCCAGTAGAGCTGAGGAGCCCGTGAGGAGCAGGCATGGCAGGGCACATTGGTGGCAGTGTGCTATTTGCAGTGCAGAGACCAGCACATGTGTTGTTTGGTGCCAGGGACCTTCCTGCTTATCTTTAAACCCCAGAGAAGCACAGCGACACAGGTCACATTGAAGGCCAGTGGGATTCAAGCTGCTGAGTTACTCATCAGCATTGAAAAAGCAACCTTGTATTCATTAGCCACCTCATAGGAAAAAAGTGTCAAAAGAAAACCTTTGAAGATGAGAATTTTTATTCTCTCTGGTCACCTGGCTCTTCAGAAAGGGCTCTCTAGAAAATAGGGATGAAAGAGTCAGTTGGTGCTACGTAGGGATTTGGGAAGGTTTCTGTGCAGCAAAGGCAATCAAGGCACTCGAATGGATCCTTCGTGGGAGTGAAACAACCAAAAGTCCAAGCTACTTCTTAAAAAAGTCAAGAGGATGAACAGTGGGAAGGAAGATAAATATTCCTGTCATCTGTAGAGGCTAGGTTTGCCAACATAGGCATCAGTCATATCTGAGGTTTCTAGCTTTAGATGTTAAAGGTGCCACCATTTGTCACCAAGCCTATACATTCAGGATGTCTTTAGGAAAACAGTGTGACAAATCTGATCTTCTCTCAATATGACAGATCAGACATACAGCTCCAGCTGGAGCTAGGGAGGTTCTGTTTTGCTTTTGAAATAGGATATATGTGAAGATTATGTTGACTTGCTGTTTGCTATAATGTGATTTGAGGGAAATAGCTGCTTCCACTCATTTTGGGAAGTCAGCCAGATCTGAACAATCTCACAGTGAGACCTGGAGCAGAGATTCCTCTTTCCCTGCATTCCCTGTTCTGTTACAGAGCCCTGCTGTTATCACAAAATCTTCCTCCACCCCCCATCTCTGTAACAGCTCCCTTGTGGATTTGAGGCTGCAATACTTTTGTGACCACAAAGGAAACAGCATGTTTGAAAATGATTTGATAAGGCCAAAATAATTTACCTCCTACCAAGTGTGACATATTTCGGCAATTGCTAATTAAGCTGAGAGATTGCTGTCATAGCTCTATGCAAAGGAAAATCACAACCTCTGTGAAATCTCTTTGTCAGAATGTGCATCATCTGCTATCTCCAGTGTGAGCACAGGGTGGTGACAGTATTGTCGGCATTAAATCATCCCTCAGCTATGTGTTCAGCTTCTCTACCAGCCTGTACCTCACCAACCTGGAGTTGCAACTGGATGTGCTTGCATCTGTTAGCAAAGCAAGTAAAATCTTTCTTCCTAGCAATTACTACATTGAGGATCAAGGGTAAAATGTCAAAATGCCACCATTTGTAAATCATGGCAAATATGTGAGCTGGCTATCCTATTAGGTGTCCCATCTGTGGATGCTTGTCACAGCCAGGAGGATGCATGCTTTCCCTGCTCCTGAGGGATGTGGTTCTGTACCAGCACTTGGGTTGCTGGGAACAAGCTCTTTTGCACTCTATGGCTGCGTGATTACCCTGGAGAGAACCAGGAGGTCAAAGGCAGTGGTACTACTACAAGTGATAACGACTGGAGATACCCTGCCTGGTATCTCTTTTGCTGAACAGAGATGCAAATGCAGCTCATCCATCAAATGTCTAGTTCGTATCTTTCTCAGGTATCCAAGTTACGGATCCCAGAGCTTCCATTTTAGGGTGACCAGGTGGAGCAGGGAATTCCACTAGTCTCAGTACCAGAGTACCTGGGTGACCAGGTAGAGCAGGAAATTCCACTAGTCTCAAATTGACATAAGCATAGGTAAATCTCAGGATAACACTCCAATAGTCTATATAATACCATATATTTCCACACAAATTTATATTCATTCCATAAAAATAGTTTCTCAGTGATCTTCTGCAGTCAGAGACATCAGGGAGAAGCAAGGTTTGTGTCACTCCACAAGGGAAGGGGAATAAAGAGCCAGGGGTGACAGTAAGGTGGGTCGATGTCCTCGTCATCACAGGGACTGGTCCCGCAGCACCTGATTGCAAAGCCCATTGCTGCACCCAAAACCCTGCCAACAGGTACCTACGGTTCCACCTTTGCAGAGACTGAAGAAATTATACTTGGAGCATGAGGTCTCCAGGAGACATGAACCACTGCGTTGGGAGAGCATTCTCATGTGTAGGGTGTTGAGATAAAGTAAATTATAATGGCTGGACTTGTACATGATGATACGTATCATAAGACCTGAAACCTGCTTGGCTATGAATAGTTCAGAAGAGTTCAGCAACAGAAACAAATGGCCATCACTCCTTGTAAACAGGAGATCTGCTTGCTCTGTTGCCATTTGGGCATATCCACATATTTGGTCTCAGTAACATAGGTAGATTAAGATGATTCCTTGCAGAGTTTGGCATCTGGTGTCTGCTTTTTCACCTTCAGCCTGTGCTTCTGAAGACCTGAAAACAAATTTCTCTTTTAGCTTGGGTGGGAGAGTTTGTGGTAGAAAACCTGGAGGAGTTGAGGCCAGTCTATGCAACAACTAATGGACAACACTGGAAGGGTGTGAAGGGAATTGGTGTGAGTGGTACAAAGCAGTGAGGACAAGGGGAGACTTCTCTGTCTTCAGGAGAAAAAGGAAAATCTGCCCATGTGTGGGGAAAGGTTTTCTGTCCATTTTGATTAGGAAGCCCTGGCAATGTAAGGAAGAAGCCTGGGTGATATGTAATGTTTAGGTATGACATCTCTGGGGTTGGTTTTACAGCCCTGCAGCTACAGAAGCAAACATCATGTTATATATAGTAAATATTTTTATTTAGTCTCTGCACCACACGCATAGCAGAACCATGGAGCCTGTTTGGGGAGACAAGCAGGGAAGACAAATCAAAGCAGCAACCTTGACATGATCTGCAAAGTTCTTTCTTCATTGCCAGCATTTTAATCACAATAAAAGGGGCAAATCAGCTTATGCAACCTGTGCTTGTACTGGGAGGTTCCATCGCCTCTCTCCTCATGTAAAGTTTCAAGGGTCACTGAGCTGCCAGGAGTGAAGTGGTAGGCTTTGAATTGGTGAATTGTACTCCAATATCCCTTTGCTGTCACAGCAAGCATTTACAGATGAAACCTCAGCTCATAGCTGGTTGCCATCGCCTGCTGCTGTATCTTTGTCTCAAAGCCCTTCTTGTAACCAGGCAGTGCTTCAAACAGCTCCAAAGTATGGGAGAAGCAGAGGATGGGCAATGCTCCTGCTTCCATCACTCTTGGAAGGTTGTGATCCTCCTCTTTTTCCATAGCAAAGACCTAGGGGGTCTTTGCTAAAGAGGAGGGCTGGGGTATCAGGAGGCAGCAGGCTGTGCTGGGAGGAAGGCTCCTGTGCTCCAAGGCAGTGGAAAAAGGAGAGGCACATGCTGGGAGTGGGATGAGGCCCTGCCTGTGAAAGGCTCATGGATGATGTGGAGTCCTTGAGGTTCTGTCCCTTTTGTGAGTGAATACCCCTTCATGTGACTTTATGTCTCACTGCGCCACAAAGTCTCCTGAGGAAAATCCTGACTTCTTACCTTAAAATGAAATAAGCTAGCGAGAGTGGCACTCTGAAAGGCATAAACAGCCATGCCAAGAGGATCTCACCAGGGCATTTTCACTAGCCCAGCAGGACAGGATGTTCAACTAAGCAGCCAGAACAAAAAGGCTGCAGTTAAGTATTTTAGCTGCTGTTTGGATGTATGTATGACTGAGACGTTGCTGATTCGTTTGTGATGCCTGAAATCCTATTACTTGCTCAAAGACCAAATTGTTCTTTGAATATACATGAGAAAGCCTCTTGCTTTTCTCTAGTGAATTGATTTAGGAGAGAGGGGAAACTTATTTTGGAGAAAGCAAGTTAAAGATTTTTTGTTAATGATAAGTGGCTGAGCATAATTCAGTTTATTACTAATTCCAAAGAAAGGAAACAGAACCATGATGTCATGTCTTTTTAGCTCCATTCAAACATTTCATCTCCTCTTTTTCTGACTGAAGTGACTCATAAAATCATAGACATTAGGCATGGCAAAGACCTTTAAGTTCATCTTGCCCATCTATCTGCCACCACTGGCTTGTTATTTAGAATGGTAAACAAGAAAACCATGTTAGAGACAGACACAATGTTCTCTTAAAGAATTGGGAGTACTAAGATATTCTTTAGTCATCGTGTATATCACCTTGGGTCTGAGACCACAGACCCCGATGTCAATGTGAATTAAGTCAATGCTACATGGTGTCTAATGGGGCTGAAAGAGAATCATAGAATCATAGAATGACAGAATGGTTAGAGTTGGAAGGGACCTTAAAGAACATGAAGTTCCAACCCCCTGCCATGGGCAGAGACACCTCCCACTAGACCAGGTTGCTCAAGGCCTCATCCAGACTGGCCTTAAACACCTCCAGGGATGGGACATCCACAACTTCTCTGGACAACCTGTTCCAGTGTCTCATCACCCTCACAGGAAAGAATTTCTTCCTCATATCTCATCTAAATCTCTCTTTCACTTTAAAAGCATTACCCCTTGGCCTATCACTACACTTTCTGACAGAGTCCCTCTCCAGCTCTCCTGTAAGCTCCCTTCAGATACTGGAAGGCTGCTATAAGGTCTCCCCAGATCCTTCTCTTCTCCAGGCTGAACAGCCCCAGCTCTTTCAGCCTGTCTTCAAAAGAGAGGTGCTCCAGCCCTCTGATCATCTTTATGGCCCTTTGCTGGACCTGTCCTTTCTAAGTTGAAGACTCCAGAGCTGGACACAGGACTCCAGATATGGCCTCATGAGCACAGAGCGGTAGAATCACCTCCCGCAACCTGTTGGTCACACTTCTTTTAATGCATCCCAGGATACGGCTGCCTTTCTGGGTTGCCAGTGTGCACTGCAGGCTCATGTTGAGCTTCTCATCCATGAGAACTCCCAAGTCCTTCTCCTCAGGGCTGCTCTCCAGCTCTGCCCAACCTGTATTTGTGCCTGGGATTGCCACGTCCCAGGTGCAGGACCTTGCACTTGGCTTGGTTGAACTTCATGCCATTTGCACTAGCCCACCTCTCCAGCCTGTCCAGGTCCCTCTGGATGGCATCCCTTCCCTCCAGCATGTTCACTGTGACACTGAGCAGTGTGTCTCAGTTGTGCCTCAGCAGAGTTTCCAGGAGGATCTGCTCCATGATCTTGCCAGGCACAGAGGTGAGACTGACCAGCTTGTAATTCTCTTGGTCTTTTTTTTTTCTTTTTTTTTGAATATTGGGGTTATTTTCCCCTTTTTCCAGTCAGCGGGAACTTTGCCAGATTGCCATGATTTCTCAAATATGATGGAAAGCGGTTTAGCAACTTCATCCACCAGCTCACTCAGAACCCATGAATGAATTTTACCAAGTCCCATGGACTTATGCACCTTCTGGTTCCTCAGGTGGTCTCAAACCTAATCTTCTGCTACTTTGGGCAGCTCTTCAAACTCAGAGCCCCTGGTTTTGCCTTCCATGACTTGGGCAGTGAAGTTTGAGACCTTGCCAGTGAAGACTGAGGCAAAAAAGTCATTCAGTAGCTCAACCTTATCCATATCCTGGGTGGCCAGGTCTCCCATTTCCTTCCGAGAGGGCCCACAGCCTCCCTAGTCTTGCCTTTATCCCTGACATATCTGTAGAAGTTTTTCTTATTGTCTTTGATGTGTCTAGCTAGATTTAGTTCTATCTGGGCTTTCGCTTGCCTGATCTGGTTCCTGGCCACTTGGATAGTTTCTCTATATTCCACCCAATCTACCTATCTTGCTTCCACCCTCTATAGGTCTCCTTTTTGGTTTAGATTTCACCTTTCTGAGACGAAAGAGCCTTTCCACCCCTACCCACCCCCCTCCATGTCTTCTTGCTTATATCACTTCTCACAAATGTTTTGTCACATGTCACATTTGGTGACTTCCTTTTAAATTTAGTGGTTTAATTTTCAGAGCTACTGGTTTTCCTGAGCCACTGGTTGAACTCACTGGGAACAATAAAGCCCCAGAACAGGGGGCATCTGTGACTGGCAATGCTTTAGGTCAAATACTCAAAAATAGACCTACTAGAAAGAAACACAACCTGCTGGAAATGCAGAGTACGAGAGGCAGGCCTTGAAATAAAAACTGGTGGAGGAGAAAGAGTCTGTTGTTGCACCTTTGTAAAGAACCTGGCATATTTGGACCCTGATGCCCCAAGATGAGGCTGAGGAACACATGTCAAATCACTGCCTTTCTGTGGGGCAGGGACCATCCTTGAGGGGTATAGGGTTATGGCATACCAACTCATGTCTGGGGCTCCTCAGTGACATACAGTGCCTTGTAGGTAGGAACTGAAATCACACACAAGCCAGTCACATCCCTGACTGTCCTCCTTACTCTTTCATCATTGCTGTTCTGACATGTCTGCTATCGCTGCTGACAGCAAGCCTAGGTCTTCTGGCTGCTGTCCTGAGACCGTTTCTCAGAAGCGGGCAATACAGCTTTGCATCAGCAGCTGCCAGCGTTACCTTCTCAATTTGCTTGTTGTCTGGTCACATGTGTTCTCTAATGTCATAAGAACCCACTGGAAATCATTATCCACAGGACAACATGTGAAAACATCCCTGATGACCTGCATCTATTCTGCCTGATGAGTTCACACCTCAGCTCCAAAGATCACTTTTGCTGTGGCCTCAGCAGTGTGTGGAGATGGACTAAGCATTCTCTCTGTCACATGAGCGACTGGGACAGCCACCCTCCCACTGAGCCTCCTTCAGGGGGATGCCCTGACTTCTCCGACTTCTCCATTTCCATGGCAGGGATCTCTGTGAGAGCTCACTGCCTCTATGCCCCTGCAAGGGAGGATAATTAACATGCAGCCTGCCTGCCTGTGGAAAATAGCTGTATACCTAGCAGCGAGGGATAACCAAATCAACACCCAGTCAGACTCCATTAACATGGCCCTTGGGAGGCAAATGCCTCTTAACAAGAAATTATGTGCCACTGATCATTCCAGCAGCCAGGGTTGCTGATTGGTTCACAAGACAGTTTTTCTCTCATGAAACATGTTCAAACAGCATCTTTCACAGCAAGTGAATCTGCTACCTCCAAAGTGAGCGTGAAACGGAAGGCTGTCAATGGGCAGTTTCCCTGCAGGTGTTGCAAGAGGCACAAATCTCCCTAACATCAGAAGTGTCCTGGATTGCAAGCATTACCATGCAACAGTATATATACACCTCTCAGTTCCCTCCTTCGCACCTCCTTTCAAGCCCTAGCTAGGAAAATGGGCAAGAAGTGGGCTGAATATCAGTTTAGGGTCCCCCCAAAACTCAAGACTGGGTTATGATGATCTGCCACCTCAGAAGTAAAGCCAATGGTTCAGTAACAAATTCCACAAGCTGCTGCTCCATAGTGGTATTGACACAGCAGCACTGGCCAGTTTGTGTACAGGTTGGGAGAAGGGACCTTATTTCTGGTGCAAAACTGCAGCTAGGAGGAAAGGCATGTCCTCTGGGATCACCAAACTCATTTTGCCATAGCTTGATTTTCCCTCAATTCAAGGGTAACACTTGTTTTGGCACTACCTTTGTTCATCTTATAAAATTTCTTGAATAAGTCTCCTTATATTGGGAATGGTTGTGCCCTTGGTCCCTTCCCCTAGCTATATCCCATCCTCAGAAATTCTCTTTCACTGAATCCCTTTCAGTTCCTCCTGAAGGCAAGGAAATTTCCAAACAGCAACCACTGAACAGCCATTATGCAAGCAGTTGGGCTTGCGACTCTCCAGGGCTCTGCTCAGCCTCCAGCTCCCAGGTACCTCCAGCAGGACACAACAGAGAAACTTTCTGTGATGACTTTGCAAGGCTTTGCAGCCCTTGTGGGTTGCTTTTCATGCCAGAGTCTCTGCAACAAAATGAGCTGCTGGTCCCTTGGCCAGAAGCGGCTACCTACGCCACTTGGGTTGGGGGGATGCAAAGCAGGCAAGGGAGAAGTCCTTTCTGTTATCTCTGCTGGTGAAGACATGCCAGCAGAGGCAATAATGGGTCCCCCCTGGCCTCGGCAGTGCTGATGATGCTGATGTTGGATCACCGTGAGGGAACATTACATGGCTTTATATTTGTGATTTACATAGATTGCATTGTAGAGGTTTACAGTCTAATATATGCATTTGCTGCTCTGTTGGGAGCTGTAAAGAAGAAAATCATGTAATAAAGAGCCTTCTGGTCCTGACATAAAATTCAACATAATACATATTATTATCTCTGCCTCTGCCAGCCCTTCCTTCTTGTTGTTGCCTACATTTTCAGTGTCTGGCAGTGTTACCAGCTCCTGAATGTCAGCTAAGACTCCTTGTTGCTGCAGATTAGAGCAGAGAAAAAGTCTGATGAAGAGGTGAACAAGAAGAAATGCAGGAACACTCTCCAAGTGTGTGAAAGGCAGGTGCAAACAAGGAAGGGTTAAACTTTTCTCCCATCCACTCCAGGAAGGCTAAAAACCTCAGTCCTAGATTGCAGTAAAGTGTGCCTGGGTTCAGCTTTAGGAAAAGCTTTCTAGAGGTAAAGAGGGGGAAAGGCAGCATCACTCTACCTTGGCAGAGGATGGAGAATGGTTTAGATGAACAAGTCAAGAATGATTTGCAGCTTTTATAGGCAGATCTCAAGATTTCTACAAGCTTATCACTGGTTTTGATAAAATCCTTTCTGATTCCAGTTTGATATATGCTAGAACTGATTTATTAACAGGTCTCTTCTCTGTGCATTGTAACTAATTTCAGAAAAGCAAAACCCATAATAACATTTAATTTCACACAGCAGCAATCCCTTTCAATCTTGAAGTAGTTTAGTGGCTTCTTGATAATTTGTGTGTTCATAGCCTTTCCCAAACCAGCCTATTTACATATCCCAGAGTGGGCTGCTATTCCTGCCTGGATTGCCACTCACCTTTGCTAGAAAGCGTAATGTCAGCACTCTTTCAAGCCACAAAGGCAGGTGGAGGAACTGAAAAGTAGGTTGTTTCTTTGAGAACCAGGGTAGAGTTCGAAATAAAGACCTAGTGCCTGCCTCTTCCCATCAGTAGTTTCTCCATCAACTGGAGCAAAAAAATAATTTTCCACCCTTAGAGGTCTTTCCAGACTTAGAATTTTTTCCTTAGGATGAAATTCCAGTTCTAAGTTTCAGATACTTTTTGTGAAGAGGTGGAAAAGAGGTGGGTCCGATGATTAAAAATCAACTCACAGATCTGGAGACCCTACCTCACCAGGTGACAGTTCTCCACTTGCCGTAAAAAGCTTGTGTTTAAGTCTCTAGGGTTTAGTTTTCAAGTTAAGGCCTATACTCTGTTTCTGAGTAGATCATTACTCTGGGCTGGCTCCTTCTGAACCATTCTTGTTGTCCGTCATCTGCTCTATGTGACAGCTCCACAGTCAGACTGTAATTCCCTTGCTTTTGAATACAGTGTTCATCTTTGCATGGAACTTTGTCTCACCTCTTCCTGCAGCTGTTGTGTCCTTTGATTGGCGAAGGGAATCTCACTGAATTGACCAGAGAGCTCTGTCATGTTTCTAACTTGATTGGATTTGCTTGGTCTGATGTCATATGGAAACTGTATCTGATGTACTATTTTAGTGGCTTCCCTAGATGGTGAGCTAACTGCTTTTGCAGTATTGCTGAGTTCAGGACTCTGTATTTTTGGAGTAACATTTACTTATTTGGTGTTTTATTATAATTGCCCACTCTTCTCTGAAAATAAAAGGTGGTTTCCTTCAGCAGCAGGAAAACTCTGTCATGTAGGTTTCTTAATATTCAGTAAACCTATACCGAATGACTAAGAATAGCTATCAATTCATACCAGCAGGCTGTGTTGATATATTTACAATCATCAGAAAGGGTCTGACAGCTTGTCCAAAAGCAGAGGTTTTTCTTTTTTTCTTAAGCTCCTTGCAAAAAAAGAGTTCAATAAGAAAAATGTTTTCTGTGAGAATGCACTAGGCAGTGCAAAATGAAAGAAAACCCAAATTTGCAGCTAAAAGGTTACACATCTCCATACAGAATTACTATCCTGCTTTATATTTGTGTTCTGGAGTGTTGACAGGACTCCCTGCAGGAACACCCTGGGGCTTCCTGGCCATGGTACGTCACAGTGGACAAGCAGTCCCAGAGGGGACGCTGGTCCTCAGATAAAAGGGAGACATTCAGCAGGCAAACTGCAGCTGCCTTGGAGAAGCACTGCAGCAGAATATTGGAAGTGAGGTGTTTTCCTTTTTCTCAGCATTTTTTTACACATCCCCAGGAAAATCTTCACAGAGCGCAATCATGTTCTGTCAAATTCCATATACAGGCAAACAAACATAAATCACATTGAGAGACAATTCCCATCCAGGCCCTGCTGCTTGCTTCTGTAAATCTGAGCTTCTGCCTTGCCAGTTTACTGGTGAAGAAAGGGCTATGACGAATTCTCCCTCAGGGGTCTGTATTTCTGGGCTGTTGGGGCTATATATCTATGCCAGCTGACAGCTATTTCCTCCGTTGCAACTTATCCACTTACAACAGGAGCACTTTTAGCCTGCACTCCACAGTCACAGCTATTTTCATCAACCTCTTTTGCAAATTCTGCATTCTGCGCATCCTCCTTTTGACATGCACGTCCTCTTCAACCAGATCATGCAAGCAAACAGCTGCTTTTGCAGCACCCCTATCTGGAACATTGCTTCAAATTACAGAAGGCAGAGATGTTTATTAATATTTAAGATCTGTCAGTGACTATATTAGCCAGGCTGATGGTTCTGCTGAGATCTGCACTGCAAAAAGAAATGAACAAAGGAACAAAATTAACAAAGGGATCTGAGATCTTGAAATCATTACTGTTCCGTGGCTACCTTCCTTGAAGACCAGAGGACTGTCTAAGGGAAATAGCTTGATGCCTTTGCCCTGCCCCTTTACACTTCTCAGGGCATCAGTTGTTTTCTGCTGCTGGGGAGCAGGTATTTGGGTACCTTGCCTCACTTGTTGTGTCTTCATGCTTATGGAAGCTCTTAGGTTTTTTTGGTTCAGACTTGCTGAAGGACAGCAGTACTGCTGATGGAGTAAGCAGTGATCTCCAGCTTTTTTTGTATCTTGAAGGGTTGTCTCTCCTCCAAGCCTGGCAGCATTAGAGATTAGATTTCCAAGGATTCAGATCAACACATAGCTGAATCACAGAATCAGAACCACAGAATTATATGGGATTGGAAGGGACCTCTGGAGATCATCTAGTCCAACCCCCCTGCCAAAGCAGGCTGCAGGTGGGTTTTGAACGTCTCCACCACCACTCTGGGCAGCCTGTGCCAGTGCTCTGCCACCCTCAAAGTGAAGAAGTTTCTCCTCATGTTTTGATAGAACTTCTTATGTACAAGTTTGTGCCCATTTCCTCTTGTCTCTCACTGGGCACCACTGAAAAAATACTGACCCCCTCCTCTCAACACCCACACTTTAAGTATTTAGAANCTAGACACAGTATCCTTGCTCTGAGGAGCTGCTATTTTCACCCATTTATTTTCAAATATCAACCAGAGCAAAAGCAGGCCATCCAAACTCAAGGCTGGGACTGTGGGAACCAAGGTTGATCTTGGTTCTGCTGTGTGACCTGAGATTTTGCTTTCTCCTCCCTCTGTGCACTGCTTGCAAAAGATAGATCTTGTTCTTTGAGGCAAGACCCATGGTAAGGTGCATTACTGTCATAGAATCATAGAATCATGGAATGGTTTGGGTTCGGAGGGACTTTAAAGATCATTGAGTTCCAACCCCACTGCCATGGGCAGAGACAGCTCCCACTAGAGCAGGTTGCTCAAAGCCCCATCCAGCCTGGCCTTGAACACCTCCAGGGATGGGGCATCCACAGCACTTCTGGGCAACCTGTTCCAGTGTCCCGGCAGCTGTCTAGGGAAGGTTGTGGGAAGAACTGATGCAGGCACCAAGTGGTATCTCCAATCAGGCTGCTGCCGCCTGTGTGGCTCCCCAGCAGAAGTGTGTTGCTAAGTTCCCCAAACAGCCCTGGGAGTGTGTCATTCCCTGTGTGGGCGGGTATAAAAAAACTGTTTCAGAAAGTTTCAAAGGCAGCTTAACAGCAGTGAGAAGAGCTGCAGCTCCTTGCAAACAGCCCAGGCCCATTTGCAAAACACGAATGCCACCCCCACGCTCGGCACAGAGATCAGCTGACAATGGCAGGAAAAATGTAATTTCTTCCCTAAAAACAAGAATGATCCTCTCTCAAAACTTGATCCAAAGAGTTTTGAACTCTTTTCAATGCTGACATCTGATTTAAGGTGATTTTATTTACATCAGATATTTTACGTATATACATATGCTCTAGTCCAAATGCACATAGGCTTGTACGCACCCAAGACGTCCCTTTGCAATTAATTCAAGCAGGGGTTGGATGCGTCCCTTGGCACAGCCTCAGGAGTCAAGTGCAGGATGAACTGAAGGGAGTTACGCTTAAAACTGTGAAGTTGTTGCTGAACCCAGTGTGCAAACCATGTCCTGGGTGTCCCAGATCACTCTGCCCACAAGACCGGTGATGACCAAACTGTTGAGTCTGGTATGACACTTTCTCAGAAGCTCTGGTCCAATGAAGTAGGAGACAGTGGATTAGACCACACTGACTACATCCTTGCTAATAAATCGAATGTGCCCAGGGCTGTTCTCTGGTGCTGAAGTCTGTGGGCAGGAGTGGCCTATGCCCATTCTACTCTCTTACCTTCTGTCAGGATCATCGCAGCAAAGATGAACATTGGGATTGCACCTGCTCTGTTCTTCACCATGCAGAGGCATCATCTGGGACATTGATATCTGGCACAACCAAAACCACACCCAGGACTTTTCGAACTATCTCATACTGTGAACAGTCAAGTTCCAATGCCAGAATATTAACAAGGACTTTCTAATATTATTACACATGCAGACCATTGAGTTTCTGGATGCTGTTGTCTTGTCTGATGGCGTCTGAGTCTCTTGTTGGTCAGTGGAAGCTTCTTAGAGCAGTTCATTGCCACTGTATTTTCCCTCTGCTTGCCTGTGTGCTCTTACTCAGTTGTATGTATCATTCTGCTTTTCTGTCCTCTACCTTCAGATCCATCAGTGAAGCAAGAGTGAAGCAAGAGAAGTATAACGCCCCTGCCACTAGCCACTGGTGCTGGTGAGACAGACTCAGTGCTGGCAATTCCCATGGGTTATAGAAGGTTGCTGTAGGGCAGGGTAGAAGTTGGAGTTGACCAAGTCCTCACTGCGTTTCTGGATCAAAGCACCCTTGCTCATCACCCTTGCCTTCACATCACCCTTGTGTGATGTGAAGACCTTTTCATTCTGTTGAATTGCTCAGCAGATTTTTGGATATAACATACAAATGACAATAAATTTCAAATTACAGAGAAGTTAAAAGGCACCAAAGAGAGTTTCTTGTGTTCTTCTGCTATTTATTCTGGGCCCTTAATTGCAGCAGAACTTTTTTTTTTTTTCAGTCTCTTGCAATTAGAGAGTACTTCCCTAATGCTCCAGTTTTTAAACTGATTTCTTTCTCTCTCTCAAAAATCCCTTCTTTTTCACTTTCTCCCTATTTTGCTAAAATTTTGACTGGCATAAGCAATTAGCTACTTCTGTCCTCTCTTCATTTAACACTGTTCAACTCCCAGATAAGCAGTGACACGTAAAATGAAAATATCAATGCTATCCTAACCATCTGCATGTGAAGGGGAAATGTCATTGACCTCCTGAATGACTGATATATGCAGGCTTGGTCTTCAGGGAACACCCTTGACTTTTCTTGCTTAGTGGCTCTTCTCCTCCCAGAAACTCAGCTTCAGTCCCTGTTTGCATGGAAGAGTGATGTAAACAGCATAAGACAAACAACAAGTTAGTGGGATGTCTGTCGGCAAGATTCCCAGTCTCTCCTTTCTACTCTTTACTTGCAGAGAGTGGTCTCTAGGTTTGGCATGAGGAGAGAGAGAAACCCAGATCCGCTCAGGGAAGAGATCTCTGTTGGGCAGTTTTTTCACAGTGCCTCGAACAGGCTGCTCTTCAGTCACCCACCTTTCTACTTTATCGCTAGACAGGTATCCTGATGTGGCAGAAAAAGCTTCACATGGCTGCAAGGCAACAGGTTTTAAACATCTTTGGGTTCATTATCCCATTATGCCCATTATCCATTGCAAAGCTACCACCCATCCACCATGTCAACTCGTTCATCTCATTTCAGAAGTAGAACTTCTGGTAATAGAAAAAAGACTCTGCTTTCCTGCATCAGGATATGAGCCTTGATTTACAGCCTATGCCTCCCTGAATTTCCTTGTAGGACCTTCACATGATTTTGGTTTGCAGACATATGTCCTGGTAGCTCAGGCTGGCTCCACATGGGTAGGCTACACTGCTGAAGCATGACTTTGTAGCTGTCATACAGCCCTGAACTCAGAGACTGATGAAAAATCTGACGTGGTGGGAGAGGAGGGCATGCATCTAACAAAAATGCCACTTACTTTATATTCCTCAGCAATTTTGTAGCAAAATATATGTTATTACTGAAGTAATTTAGCATTATTTTTAATAGCACAAATATTGAAAGCTGGCAGATTGTATACCTTTAGGCCCTGGAGAACCCTTCCAAGAGCTTTCTTGTTTGCTCACCTGTGCTCCTGTAGCATAGGTAAAGAAAAGTACATGTTGTTCTCTGGCCCTTTATAAGCTAGAAAAGAGCTTGCCTGGAATTCATAAGCCAATTAGAATAATGCAAAATTTTAGCAGCAGTTGCAAGTTAAATAACTACAACCTTTTCAAGAAGGAAACCAATATGTATTATTAACCACCTGTATTACTAAAGTTATTGCCCAGTATTTACAGTGACACTGGCTTTATACTGCTGATATATCTGTCACTCATCCACTCACTTCAAGACATTTAGAGGGATGTAAACTGTTCCTTCTTTCCGTATATGCATTATTCATTGCAGTGCAACACAAGTAAGGGTAAAAGCTGAGACCCATAATTAAGAAACAGACCTAAGAATGTTCCTAACATTATTCGTGTGTAGCTGGCCTGAATTCAGTTCTCTATAAAATGCAGTTGCTACACCACTTGAATCCCAGCACTGGTTAAAAATGCCTTTTACCCTTGAAAGCCACAACTATATAAATGCACATATTCTGCAAAAACTGGAAAAAAAGATAAAATAAATTATTGAGATTCCATCCACTCACTATAATTCGAATCATGAGCTCTCTTCTCTTCCTAAAAAATTCTGCTTTAAAAACTGGTGTTTCTACGCAGTGATCAGTCTATACATCAAAACAGCAGAAAGGTCAGTCAGCCACAAAATGCTGATAAGAGCCAGTTAATAAAACACATAAACAAGTCCTGATTTTGCAGATGTTCAGATTAGCTGCTGGCTGGGATTAAACCACAATTTAAATTCATGTATTTCCAGGTATATAGTGGCCATATTTTGGTTGTTCGGTATGTTTCAATAAACGATTGTTCAGCTGCTTTTTCCAAGTCCATCACCCTCCTCCAATATGTGGAAAATGATGTTTTGCCACTCAGCTTTAGGATAGCAGCACTGAAAGGGTACCTTTATTTTCTTACAGGAGAACTTAAATCCCATTGTAAGTACATAGACTTGCACTGATGCAGAATGCAAATATGGATGTTCTATCCAAGGTCAAGTGTGGCATATTTCAGTGTACAGTGCTTCAAATTAACTTCTCTAATTATCTTACTAAACCTGGGTCACCTTTCATCTGCCATTAGGCAGTGTTGGTTGTGCTAGTGGTCTCCTGCATTTACATTCCAAAGAAAAGAAGTTTTGCAGCAGATCTGAAGAACCCCAGGGCCTTCCTCCAAATGTGAAATGGCTTCTGCCCTTGGAAGTTCAGGCATGAAGTCCTTCCTGGCTTTCTTGCAGCAAAACTAAACTGATGGCTGTTGATAGGGAGGGCTCCAAGCAAGGAAAATCTCTTTGCTCTGCAGAGTACCAAGTGCAAGGGGGACAGGATGCCAGTGGGGGTGACCCTGGGCCATAAAGGTCACTACTGTCACCTACCTATTTTGGGTTTACACACATCTTCATACCCTTGTTTGCTTGGATTTCAGTGATTTCAGCAATGCTCATGTCCAATTTTCTACAGTTATTACATTTCCTTTAAAATAACATGTATTTGTTTTCCAAGTGCTAAAGGAACCTTGTGGTACAGTCTCATGAGACTCATCTCAGATTTTGTGCTTTGCTGTAGGCATCACTCCACCTTGCTTCCCACCCTCAGCAATACCACATGCATGTCTGACCTCATCTGCCCATACACTACAGAAAAAAGGTCTCCATGGGGCTCAGTAAGAGATTTTGTTGTGAATAATTCCTTCCAGCCCAGTAGCAGCATTCATGTGAATGTGTCAAGTGCTCTTTCTCTCCCATATTCTGGCAAACATCTCTCTTCTTTTGACAAGGCATTGAAAACTTCAGTATTTTTATTGGAAATTTCAAACACAATAATAAATCACAGTATAACGTTAATGAAAATAAAGAAAGAAGTTGGGCAAAAGAAATGCTATCCCTGGCTGAATATCTTTATGACATGAAGAGGCTGATATCCTGTTGGAATAACCTTTCCAGCAAGGTGCAGTTATGGATAAGCTTCACATTGTCCTTGCTACTATGACAGGAAAGCACTTCTTTAGTAGAGAGGGGAAAACTGATACTCGTACCTGCAAGTCTGCCTTTACAGTTGCTGAAATAGGAAATCCAGTGTTAGAAAGCAGCAGTTAAACTGAAGACTGAAGAAATTACCATTAGAGCTGAAGACCAAAGGCACTCTCATCAACATAGAATCCTAGACTGTAAGAAGTCACCCATGGATGGCTTCAAGAAGATTATCATTTCCTGTATATAGGAAATCAGGAGCTCAGCCAGCTCCTCTGTGCCTCCCTAGCCAGATTAAACAGTGGTTTTCCAGAACAAAGCTGGGAGATATCAAAAGAACTGTCCCCAAAATGTGCACAAACCTGAAGAGCTTCTCTAAGGAATCAGATTTAAAGAGCTTCTCTAAAGAACCTGTTCAAAGTTTCTAAAGGCACTGGCAAGTGTTCCATCCATTTCACCTAGCTTCGGATCAGACCCCAGAAAAGCCAGAACCGAGCAGGACATCTTGGGGAAAGCGGCTGGGTTCAGGACCCCACTTGGAGCCAGTCGGTAAACTTCACAAGCCCTGTTGTTGGCAAGTAGCAGAGCAATCATCCCTCAAAGGCTGTGAGACTTCACACTCCTCCATCCAACTTGTGTGTAGGGCCACAATGCCGCAGGGATGTCAGATGATGCTCCATGAAAAGCAAGAGGCATGATGGATGTCAGCAGCCTGTGTTCCACTCAAATAAGAACAGCTTCCTTGCTTTACCCTCCCAATGGCATTTCTGCAAAACCAAAACATTTAGGGACCAAAGAGAGAGGGACAAACAAAGCAACAAACTGTCTGAGAAGATACGTCCTTGCACTAGCACTCCAATATTTCAGAAAGCCAGCATTTTACTCTGGAAATAATTTAAGGCTTTCCAAAAGAACTGGAAAACTGAAAGTGAAGGGTAAAGTAGCCTCAAATTGCTGTAGATATCCCTTTCATTACTTTCTTCACTGTGGGCAAGGGCCAGAACCTTAGTTCTCTCTCACACAAAGTTAAAGAGAAAGCAAGATGATTTTTAAAGAGCACTGAAGTGACTCAGCCTAATTGCTCCAACATCAGCAATGGCAACTGAAACACGCTTGAGATTGCTGTCGTGACCTGGTGCTTTGCTTCAAGCCACATGCTGGCAAATAATAAAACCAGTCTTTCTCCCTAGTGAAGGGCTCATTTGAAAGGGGGTTCATTCCAGTGCATACTTTCTTCTGTTTTCAGTATTGATGGTTTTCTTTCTGTGGAGCTGTGTCGCTTCCTGCATCTCAGCTGGTTCACAGTTCACACACTGTCCAGTCCAAAAGTGGCGATAGCCAGAGAAGTGCCCACTAGATGTGTCAGAATGCAGCTCCCCTGCTTGGTGCATTTGTGGGGTTAAAGGTGCCCTGTTCATCATTCATCACCCACTGAACAGCTTAGCAACGTTCTTTTGCTGCTTGGCTGATCCAGAAAACCATGCACATCTTATCTCTTTCCCCAGGAAGATCCTGCATGCCCAATATCTCATCCAACTTTTCAACCAGCAGAAGACGTTATCGTAGGAACCTTGATTACTCATGCCCATTGCTACATCCCTGGCCTTGTCTGGGGCTGAATTTCCTACCTGCATTCCCAGAAGCCCAGAGAGCACTTCTTTCAATCCTTCACGCTCCACTAAAGTGAACCTCTGGGTGTGTTTTTTTCCACCTGGGGAGCATGTTGCCCACTGGGCCTTCTCAGGAGAAGAAAGAGTAGAAATGTTGTTAGCAGCCTCCCATGGATAGTTGGGCAGCTCCACCAACTAGGCTGAGTTAAAACCACCACCGAACTTGAGTTTCGGTGGGTCAGGACACAGCACTGTGAGAGAAATCAGTCAGTTCCTTGCAAAGGTGTGCTCCAAAGCATGATGCCGTACTCAGCAGCTCCTCCTTCACTGTGCATGGAAACCACATTTCCAGACATGTATCTCCCTCATCAGAAGTAATCAGGACAGCCCCTGCTTGACTGTGATTGTTCATTTCCCATCACATTAACTGGTGGCTCCTCATCATCCTTGTGTACCTGGGCCAAGAATGGGCACATGAAGGTCATCTGCTGGCAGTAGAGACCTGATCTCACTAATACCTCGCTGGTGGGTTTAGGTCCCCCTTTTGTTAGACACTGAAGAGACAGCTGTACAACATATTTTTTTTCTGCAGGCTGCTGTCATCAGGCTCCTTTCCCCTGCCCAGGGCTCTTTGCTGCGTTACCTAACCCTGAAATACAGAAGGGAATTTCAGTCTGCCATCCTGCCCAAGAGTGAAGGCAGCATACTGAAGAGGTTGGGCCCACATCCAGCCCACTCTGAAGACTAACACAGACCAAGGCATGTCTAGTGGTGTGCATACCACAAGAAATCTGGTTTGCTGCCCAAGGCTGCCAAAATCACATACAATTGTGGCTGTTCCACGCCACATTCCACAGATATCAGGAGGCCTTCTGGCTTCAAAACCTCACTTCTCCTGGCACTCCAGTCCTTCATCATCACCTCAAATGTCTCAGGACACTTGAAGTCCCTCTTTTTGCCCAGTACCAGCCTGCAGAATGTATTTGCCCAGATCCTCTGGAAGGGTTCCTTCAGGTGGATACTTCTCTTAACTGCTGTTCACCCTCTGGGATGCAGACATCACATCTCAAATCTGTCTCAGCTGGAAGTTTGAAATGTCACAGAGACATCTGCTGAGGGAATCAGGGACAAAGTCATGCAGCACCCACTCCCATCAGGAGTGGTGGAGCTGTGCCCTGTGAGAGAGATCTCTGACAGTTTTGTATAAAGTGCTGCTGTTTGTGCCAGGAACCACAAGGTAACTCCACTGAGCAGGAATAGCTCTACCTATAATTATACTAGAAAAAAAAATAAAGTATTTCCTCCATCAGCAGAGAGCTCTTCTGTAGAGGAAGGTAGAAATGTAAGCAAGAGTGCAACATATCTTTCCTCCTACTCAGAGTGGTTTTGTGGTTAGCATCCTTGCTACTTTGAGGACCTCATCTCTGAATTGAAAGGGAACAAACATTGGAAGAGGCTCTTCTAATAACATTTGTAACCTGTTCCAAAAGGAATTAGAGCCTAGTCATGTCTTGCTTTCTAATGGAGGAGAAAAGTGTGGATGATTAACTTAGTGTGGCTTGGACACTCTTGACACCATCAGTATCTTTTTTTACTGCCACCAGCACTTATCCAGGACAAGGATCCCTATTGTGCTAGGTGCTCTACAAATCAAAGCTAAAACCTTGGAAATTATAAGAAAAATGCATGAGTCTGTCCCCAAGGGTTCACATCTTGGAAAAAGTGAGAGAGAGACAGAGGGAGCAAAAGGAGACAGCAGGGGAGCACTGGTCACCATGGCAGAAGGCTGCTTTAGACCTCTGGCTGCACAGCTATCATGAAGTCATTTAGCACTGAGCAAATAATGAAAACAGTTGTTCATGAATATTTTATCGGAATGTTTTCAGAAAGGATGTATTTCAATCATGAAGCATGTATTAGCCCAGTGGGGCAGAGAGATGAAAGAGAGGAAGAAGGAAAAGGAGGAGAGGAGAGTGAGCAAGCTCTGAAATAATTAATTATCAAACTCCAACTCACATGAATGACTTCCTGCTAAAATCTTTTTATGGACAAATGCAACAGAGATATCAGACCAGGACAGGCTTTGTGCCTCACTGGCACAGCCCTCCTTTTGCAGCTCTGCTGTTGCAGTGTGGAGGATGTTTAAGCATCCACCTGGTCTATATTTGCACCTCAACTTTTACCCTGCTTGCTGGGGCAGGCAAAGCTCATGTCGTCAGCAGCTCTGCTGGGGGATGCTACAATAGTAGGGCAGGCTATTTGACAGGCTTGAAGGGTTTTCAACTGGGTTTTGCAGGAAAAGCAAAGGCAGGCCAAGAGCATTCCTCTGCCTGCCTGTATGTGATGGAGTAGTTCTGGGTACAAGATAGCCAAATTAAAAGGACTCACATGGGAAAAGGATTTTGTTCATAGGGGCAGATCCCTTTTGTTCATCCTGGCCAGATGCCCAGGGTAGCACACTCAGCTCCCATCACCTTAAAGGAATGGAACTGGAAAACAAGAAGAAAAGTCCTTTCAGATCAAAGGAAGCCTGCTCTGACTCTCAAGGTTTGCATTTCACAGGAAGACTCCTCTGTTCAACCAGAGCATCCTGCTGAGACTTTTATTCCTCTTCACAGAGAGCAAGTGGCATATGGGTAGCATCCTCCTGTGGTGACTGTGTTTGTGCATTCCCTGCCCCTCCACAGCGGTTCTGCTTGGCACAGGAGGGGCAGACAGGGACAGGCACACAAATACACCACCCTCCTGCTGGCAGGGACCTGGTGTCTGCAGCAGCCGCTGGTCAAGCTTGACCCGCCTGCTGCTGGGCACGCCAACTGGCTTGTGATTTTCATTTCTCGTTACTTTTGGCAGATGCAGCAATTCCAATTAAATTGTGCAGAGCAAGGTATGTATGCAACAGAGTGGAGGAGAAGGGAAGAGAAAAGAAGCAGAGTTCGTGTTCTTGTTTGTACACTCCGGAATAATTCGATATTAAAAAACTTGGCCAGGTTGTTGATGACCCCTCAGAGTCACTAAGAAATATCCTTATTAGCAATCTGTGCTTTTTCTGTTGGGCAATCAGGAGTTATGTTTGTATGCTAATGGGTTTACACTGAGGAAGAACCTTACCCCTGTGGAGCAGTTTGTTAAAGGGTGAAGAGACCTATGGGATGTCCTTTTCTTTCCACCTATTATCATCAAAGCAGCAAATATTCTGACTCGGGGCCCCATGAATCAAAAATAAAATGGTCCCAGCACATCAATGTAAGAATTGCTGCATCTCTGCTCCAACATGCTCCTTTCTTTTAGTATGGCAATAGGAGATACATGGAGCAAGCCTGCAGCGAGAAAACAGTATTATAAAGTGGTTATTGCAGGCATTTGAAGATGCTGGAGGGAGAGTACCAAAGCTAGAGAATCCTTGGGAATACACCTCAAGCCCATTTGCTTTTTTCCTGAGAGCAGGAAGAAGAGCTGACTCAGGCAAGACGAAGGCACGTTAGCGGAATATTCTTGCCATCATGGAGGTGAAACCAGCAGCTCTGTGCTGCAAGACCTACAGGGGTCCCTCATATACTCTTTTGCTTAAGGCACTGCTGCTGTGGGGTCTTGCTGGTCTTTCTGTGTCACCAGGAGACCAACTGGGTTGGGAGAGGCTGTTGTTAGTGCTTGGGCAAGTGACTCATCTATTAGCAGCAGCTTTTCTGGAGAGGCTCCCTGGTCTCTCACCAACATTCTACCCTGTTCATCCTTCAGCAGAAGGATGAGCAAAGCCTTTCCAGCTTACTGTGGCTGCTACTGGGCTCCTTCCAGCTGCCCACCCCTGGGAAAGTAGTGCTGCTGCATGGATGTCTTCTATACACCCTTGGCCCACCTCTGGAGAGAGCTCATTTCCTGCTGAAACAGCATAAGAATGCAATATACCACACCTTCCACCCTTCAGACAGTCTGCACCCATTTGAAAGGGACATTATTTGAAAATAATGTCCACAAAATGCAAAAGCAGGCTGTTTAGATAGAAGAAAGAAAGAGTGAGCCAGGAGCAGAGGAGCAACAAGAGAAGGAGAACTGAGTTACAGAAGATCAAAGTGGGAGAAGTCTACAGGGGAAGAGCAAGGGCTGAGACAAAGTCCTTTAATACACTCCTCACACGTGTGAGCCACTGCACCACTGAAACACAAGACTGTGTGCCTGGGAGTACTGTACAGTTACAGGAGTTACAGGAGAGAGGACTTCTGTGCACAGGAGATTAGGGGCTGGTATCTGCTGGCATGGCAACCCTGCTATGTGTTATAGCTGGAGAACATGGAGTTCTTGTCTTGCAGACGCTGAGTCATAGTCATTTCAGGGTGTTGACAGCTTAATACAAGGTTAGACCTTCCATTTCCATGCCAACAGCAGTGGTGACAAATACAAATGAATTGTTTCAGATCAGCCAATGAACTTGCCCCGTAGTAAAAAATGAGATCTTGTTGAGTCCTCCTCTACTGAGCATGGAGTGGAGTCAAGAGATTAGCATGCCCTCCAGTTTCTTCAGCCTCTGCAGAGGTATTGCTGGCATTAGTAGATGCTGATGGGTGTCTGGGTAGGATTTCTCTCTTACAGCACTTTTTTTTTCTCCTTCTACAATCTTTCCCCATCCAAGGATGAGTTTGGGGGTCTAGTCATAAAGGATGGACAATATTTTCTCTGTCCAATAGAAGATGGAGCATCTTATACCCTTTCCCCAGGTGTGTGTCTCATGTTGGAGAGAAGAGAGATCAGGCCCACTACAGTGAATGTAAAGTACCCACCAACACGGTCGTCCTATCATCACAAACAAGGAACAGGACCATAACCAGAGAGAAGCAACCAAAGCAAAACAAAGACAGGTCACCACAAATGGCACAGAGTTGGTGCCTCACAATGCCCTTCTCCCTTTCCACTATGGGCATTTTGAATTGGAGGGATACTGCATAATGGCCTGTTCATATATCCCAAGGCATAACGAATTGAGCCAAAACAATGAGCCCACAACTTGGAGCTGGGTATCGATGTCACTGCTTCACATGAGACACATACCCACCTGCCTTGGTGTGGGGTCATGGGCCCATCATCATGGACAGAACAGGTCTCAGTGGTGAGGTCTGAGATCTGTTACTACCCAGGCTGGGATGACCCACTGCACCTTGATACAAATAGATCTGGAGGGTCATGGGGCAGTGGGATTGGAGCTGGACACAGTATTTCACTCTGTACACCAATGTTATATAGCAAGAGAGAGGTAGAAAGATACGAACGCAGCTTTTTTCAAATTCAGGAACCTACGCCCAGCTGGTCCTTCAGCAGAATCCTAATAAAGTCATCACAGGGGTTTAATACCCCTGCTATTGCCTATGATACAGAGAAAGGAAGGTTTCCAGGCATATTTGAGTATGAGAAAGTTGACAGTTGAATAATTTGTTGCACAACTTTGTACAACTGTGAAGTCTTCACAAAGTCACAGAATGGCTGAAGTTGGGAATGACTTCTGGAGATCATCTAGACCATCCTTCCGGATCAAAGAGTGTCAGGTGGAGTAGGTTGTTCAGGACCCCATCCAGTGGGGTTTTGAATATGTCCAAGAACTGAGATTCTATGGCCTCTGGGTGCCCTCGGCTGCTGACCACACACCAGACGCAATATCAGGAGGCTCTGCCAGTCCTGAAATGCAAGCTCATCTGTGGCACTGCCCAGTCAGTCCTAATCTAGATCCTGTGACAGGTGTAGGGGCACCACAGGCAAAAAGAACCCTGTGATGTCCCCTGAGCTAAGGGCAACTTCTTGCCACTCACAAAATGGAATCTGAAAACTAGGAATCGGTTCCAGATTTCCCTTCCTGAGTAATGCTCACATATTAAACTCTGTGTTTTCAAACAAAGGAGAAACAAACAGCCATCTGAATGGGAAAAATAAAGGAGGAACCTAATTGATCACCAAAAATTGGTTGATGAATTTAAGTGGTATATAAGTAACTGCATCCAGCCTGAAGGCAGACCATCTATATGTCTATGTGTGTGGACACACACCCATGTCAGCTGTGTCTAAGTCTGTGAGTGCACATGTCCAAGTGTGTGTAAAGTAGGCTTCAACACGTCACCTTTCCCAAATTTTCTTCTCTTTCATCACAAGATGACAACATCTGTTTAAGGGCTAAAAGCTGAGCGTAGGGGGAAATAATCTTCTTTACCATAAACATCCAAATTCCTGTATATGCCAGGAAAACAGAATTGCCCTCATATCTCAGGCTGAGGTCTCATTCTCTCAAGCACAATCAAATGAACTGCTGTTGCTGTGGAGCTTGACTAAAAACATCTCTTTGCATTCTGCTCATTCAGGCCTTTTACGCCTGCTGTTCTCATTATTATGCTCTTGTTTTTCCAAGTGCCGAAATCTCACTCGGACATTTATAGTTTTATCTGCACTTGAATACACAATCAGACACCACAGGCAGCACCAGCCAGCGTCTGAATCATGTCCTTGCCTACGTCATATTTTCAAATTCCAGCAGAAAATATTGATACCAAAATGATCTGATGGCTCAAACCCAGATGTTATGAAAACTGAGCATGCAGAAGGGGCAGACTCATGCTGGTCTTCATTTACAGCCTCTTCTCCCCATTCACACTCTCTTCTCCTGAGCCTTGCATGGATTTCCATGAACAATTATTGTTCCCAGTACATCTTCTTCCACCAACACAGCATCACACACACATTTGGTGGGTGTAGAAATCGCTTTACTTCTCTTCATCTGCCACATCACCATTCAGGAACTTGGTGAGATTTTGGCCTGGCTGGAAGCTCCTATGCTGTTGCAGAGCAAAGGAGGTGATGCTTTTGAAGAAGGGAATGCCACTTGAAGGGCTTGCTGGAGCAAAATTTGGTTAAACTACACTTGTCCTTGAAGTTACAATACAAGAGACTACTTCAGACACAGTAGACACAGTAGACACACTTTTCCTTTTCACTGCCTGCCCACTATGCTGTGACTGTTGTTTGTTCCATTGCCTTGCTGAGCAGTCATGGTAAGGAAGGGGGTGAGGCAGGTCAGAAGGGCTGATGATAATGATAGGAAGCTGCAAGCACCTGCTGCAATGCACTCTCATTGCACATTGCTGCTCTCCAGCCTCTGAGGGCACCAGCCTATTCACTAGAATAAGGATTCATTCTTGAAAGAAATCCTTCAGAGAGAAGTTTTCGCACTGGATTTTGTTTTGTCACTCTGAAGTACAGCAGAGCACCTAGGACATCTGGCAAAGTCTCAAGCAAAGCTGCAGCAGCAGCTTCATATGACAGTTTATCCCTTCTCTGTGTGTTGATGAAACTCTGGTGACATTCCTGTATCATCCTTTTGTCACTGCTACCCAAGCACTCATAGTGTCTCAGCATTGCCACAGGATAAGTTCCTTGTGGCCTAACCATTTGCTGTCTAAGGGTTCTTCTCAGCCATCCTGCTGGATCTCACTGCTAGCAGGCAGTGAAAGAGCAGGATACAGTCCAGATCTTATGCTTTTTATCTTCTAAATTCTCAGAGTGGGGTTGATCCCACGCTGAAGGAGAGACATCAGTCCCAAGCAAGTTATCTAGTCTCTGCTTATCAACACTGGAACATGGATAGGAATTTGCCAAAGAGCAATTAGGTTTGGACACTGCAGTCAGAAGGCTAGGAGGGTTGGATGTCTTCATCTGAAGAGGTAAAGAAACTTAAGCATCAGCAGCAATTTAGTGCAGCGTTTAGTCTAGAAGGTTTGTGTATCTGTCTAGGAGTGCCTGCATTTTAGGTGGTGCCTGCTCCCACAGCAAATTCCAGACAGGGCATTGAGACTTGTGTCCTTTTCCTGGGCCAAACTCCCAGTGGAAATCATGTAAACCTCCAGAAGAGCTCTTTGATACCTGAAAGGCAAGTTGCCACAGGCTGAAGTTTTTGTTACACTATGGGCACAATGGAATTTGTAAATGCTGACAGAGTAATTTGTCATTTATTTAGATCACCATTACTGCCAGTGGAGCTGTTCGATGGGACTTTGTAGGTCCTCTGATGCTCTTCTCAGGACTGAAAACTCTCCTGTCATGTCCCATCCCCTACACTGGATATCTCCCAGCTCCATGCTCTCCTCTGCTGACTGGCACCTCCCTGCTGTCATTCATGGTTCAGAGGCAAATCCTGACTGCACCCTTTTCACGTCTGTATCTTTAGCAAAGACTCTGGAGTCTTTTTCTCACCATCAGTGAAAATAAGTGGTGTAAGCCTGAAGGTGGAACATATTTCCCAGAAATTTGAGATCAGCAAGAAGTATACGTTGTGCAAGTTAAAAACAGTAGCCAGAGCTATTTTATAGAAGAAAGTTAGGAGAAGATATGGGAGCAAAAGCATTTTCTTTATGGGTGGCTTCTCATTCTGCGGCACTTTTTTGCATGACACTACAAGAAGTAAGAGCCAGGGTCTGGGCAATGGCTGCATGGAGCCTGTGCATCCCTGGTCCCTGCTGGCTATTTCTCCCATCAAGTGAAAAGAAGTCCTTCCATCACTTGCCCAAAGGGTCAGGATACCCTCTTCTCCTCCTACACAGAGCTGTTCCTGCTCTCCAGCCTTGGGGAAATGAGGCAGGATTAATAATTGTGATCAATGTGTTCTTGTTTCCAGA
This sequence comes from Pedionomus torquatus, assembly GCA_013398155.1. Taxonomy (NCBI): domain Eukaryota; kingdom Metazoa; phylum Chordata; class Aves; order Charadriiformes; family Pedionomidae; genus Pedionomus; species Pedionomus torquatus. Next base: position 109,059 of record VZRU01006703.1, on the reverse strand, counting down.
TACAGCGCACCAGTAGGTATTTTGTACGTATGATATATGAGTCACTATGGGATGTAGCAGAATGTTTTTGGCCTTGCAGCTGTGGAAATACAGTATTCATCTTCTCTCAGCCTATAAAACATGCAGTCCAGAGACATGATGAATATGTTTTGCAGAAGCTCAAGTGTAAACTCCAGGGAAGTCCCTTGAAAACGTTTCCAAACAAAACGACATTCATTTTGTTAGTTAAACAAAGTAAAATAAACCTTCCAAATCTCCTTACCCCTTCTTCCCCCACCCCTTCTCACTTTCCTAGCTTGTTTCCAAAGCCTCTAGAGAGAGGATTGTTGGGGGCTGGTATTTACTCAAGCCCAGTTTCAGTTTTGGAGTACCCAGCCTTCATCACATCTTGTACCAGTGACTGGCAAGTTGACAGTAATATCTGGGCATGCAAAGGACATAGGCCAAGGGGAAAACAAGAGGTAGGGGTAGTCTAGGGATACAAACCCTTTGCAAGAGAAGATCTCATTTGGCTGTGCAGTGAGGGAACTTGCCTGGTGCTATGCGATGAATTTTCCCTCACTCATAATTCATCTCATGTCTTGCACTTGTCCCCTGCTCAGTTTATCAAACCTGTTGGTCCTGCTGCTGCCCAAAGACTGTATTAAATTGGTTCATCAATCATCTGGCTGCCAGTCACAGACTTGCCAAGGAAGGGAAGAAATGAATGGATAGAAGTCCCATAAAACCCTACAGATAATATCATTTTGATTAGGGAAAGTGCTTACTACTGCAGCCATTTTTAAGCCCATTAGAATAGGTGTTTGCATTCTTCACTGCTTAAATTAAAGCACTTGAAGAGGCTATGAATGGCTGGACAAAAGGTGCCTTTGTGCTGTTTGGCACATCAACCCCAGGGGCTTGGCAAGGGCCCTGGTGGTGCATGTTACCCCATCCCCACCTCTAACTGAGCAGAAACACCTGGATGGATACAGGACTTTGTCATTCCAGGCAAGGCTTCTGTGTAGACTGGGGTGCCTGTGGCACCCAGGGCTGCACAGAGCATGTCCACCACCTGGGCATCCAGGATGTGGCTATCCAGTGAAAGTGGAGTGGAGACCGTACCAGTCTAGCACATTCTGCCTTGCAGTAGTGTGCAGACTAGCAAACTCTAAATGTGACCTCATTTTTAAATTTGGTGGGGTATTTTCCTTACTCAATATTTTTATCTGAAATACTTTTTTTTTTTTTTTAATTAGCTAAAAATGTTATTTTTTTCTTTTTCTGTGGAATTTTAACCTCAGTGTCATTGTGAAAACATTTATCGTTTGATCCAAAAACATGTCAAAAAGGAAGACTGAAGTTTTTTTGACACCTGAAGTCCCAGTGTTGTGGATGGCAGCAATTGCCAAGAAGGGTCTACAACTATTATTGCTCTCTGCATTTGTACCTGTTTTGGCTCTGGAAACTTGAATTGCTGTCGGCTTGACTGTGGTGTTTGATTGTGGGCTTAGGGGGCTTGTCCTCCCAAGCAGACAATTTTTGTCTTTCAGCTAACATTATCCAAGATACACGCACTATGAAGACAGGTGAATGGCCTGACCACTATATGCATTTAGCTGTCTTGCTTATTTTTTGGTTTAATGACCACTGTTTTCACCTATTCTACCACATCAAAGAAAGGCTGGTGAGACTGGGTCTGACTGGGCTCTCTGATCTACAAAAGACACTTCTTGTCCTCATTCCCCACATGCAGGTTGCCAGAACAGAGGCATCCATAGTATGGAAGCCCCCAAACAGACTGTCACTTTTCTGTATCAGGCATCAGATGGGCTGGGTCATAAACTTGTTGGATGGGTACCAAAACTGAGGGACTTTCTCAAAGTGCACAGAGATACCAAAGATCAGCCCCCTGTTTAAAAGACAAAACAAAACAAACAAACAAACGAAAAAAAAAAAAAAAAAAAAAACCAACCAAACAAAAAAACCCCCTGCTTATTAGTTGCCAGATGCTATCCTTTTAAAACTGGCCTCAATTGCATTTTGTGTAATAACTATTTTCCAGATCTGTTTAGGTTAAACCTGCAGAAATGCTGTAATTTGCATATAGTGACACTGGGGAATAATGGGATGGATGTGCTTATTAGGGAATAACAACAAAAAATTTTCTTAGTGATAAGCAAATACTTTTAGACTAGTCTTACACTGGTGGAGAATGATTTCTCTGCTACTATTTCTCCATCTCAATGGAAATCTTTCTGAATAGAAAAAAGGAGGAATATAAGATTGTTCTTCCTATGTACCCTTACCAATGCACTCTACATTTAGAATTTGATATAGGAAAGATTTGATTTTGCTAAGTCACAAAATATGTATCAGGTTAAAAAAAAAAAAAAAAAAACAAAAAAAACCAAACAACAACAAAAATACCAACACCAAAAAACCCAAAACCAAGCACACTCAGATTAGGTATTTTGTTGGAAACTATAAATTCTGTGACAGCGGATGCCAGCTCCCCAAGCAAAATAAAACTATATTGTATCATAATGCTGCAAAATTCAGCAACTGTATGGCAGCGCATGACTAATACAAGAAATCTGGATTTCGCTGGGCTGAACATTTTAACAAGAAACTGGATTTTCACCATAGGTCAGATCCTTTCCCAAAGGTCAGGGCTGTCCTCAAAGAGCTCATCAAGGAAAAAAACCTGGTCTTTCTGAGCAAGTTTGTCGCTAGGTTGAAGATCCTATCAGAAAAAAGGCTATTAGGCCTTGACAGATCAGCCTTCTGAATCCCTTTTGGCTGCTCAACACATAATTTTGGTAGATCCGACCTCTTTTATTGAATCCGATCAAGATATGCTGTCAAGTTTCCAGATTATTTGACATTCTGGTCAATGGTTTCTTTTCACTTTGAGTTTCCATATATTTTTAAGTGAAAAAAATACTGTTTTGAAAAATATACAAAGTTTCATTTAAAAGAGGTCAACCCAAAATGTTGCAGGATTTTCCATAACATAACATGACATTTCAGAAATGTCAAATTGAAATGTTCCAGCATTTTAAAACTTTTCCTTTTTTTTTTTCTGGGATTGAAACTATTTATTTCAGTTTATCCAAAAGCTCAGATAGCTTCAGTGCTGCACATTTACCTTCCCCTTTTATTCCCCTTTTATTTACCTTCAAGCCTTTTATTCTCTGTGATGGGTAGCAGATGCTTGAAAAAAATCTTTGAGGAGACCTCAATGTCCAGCTCTTTCTAAAGCTTTCTCTGCTTTCCTTGACAGCACCTTTAAGCAACTCTAACAAATATGTCCATGATGCCCAAAGCATTTTTCCAGAAAGGGGTCTTCTTTTGAGTGTTTGGAGGTCCCAGTCAAGAATCTCATTAAATCCCTGATCACCCTGAGGAGATGTCTGGCTGGACATCCCTTGCAAAGTGAGTAGGATGCCTTCCCCATCTAAACTGAAGGACATGACAGTAGGCATAAACCTGGGAGTTGTTTATATCTTGCTGTTTTGAATTGATCATTTTTGTCCTGCCTGCAGCCTGGTCTCTCTCCCTCTTTTAATATGTATTGTTTGACATTGTTTCTGCCTGAAACATTTATAAGGCATTATGCTTAAAAAATTAGGTTGATGAATGAGAAGAGACGGTTCTCCTAATAAAGTCATTGACAGAAAGGCCAGAAGCCTTTTTTCATCATGGAAGCTTGTCATTTGGCTTCTGCAAATTGCTCTGAGTAGCAAGATAGGGGAAAAAAAAGACAAAAATAGAGTAATAGATGACACTGAAGTAGAAAGTGTCCCAGAAAATCAAGCATTTGTGGAAAAAATACAATTAAAGCATTATAAATTCCTCACTCATTGTAATGAGGGAACAAAGGCTGTCTCAGAATTTACGGAGCTCATATACCTCTACAAGAAGCACATACCTTTCCTGTAGGTGACAGACCTGTTAGTGGCTGCCAGGTGACCCCGTTGATGTCACACCACAGTCTATAAAAAGGACATCCTCCTTTAATCACACTCCAAAACTGAGATCTACTTCAATGGCCTTGTCAATGGATAGATAAATCTTGTCCAATTTTATCTTTCCTTAGACTGTTTTGAGCAAAGATTTCTCTTTGTCTTGGCTCCTGGGCTTGAAGGTGCCCGGAAGGTGTGTTAGAAGAACTGACATTTGAATACTTCTCACATACTAGCTTTCTGCAGTGGCTATCCTGTTGATGTCACTGTGTCTCTGAGATCGTCAGAGGAGACAAACTTCACTCAGTTGTGATTCTGCTTTCTGTGTTCATTATTGACAGTTGATACTAACAAGCTGTAACTCTGTGACGTTCATTGTGCTCAAACTTTCCATACAACTTTGGGAACTCCTGCTGATCAGGTTGAATTCAAGGTACCTGCAAGATGTGATAGAAAGAGCAGAGCTTTAGAGAAGTCTTCTGAGCTACTGTGAATGACAGCAAGAGACATGAAAGGCATTATAACACCCTCAAAATGGAAACCCCTCCTCCAGCTGATACATCCATCTGAATGCACCACCCCGAAGAGAGAAGACCATGGTAGACTCTACCACCAGTGACCTCACTAAGCATGTGCATCATCCATTTGGTAATCAAGGGAACTGCCCTGCTTATATGCATAAGCATTCATCTGAGTTCAGGCAGAGAGAGTCTCTACTATGCCCAATTTCCCAGGTGTTTGTCCCACCCTAAAGTTCAGGCATGAGGTAGATGCAAGGAAACTGCTGGTGTCTGACCTCTGTGTGGTGATGAACCTGGGCCAATTGTTCCACCTAGTTAGTATACTCAAAAACACTACACTGAAAGGGAAAATTCAGCCTCTCTTGTCCTTGTCCAGGTAAGAGCAGATCAAGTATTTCCCCTGACTTGGAAGAACATTTTTTGTTTAAGCGGCACTTTTAAATGGCTTTTCTGTTGTTACCTTTCCCAGCCAGGCTGGAATCCAGCCACCTTTCTGAAGCAGGATCGTTGCTGTGTCTGGAGGGGACACGGCAAACCCTTGTCTCACAGTCCATCTGTTCACATTCTCAGAGGAGGCCAAGCCATCTCATAAGTCATTGTGATGCATAATATTAAATCTAGGATATGTTTAGGCTTAAAGGCACTTAAAAATACCACTTGACACGCCATCAGTCTCATCTTTATCCTGATTGTGCAAATAAACTCATTCAACTAAAAAAGTATCTGATTTCCAACCAGTTTACTGTCATATCCCAGGATCCTGTTTTAGCCAAGAAATGAGCATCACGTCTTCATTTCCAGATGAAACAAATAAATATATTTTGTTGTTGTGTATCTTGCAGACAAACAAAGCAGTAGCCAAGGGGGACTTCCACCATGCAAGCTCCAGCTCTCGGCGAGCGCTCTTCCTGGCTGTCCTGTCCATCACAATCGGAACTGGCATCTACGTTGGGGTGGCTGTGGCTCTTATTGCCTATCTGTCCAAAAACAATCATTTATGAGCCTCAGGAAAGGGGGAGAACCAGCCACCCGGTGCCTGCACTGCAGAACTTCCTGGCAGATCAGACTGCATGATTTTCCAAAATGATCAAGAGACAAACACCTTCTGGGGGCAGGTACAAGATAAGATGGGCTTGTGCATTATTGTAGGGTGGGAAGCTGGCTGGGGTGGGGATAGTTCCATCATTTGCGATGCACAAGTCTTGATTCTCTTCATGACCCCCCTGTACAAGAAAGAAAGGAGGAGAGAAAGAGTGAGAGAAAGAAAAAGAAAAAGAAAAGAAAATGAGAGAGAGAGAAAAAAAAACCAAACAACTCAAAACCAAAAGGAAGGCAGTTGGGGGAGGTGTGGAGAGGGGTGTTTTGCCTTTGCCTTCTTTGCAATATGGTGTTTACAAGAAGCTGGCAAACTGAGCTGTTCTCTTAATACTTTCTTGGTCACCTGAATTTTGCAGCCAGCATGAGCTTGTGCTTAGTTTGCTTGTTGAGCACGGCACTGAGATCTGAGAAAGCATGGACAGTGGCTGGTTCTCTGAAAGAGCAATACAACAACCAGAGGAAGAATACGTTTGGGGTTTTTTTGAATGCAGGACTCATTTGCGTAAGAGTGAAGCAGAGACCTCAGCCTAGAACGGTATTGATATTGCCTACTCTTCTTGTGTGGGTAGGTTTACATGGAAGGAGAAAAGGAAATAAAAAATATTTTTTCTTTCCTATCCTTGTTTTTGGATTAAGATGTGACCCACAGGCCCACCAAATGCAGACAGCTGAGGTTACTGCATGACTTGGCTCCGCAGACCAAGTGTGAGGTCGAAGTAGCATGGGATCCGCTGTAAAATGAATTCCTCCATCCAGTCATATTGTGATAATGGCACATTCTAATGGCCTTTTGCTCATCTGGGTTGCTCCGCCTTACCATGGAGATCTGCATAGCAGTCAATGCAAGAAACCTCGGGGGAAAAATGCAAACTGAAATATTAATAAATTTTAAATTAAAAATCATGGTAAAGCATGGGAATTAACCAGGTGAAGGAATGCTTCATACATTTCAGAGGTGCTGCTCACACACAGAGTGGTGAAGGAGACCACTCAGATCACAAGCTCACAGTTCGTCCCTGGACCAGGGATACAGCATAACCGTGGAGAGACAAGCACGTCCCTTGATAAGCAGTGTAATGGTACGTTGTAAGGGAATTGAGCATTGTCTTTACTTCACTGACTGAAGTGATACATTTATTTTCTTCTTTACTCCTTCCCACAGTCACTCTTCTATTTTTTTTTCTTACAGATGTACCATTTCATCCCACCATGGGTGTATCAGCATAGATATACATGTATCTACACACATATATATACAGAGAGAGAGAGAAAAATATCAAAATAATAAGCATTTTATTATTCACTACCTTGCATTTTACGAACATAGTTTCTTTACCCAAGAATGTCATCAAAGACCTTTTTTTCCAACTCTGTATTGTGTGTCAACTTTGCTCTGGGACATTTTGTTTTGGTTTGGAGTTGGTGTTACTTGGGTTTTGAGTTTTTATTATTTCAGGGGGAAGGAGGACAAACACATCCAAAACTATTTTTCTGCTAGTTATACCGTTTATTAAAACACATGGTATACAGATGCTGATGCTCCGTGTGACACTTTCTTTGGACGGACGTGACGTGTTAGGCTGAGTGAAAATTGCCCCAGGACCCTGAGTTCAGCTACCTGGAGAAGTACCCGTATGGACCATTCCATACTGTACCTGGACTCAGCAGCCTGTTGCAGTCACTGACAATTCTTCTTTTGCATTGATTTGTTGGGCTTCAAACTAAGCCTGGAGACCTGAAATGTACTTGTAGTCATCTTCATCAGTTCTCAGCCACTGCTAAAGCTGGGGGCCCAGTAAATGCAGGTCTTTGGCCAAGTTGCCCTAAAAAAAGTTGTAAAGTCAACTCTTTGTTTTTTCCCCTTCAACGTTTTTTTTCCTAGCAATTGCCATGGAGGCCTCTTCCCTTTGAAGCAAGACAGTAGTGAGTGGACAAGTTAGAGTCCCCGCTCTGTATTTGCCCCATTGGGCAATAACTGGATTTGAGTAGGTGAGGGACAAGGCCACAGTTTGCTGCCTCCTTATTCTTCCAGAGGGGTGCACAAGGTTTCCAGCTATGTGCTTATGGCAGGCTCTCCAAAACAGTGTGTCAAGTCTTTATAAACCAACCTGGGATATGTGCTGCAGTCCTTGCCTCACTTCCGCCTGGAAATCAGGTGGCTGTGACTGCTTCGGTTCACATCTGCCCTGTTTCAAACTATTCTTCCCATTCAGAAAGAATGGGAAGTTTCTTTCTTGGTTGTTTCTGAGGGCGAAGTGAAGTATTGCTATACTTGGATGACAAAAATGTCATGTAGGCTAATCCTGGACTTATGTCAAACGTGTGTCTCATTCCAGTTCTTGTTTTGCCTCAGTTCATAATGTAGTAACACCTTGTTTGAGAGAAAACCTTGTATGAGGCTAGAAAAAGCCTTATCAAACAAGCAAAGACAAGGACTGGAAATACTAAGTATTTAGATAACTTAAAGGAAGAGACTTCCATTTGGGCCTTTCCCTGTTTGTTTTAAATCTAAAATAAGCACTAAGATTAGGGGGTGAAAGGAGATGCAGTAGTATGGGGCACACTGCCCTCAGCTACGCTCCTAGCAGTACTGCCATGGCTATCTCATCTGAGGTACAGCACAGGAAACCTTCAAGATCCCAAGAGCTACAGCAGAGCTGGCTGATGTTCAGGTGCATTGGTGTTTAGCTGGCTGGTGTTCAGAGCTCTCTGTGCATTCAGGTGTGGGTATCTTCCCTGCCTCATGCTCCTCAGCAGCCAAGCCAAGCTCTCGCACTGTTAACGGGGCAGAGACGCAGCCCTTCCATCTGGTGACTCCTGTGCTAGTCAGCTGGGGAGGTGATGTGCATGGCTGGAGGTCCTTGGGAGCTACATATCAATAGGAGGGATCAACTCACAGCAAAATCCTCATGTTTTGCCAGCAGAGCTCTTCTCTCACTCAGCCCACAAATGACAACCAGACTGAGGAGCATGGGCTCCTGTTGTCTGTCACCACCTTGGGGGTCTCTGAGGGCCATATAAGTCCCACCCAAGACCCCAAAGCTGAGCACCACAAGTCAACAACCAATCCATTTGCTAAATAACCCAGATTTAAGTGTGTTTGGGTGTGTTTCATCACAAGAAGGGAGAATGATGATTGGGATTCAAGCTAGGACACCACCTCGCCTGTGTGTGAAGACCCTTGTGACCTGGAAGATGTGCAGTGAGATCTGTGAGCGTACACATTCGCTTTTGCAACATGCAAGTGCTCAGTGAGCTTGAATTTGGGCAAGGTAACATATTTCAGTTAGGACTCGGCTTTCACCACAGGCTCCTGTACTTTGTCCCTGACATGCGGGTCAGCCCCAAAGAACCGCACCAGAAGTGGACTGTCATGTGTAACATGCTTTTCCGTTATGTCAGCATGATTTGTGAGCAATTAGCTCTTTCTCTCAAAGTCTGAACTTTGGTATTGAACAATAAACTCAGATTTTCCATTTAAAAAGAAAGGAACTAATATTTCCAAGCCCTTATCTGAATTTAACCTGCAGTTCAAAAAAATTATGAAGCAAATGCAGAGACTAGGGTCATTACACATCCCCAACAACAACAACAATAATAATAATAATAACAATAATAATAATAATAATGTCATTATTTTAAACAACCTTGTGGTTGAGGGGGTCTGCCTTATGATTTTTGAGGATGGTTCTGCAGGCTGAATATTGACCTGAGAGACAAAAGCCAGCTCTGCAGCTAAAAGACATTTTCCCAGATGGTCAGCCTTAATAATGTCATAGAAGCCCTTGCACCTAGCCTTAAAAATAGCATCTCAAGCCGGGGAGTGCAGGCTAGCATGTCTCCAGGGACACCCAAGGAACAGTAAACAGGAGCAGCAAGAACACTCCTAAGATCATCACCTGGCTGAAAGCTGAGGATGCATCTCTGTGCTGCACATGCTGGAACAACTCGCCATGAGACATGGGGCTGATACTTGGTGTGGCAGAGTCCAGGGGGGTCAGTAGGGAACCCATAGGAGGTTATGTCCTGGAGAGGTAGACCCAGGCCTCCTGCAGCCCAAAATGGGGATAAAACTCCTGTTGACAGATTTCATGCCCTAGTATGGGCCCAGTTTGCTGTATATCTGCAGCATGGGTTATTTACCCAGCACTGTGGGTCAGACAGGAGCTGAACAGTGATATGCCTTGTCCCAAGGTAAGTGATGTTGGCATGGCCCACTGCAACATGTCTGGTGGCAGAACAGATACAATCTTCTAAAGAAAAATCTGTGTCATGAAGACTACTAGAAAGTGCCACTGACACCCTGTGCAAGAGTCTGAGGTTCTGCTGAGCAAGGGCCTCTGAAGCTGGATGAGACAGGTTTGCTCTTCAGTGTCAGGAACATTCTGACGAAGGAAGAAGAAATTTGAAGGAGATGCTGCAGAGGTAGCATTTGATTCAGTGTTTGGGATTGCCACATGCTGTGATGTAGCTGAAGCACGGGAACTGCCTCTGAGCAGGGGCAGCTGGTGTAGAGAAGAAGGACCATATGAGAAGGACCACATGGGGTGCATTGGTGCTGTTAACAGCTTGTAATAGGATCTATTTCCCTTGAATGATTGTCTTCCTGCAAGAGTATCTTCTTCTGCTCAGTCTACAGTGGGTGGGAGGAGCTGTTACAACATTTCAGCTGCTGCTTTTCTAAACGTTGGTTCTAAAAACACTGCCCATGTCACCTCAGCACACCAGACTGAGGACACAGCTATAAACTACCACCCATCTGAGACAATGAAGCAGCCTGTTGCAGAGACAGAATTCAGGATCTGTCTTTGCTTTACCTGTGCACCTGAAATAAACTTTATCGTAGGTTTGTACTGTGTCCTGGACCAGCAGCCTCAGGTCCACCAGTGGGGCTGTGCTGGCAGAGGGAAGCTTGACCCTCACAGAGCTGGAGGAGCATAGAAGATCTGGGGGGACCCTGCAAAGATGTATGGTTTCACAAAAAGTCAGTGCACATTCACGCACACACAAGGAACAGCAAATGCTTTCAGGTTTCCATGTGTACATGGCCTCTCTGAAGAAAGAGTGGTTCACCCCAATTTTGGTATGCTATGTATCTCAGCATCTGCAGTGATACTCCTGGAAGATGCCAGGTATAGAAATACTGTATAGCAATACCTCTTCTGCATCAGCCTGGGAGACTTTTTAAAGTCCTGACATCAGCTAAAAGGCTGAGAAGAATGTTGCTTGAACTCTCATAGAAGTTCTGAGAGCAAGAGGAACAGCAAGAACCAAAGGTAAAAGCGATGCCTTGGGCTGCCTATGACCGTGTTTGATGCTGATGAAAACCTTAGGCTGACAAAGTCAGGAAACAGCTTTTCAAGCACACATGGGGGGATTTCTATCCTTTTTCAGCAGTAGAAGGGAGGAGGGTCTGTGTGCAAATGAAATCACAAGTGCCTCTTGCTTAAGCTGGAAACACAGCTCTGTAACTGGGCAGCCACATGAAATTCATGTCCTTTTATTCACAGAGAACAGCCTGTGTGACCCAAGTGGCAATTGAAACCACACCACCAGCTTTTGCTTTCTGAGCACCAGCTCCAAGTTGCTACAGGCCACAGACTGACAATCATTGCACTGATTCAGATGTATCAAAAAATAAGCAGTTGTGTTATCTTTCCACATATAAGCTCAGTGTCAGGGCAGGTTCCACCTGTCCTCCCTCAGTCAGATTAAATCTATCATGAGATTCCTATTGTGGGTTCAGGCAAATTTGGCAAAAAGACCAATATGTGCATCTGCTTCACCCAAAGGACACCGATATATTTCTGAGTGATGCCACACTGTACAAACCTGTATGAATTGGGAAATCACAGTCAGAATACCTTCGTAAATTGCTATAGCATTTAATCCTGCTGTTTAGAGCCATACTATTCAAGACCGGCTATGAAACATTGTCAGCAACTGTTGAACTAAGAAAACGCTCTGCAAACAATCTTTACTCATTGTTGGCTGCCTGTTACTGATGGTTATTCTCTGTTTGTAAGCCCTCCTTTGGGAAAGGGAGGGTTGTGTGACCCAGGGGGAGAGACAAGGAACTTATATCTGCTGTGAATAATGAATTGGAAAAAGTCAGGAGGAAATCCTGGCAGTTACAGACCCTTGAAAGCTTACATATCTATAGAGAGAGACCAAGAAAATCACTCTGGGTGCTATCCTCTTTCAAAGCAGCTTTTTGAAATTGAATTAACATACCTATAATTCAGTTCAGCTTGAACTTGTCCCTTAAACTTAACTGTTACTCAGAAGCTATTGTTCCTCTTATGCTCTCTCCAGGCTTAAAGACAACTTTATTTTTAATAAACATGACTTACAGGATAGCAGAATACTCTGCCCTCCCATGTTTGGGCACAGCGAGATCCCATTTAGTTTGCAAAAGAGCTCTGCCACCCCAGAGAGAGATGAGAGGAGCCAGTCTTCCAAAGACTACAGCTGCTTCGTTGTTTCCCTTCCTTTCTGAAGCGAAACCTTCATCCCCACATTGTCTCAATCAGGAAGTGTCAAAGAAGTGGCACTGATATCTTTACCAGATGACAAGCTGTAGTGATATCCGAGATTTACTACAAGAAATAATATCAAGCTGTAAAGTCCAGGGTCGGAAGGCTCCAACTTAATCATATAATGTAGGATGTCATTGTGGATTAACCTCAAAAGATGCATGGGCAGCTCTTGAAACTCACCGAGAGGGAAGAAAAACCCCTCTTTGTGAAAGTCTCAGAGCTCGAGGGAACAGAGAGACTCTCAGCAAATGTGTGCTGGGTCAGGGACTAATTACACATTACATCTGCCATCTGATGGGATTTCATAACCCCCCGATACCTCCATTGATTCTCGGTGCCTTCATTTCCTAGCCTTGAGCATTTTTTATTGCTCTGTCAGTGAAATGAATTTCTCCCATTTTCTACGCAACGCCCACCATACGGCTTGCTTGTCGGAGCTCCCTGTTGAGGCAAAAAGAGGGCATGGTGAGACTGCTTGGGAGCGCTGGAACAAATGAGGGGCAGACAGCAGCCTGCCTGACCATGGCACCTTTCTCTGGGCTGGCTGCCAGGCGCCCATCACAGCTTGGGAAATGCCACCTGGGGAACTGCAAAGGAAATTCACAGGCAGCCAACAACATGTGGCTCCTCTGTAATCGCTCCTTAATTTCTCCCTGCATCAGTGCATGCAACCAGAGCGTGTTTCTCACCTGAGGGACTTCTTAATTTAGTAAGCATTTTCAATGGAACTTGACAGAGGGTGTGGACATCTTTAATACAACTGAAGGAGTAAGTAAAGGAGCAGTGCAGCAGAAGAGGTCCCCAGTGACATGCACCTGTTGGAATGGGTCCAAAGGAGGGCCACAAAGATAATGGGAGGGCATGAGCACCTCTCCTGTGAAGACAGGCTGAGAGAGCTGGGATTGTTGAGCCTGCTGAAGAGAAGACTCCAGGGAGATCTTACTGGAGCCTTCCGGGGCTAAAGGAGAGATGGGGAGGAAGTCTTTATCAGGGAGTGTAACAACAGGAAGTAACAGTTTTAAACTGAAAGAGGGGAGATTTAGATATTAGGAAGAAATTAATTCCTGTGAGGATGGTGAGACACTGGAACAAGTTTCCCAGAGAAGTCATCGATGCCCCATCCCTGGCGGCATTCAAGACAAGGCTGGATGGGGCTTTGAGCAACCTGGTCTATTGGGAGGTCTAGCTTGTGTTGCAGGGGCACCTGCTGCCTCCTGAGTGACTTTCCTCACACACTTCACAAGATTGGATCATTATGTCCCACAGGCAGGACTTCACATTTGCTTTCACAGACCTTCTGATGTTCATATCAATCCATTCCTACAGCTGGTCCAGGTCCCTTTGAAAGGCAGCTTTGCCCTCCAGCATACTGGCTGCTGCCCCAACCACTTGTCTATCACTAACCTGCTGCATGGCCCAGAGAAACTACATTTTCCTTGTACGCATCAAAGCAAAAAGACAAAAAGTGCATGGAGTGACCATCATGTTCACAGGTGCTCTTCCAGAATAAGTTTCAAGTCTTCTTTTTGAATTTTCCTCAAATTGAAGGACAATTTGGTCACCCAGGGGATTGTGATTGACTCACATTTAGAACTGGGGCCATATTTCTTCATTCTGCCCTAGAATCGTTTTTTAAGAACACCTACTATAGCCCTGGCATATTTATTATTTTATACTCACTTGAGACATACCCAAGAGGCAAGAGTGATCACAATAAATAAATAAATGCTCAAATGACCTAATATGCAGTCTAAGTAATATAGATTTTCTTTCAAAAACACATTAATGAAGCGACAGCTTGCACTATTACTAAAGTGCTTTGGTTATGAGCAATTAAACAGCCATGACAGAATAACAGCCTCATTAAGGAAGTGAGCCATCTTAGAGACCAGAAAGAACATAGGTACAACTGCTGCATTGACATAAAGGAAGTACCATAAGTGCAAAAGTAGTGCAGGACAGTCAGCAAGCAACCAGGGCACAGAGAGGTTGTCTCAGATGTCTCTAAAACATAGGTATGGTCACACATCATTGTGCTCAACCACCCCCTTAGAACACAACAAGTGGTTTTGGGGGTGTCCCCGCCAATGACGAGCAGAGGTGGACTAGTCAAACAAGAGAATCTTGCATGAGAGGTTAAAATAATGTGATCTATAGAAAAATCACCCCAATTCTCAATGCCTGTGTAAGGTAGGATCTTCCTCTTCCTCTTGGCCTCCACAGAAATAGCTTTCTGTGTTGCAGCAAGGTCTGGGGTCAGTAGAAAATTCTCCTCATCTCCAATAGTAAAGGCCTGGCTCTGCACATCACTGGCTTCTTCTTTAGCTGGGTCCTTGTCTGGGTTGGCTGCAGGTGGCAGACTGTTCCCCAGCTGTGCAACACTGTGTTGCTCTCATGGAAGGTGAAAACTCACAAAGCTGCACTGTGAAATAAGTAACCCAAAACATCTCCTGAAAGCTGAACACTTGCTTTTATGCAAGAGAAAAAGAGCTTTTAAGGTAATACCAAACAGTGGCACTTCTGGAAAAAATTGGATAAGTAAAAGCTGGAGTAAAAGAATCATTCCTGAAAGTAATTAGGTGACCTGAGCCTTGAGAACAATGATTGGCATTGAATCTGGTAGCAGACTGGGTTACTACAAATTCTTGTTATGTCACCCTCCCTCATCACAGCTGTGGATGCCCTCTCTAACCGAAAAAAAGGAGACACATGAAAATGAAAGCGGTCCTCGGTTGAGGAAATTGCAACTTGTCCTCACCTTCCTTTATAATTCCAAGAGATTAATTAGTTCATTTGATCATTTCTGGAGCCTTGCCTGGGAACTCTTACCAGTAGCTTCTGAGCAGCCACTGACTTGTTGAATCATCATATAAAAAAAAAAAAAAAAAACAAAAAACAACACCCAGGCATCCTCCTTTTTCCTGCTGTCCTCCAAGAAAGGGACCTGTTAGCATACACTTGGCACACAGCAGCAATTAGAGTTGGTCACATTTTCTAATCATTTTATGTTTGCTTAGAACATTTACCATCAGCAAATGTCATTTAATCAAAAAGAAAGCTTGGCTGCAGGAAGATGCTGGTTTCAAGGACATTTGACAACTGGGAAAATAAAAAACAAAACCTTCTCACAATGGCAGAATATTTCACACTGACCTTTTTGAGATGCAACACAAGGTATTTTCTTTTGATTTTTTTTTGTCTCTAAAATATTTGATACTGATCAGGCTGCAATGCAGCTGGCAAGAGCACATCTTGAATTTTCTTTTAATTGAAACTTTGTTTAACAGATACAAACTGAAAGTGTTGAAAATATTTTGTTTGTTTATTTTTTTGAGAGAGAACTGCCAAAATCCGATATTTTTCTCTGTTCCAAGTCAGAAACAGATGTTCAAATTGCAATATTACCTACCACATAGGAAGTCCCATTCCTAGATTTTTATACTTCATTGTTCTGTAGAGAAATTCTCCCTGACCTCATGATGAATATCTGCCCTAGGCCCTCTGCATTGAGTAATCTCTCCTTGGAAGCACATACCTTTCTTTTTCTGCAATGCAGATCATGATCCTGGAGCTGAGGAGTTAGTCCAGCAGACCGATGCTCTCCTGATATAGTCAGGCGGAAAGAGGACAGGTAAACAATGATGAACCAACACAGATGTCAAGAAGACAGAGCACATCTCAAGTGATCTGTGCCAGATCCTGGGCATGTTATGTCCCCTGCTCAGCAGGGACGTGGAGCTTCTCAGTCAGTGGAAGATGTGTAGAGGAAATCAGGCTGCTTTCAACCCAAAACACACCTTGAGAGAGCATCAGCTGACTACATTCACCAACAGTGTGAAGGAAGGACTGAGAAGCCTCCACATACCAGGATTTGACCTCTGCTACTTATGTCTCCAGGAGTATTTCCCCAGTGTCTGCAATGGCAGAGCTTATTTGCTTTCTATCATATACCTTCCACAACTTTCCCCTACCCTAAAAGCTATCTAGGTTTGAAGGGGAGGACCTAACCCTGCCAGCAGGGGGCTGAGAGCCATCTGTAGGAGGAAAAGGCTCTAAACTGAATCCTTCGGTTGTGTCCTTCTACTTACCTGCTCTTCTCATCCCCTGGTCTCCCCTCGCAGAAGCTGCTCCCACATTTCTAGAGCAAAAACAGAAGCTCGTTGAAACAAACCCTCAATGCTGGTTGATGGGGGTTGTGTTGGCTGGAGCTGGGGCCTCATGGCACCAAGGATACAGCCAAGCAGCTTCACTCTGCTGTTCACAGAACAGGCAACAAGACACACACTCTCTCTGTGCAGCCCACAATGCCTAAGACCCTGGCTCCCATTCAGCCCTGACATCAATCTTCTTTTGAAGGTCAGACACAATGTCCTCAGCTGATCTGGCTCTGCAAGGTTCAACAGACAGCAACCTTTTTCCTGCCTTTGGAATTTCACCAGACCCTGAACAACATTTGCAGCTATCTGCTTAGCTCTCATGTTGTTCGGGAGCTAGTTCAGCATCTTTGGAACTGAGATGAAGATCATGGCTGTATCCCTGGCACCTCTACCGCAGCAGAATATCAAACACCTGTTGGACTCATTCAGGGAGAGGGATCCCTGACAACCAGCTTCAGCCCAGGAGGGATAGTCTCTGCTGACTTCTGCAGTAGGTAACAGATAGAAATCAGTACCTCCTGAGGGTACTGAATTACATGTTGGAGGGCTGTGATTCTCTGTTGACTAGAGAGGAAGCCTTGGGAGACATCCTCTAGAGTGCTCAAGTGCTGTGTGCATCTGCAGCACCATAGGGATACTTAATCTTATTTCCTGTGACCTGACCTACAATCCTTCCTGAGTCCCATGCCCAGGTGGATTTTTAGATGCTCTTCCCACTACATATGCCTGGGCGGTCCTATTCCAGCCATTTCTGCAGCTCAAGGTTGCCTCTGCAGCACTGCAGTTACCTGGAGATTAGTGGGAGCAACTGGTTAGGAACCCATTCCCAAATTCACCACGTCAAGGTGCTGCTGACATGCAGAGAGAAGGCACTGAAGTACCATTATCTCTTGTCATCATTCAAAGGATTGTCAGCTGGGAGGCCGCCAGGGGAGGTCCCTTTGGCTGAATGTGCTCTGTGGATGCTGCTGTACTGGCCCTTCATTTGCTGCAGCACCAGGGCACATTAGGAGGCATGAGCACTTGGGAGGGATTTGGAGCAGGGTGTAACAGCTCAAAGTTGAGTATCTTCCAAGAACCAAACTGCAGGGTGATGACTATTGCCTAGAGGATCTTTTAAAATTGCATTCTTGTTTTCTTTGGCAGGGGAGTTCTCTTGAAAATCAATTTTTTGTTATTTTCACTTCTTCCCTTATCCATCAGCACAAATTAGCTTTTCCTTTTCTTCTTTCTTCCTTGGCTTTCCTCACCACACACACTGTTGGCCAGCTTACTCATCTGGAATCTGCCATTTGCTAACTGATCTGATTAGAGTTAATTACTAATTATTTGTATTACTACAACCCTGATGTTATACGCACTGTGGGAATATAATTTAATTACCGCATAATATCAATCTGATGCATAAATTAAAATGTTCACATTTTAATATAAGCTCATTTTCTAGTTTCAGCTGTATAAGCTGCCAAGCTTGGAGGAGAAAAAAGCTGTTGCTCCAGGCTTTTACACAGTGAGAGATGGGCAGTTCTCCCAAAGCATGGGGAGGAATGGGGTTCACAGTTCCCAGGTGTGGTCACCTTTGAGAAGAAATCTTTCTGGAAGGATTTTTAACAAGAAAAGCTGTAATTGTACACCATTTAAGTTCTACAGGGTCTAGCAGCAAATAGTTTAACCACGTGGTTTATGTCTTTGTGTTCATTCTGACCTAGTCAACAGCTGAGTCTTTTGCTGGAAGCAGAAATGTAAGCCAGTCTCCTTATGGCTTCTCCTTGCCATTCGATTCTTCATATCCCTGGCATGTCTCCCCTCAGCCATTTTTTCCCCAGCTGAAGAGATCTAGGCAAGTTAGCTTATTCTTTGCACACAAGCTGGTCCGTAGCTCTGTTTCTGAGCCATTTCCAGAGAAGGGAGCAGCACAGCAGGCACTATGTAAGTACTACCAACACATACATTACACAAAGGCTAACAAGCCTCAAGGAAGCCAAGTCTTCTGTGGTGCTTTGAAACTACCACACTTGAGCAGAGACAAGAGAAAACCTGGGATGTATTTGGGATATATGTGTCTTATCTATGTATATAAACCAATTAGGAGGGAGGGAGGGAATGAAGATGAAGGAGGCAGATTCTTGTCAAGAGTAAGAACTGAGAGGACCAGGTGAGATGGGCGCTAATAAAAACACATGATTTTTTAGCTGCATATGGGAAAACAACTTTTTCCTGTTGTAATGGTAAAACCCTGGCACAGATTGCCCAGGGAGGTTGCCTTGGAGATATTCAAAACCTAAGGGGAGATGGTCCTGGGCAACCTGCTGCAGGTGATGATGTTTGATCAGGCAGGTTGGACAAGGTGACCTGCACAGGTCCCCCCAAGTTTAGCCATTCTGTGTGATTCTATGCTTTGGTTTGATCCTTAAAGCTTCTGAACATAGGTCTGATGCCTGCTGGAAAGGATTCTGGGACAAGGGATGATCCCGAACTCCCCACCAAGGACTCCTCACAAAACAGCAGCTCTCCACTCCAGAATAGCTTATGGCAGACACAGTCAGAAGAGAGAAATCCTTTTACTGTGAACATCAAGTCTGGGAGCCCAGAAGTCACAGGGGTTCAGTCATGAACAGAAAATTGGCACCTACAGTGCCAGGGCCAGAAAGCACTGACAAACTCACAAAGGTAGGAAGAGGCATGACTTGGTTCCACTTCCTTTGGGAAAACCCAATAGACAAGATGTTTTCCCTGGAAATCAGCACTGTGGCTAAAGACATGCTCCTCTTGGTGGACACCAGCCAAGCTGGGGGAACATCTCTGGCACACGTGCTGTGACAGTTTTCACTCCCCAAGATGGTGGAATTGAGGCAGGTCCAACAGGAAGAAAATTTGATGGTTTTGCTGAAGGAGGGAAGAACCCCCAGCACCTGACACCCCCAGAGCTATTCCATATCCTTCTGAGAGCCACACAGAAATTGAATGTGTGGTGAGTTTAGGCTGGAATACCCATGTCTGTGGAGCAGCACGGTGGATGTTAAAGCTTTATCACACTTTATCCTTGGTATACACAGCTAGAGGAGTGCCAGAAAGGAGTCTTTCCTGGTTACTAGTGACCTTCATCCAACACAACCAGAGATGTGTGTGCACAGCCCTCCCCATGGCATAACAGAAAGGCTCCAAAGTCAGCTTTTGATGCTATGTGCTTATTTTAATGATGCTGCTGACACGGAGCAATGCCTTGATTAAAATATAAGTGGTTACAGGCCTTAAAAGGGCAAAAGAGTCAGTGATTAAGGGCATTAAAAAACTGCCCTTTTCAGGAAAAATGCAGGAAATAAGAGACATTTATGGAAGGGGGAGGGGAGGGGTTGGTTGTTGGCTATTTTATACTCCAGGAGGAAACAGTGTGGTGTCCAGTGGTTAATGCTTCAAGGGAAATTCAACATTTTGGGGAAAAGGGATATAAAATCACTCTTCTGGGCAGCAAATGACAGACACTGGGCTAGGCTGGAACTGGAGGCCCTGGGATGGTCTCCAGGCTCCCAGCTTTGCCACAGTGCTGACTGCTGTGCCTGCTGCCTGTTCTTTCTGCAACTCTAACTGCAGAAACCTGGTGAGACCATCCTCGGGAAGGATTCCAGAGCTGAGAAAGCCCTTGGAAGAGGCGAGGAGCCATGCTCTTCTCCAGAGATTTGCCGGAAACTCTCCAGAGAATTCCTTGTCCAGCCCCTGAGATGCTCTGTGGGACAAGGGAATGTACCCATTCATCCAATATATGAAGCTCTGCATGGTTCACTTCAGGTTCCTTTGACCTACCCATACTCCAGCCTCCACTCCAGGGACTGGGGGGGTCTCACATAGGTCCCCTGACACATCCCGTAGACCCGCTCAAGGCCTCATGCCTCAGACTGTGCTTGCAGGGCATATTTTCTCCCTGCTAGCAAGGACTGAATTTCAACTATATGCCCCTGGGCAATCTGGAGCTAAACAAACCTTTTTCTGTGGGTCTCATTGCTTGGCAGTTCATGTGTGTGATTCCTCTCCTGCATGGGAACTGAGGACACGAGCTGTCCTAGTTTGGAAACGGGCCTTTCTCTCTCCAGGCAACTCCAACCTCCTGCTTTTTCCTTTGGCTTCTCCAGCCTGATGATTTCCATTGTCACCTCCTACCTACCCTACATTAAGTGTCTCTATAATGGCTATTACTACAGTGATGTAGCACCAAAATTCAGATTGCTGGTAAAGAAGAAGGACAAAGGAAAATAAAAGCTCTATTTTGAAATAAATCCCTTTTTGACCTTTTATTGCTACCAGTGGATAAGAAAAATGGGGGAAAATTTCAGGTCAGCCACAAATGGTTGGTTATTACTCTGAGCTTGTAATTTTGTGTCTGTTCTGGAATGTCTTAAAACGAAAGAAAAGTTTTAAATTAAAATTGGCTTCCAGCTCCACTAGAAATTATTTTTGGTTTATTTTTATGCCATCAAACCTTGAATGGTTTTGGATGCCTTGTTTAATTTTCCTCTAAAAAAATAAAACAAATGAAGAAAAAAGTGACAGAGTCACAAAAGCCTTTGGTGTCACTAAAAACGTATCCTCCCCCTCAACAGGCACAGCAAGAGAGCAAAGTTTTGCCTGGATTTACTGGTTCTGACAGCCCTCAGAGAGCTGAGCTCTGCACTGTTTCTTTCTGGTTTGTGCCTGTAGGGAAGCAGAAGAGCAGACAGGAAAGCCAAGGGACTGCTAAAGGGCCTGACTGGGATGAGAGGAGGAACCTGCAGCTGAATTCACAATCAAGCATGGGCTTTCTAAATGTGAGCCCAGGAGGGAAACCGGAGCACTGGCCTTTCCTCTTCCAGCTGTCAACTTTGACGAGAATTTGTGTCTCTCTATAACGGATATCACAGCTCAATACTGTGTGGTGTTAGCACCTCAGATAGCAGTCCACAAGTTATATATAGAACAGATGGTGAGCAGGTTTTTTCCTGCTTATGTTCTCCCAGTAGCCATGGTTTTACTGGACTCCACCATGTTTCCCATCCCTGGGTGCTGCTGGGACAGCTAAGAATCATTCTCCTAAAAACCACCCCACCTCAGTACTGCAGTGATTCAGGGCAGCTCTGTGCCTGCACAGTTGCTCCAGTACAACCAAATTCTTTAAGAATAAGTCCCACTTGAGGAGGAGAGAAAGATCTTCTCTTCAAGTGTTGGGGACAGCCCTGATTTAGGCTCAAATCCACCATCACGCCGGTGTCACCTGTTTAACATGGTCTCCACTCATCAGTTCTGTCTCTCTCCTGTCTCTTTCCAGCAAGGAAGGTGCTCAGTGACTGGACAAGTTACAGACCACAGAAAATAGTAGTCCCCAGCTACTCCACTATCTCTTAGCAGGATACATGTTGGATTAAAAACTTAGTCTTCTGAGAAAGATTGCATTGAGAGCAGAAAATGGCATTGCATGGATCCATTCTTACGATAAAGGTTGCAATGAGAAATACAGGAAATTTCATGGTTGCAGTGTTAATGCTGCAGATCTGTCCTCCTTGTTCTTGTCAGTATTAATGAAGAGAAAGAAAACAGAAGTTGCATCTTTGGAGCAAAACAAATTTCTGGTTTGCTTTGCCATGAAGGAAATGTAAATATTTACAATCTTGCTCCTGCAGAACAGCTGAAAGCCACTGATGTGAGATACAAACTGCAAAGTGAAGTATGGAGCGTGTATTGAGCCTATCTGAGAAGCACTGTCTGCTAGACAATCGCTTTTCTGACTCCTTTGTGATGTCATGAAATTATATGACTCAGTAAGTTACATCATCTTTCCCTGCTGTTTCCTTGCTTGGATTGTGGAGCTGTTACCACTCTTGCTTTCTGCAACTCTCTTCCCACCATCATAGCTCATTACAGACTACAAGTTACAAATGCAACTGAGCGCTCCGCCAGCTCCTCTGCACTAGAAGACTAGATACAGGAGAAAATAAACAAAGATAGTGTGATGATGACACATGAATCCAGAACAACAAGAATGAAAGCTGGTAGACATCCATCCCTGTCCCCTATCTCTATGCCTCCTGTGAAACATACCCAGTTTTAGATGGCACCCAAGACATATTGCACCATATATTGTAGAAACAGCATTACCCAGTTGATGGTACAGGCTCCTACTCTTTATTGTCAGTTTTCAGAAAAGGCAGCTTGTTTTTCTGGCTAACAGACTATTTGAATGGCTTGTAAAAATCTGTCTGGTGCCTGCCTGAACACACCTGCAAGCCTTGACTCTAATTTTAGGGAAAAACCAGAAAACACATCCAAATTCAGCACAGCCTTTCCTGAAAGACAATTCAGTGGCTCCCTTTATAGCTACCCTTTTTGGACTCAAATCCAAGAGTTGGTGCAACAGCTAAAACAGGTTCAAAGCTTCTCCTGGGAATGGGGCAGCCTTTGCAATACTCTGATCGCATCTGTACCCATTCTTTTCAGAAATGTGGAAACTCATCCTTCCAGAGGACTTCCACTGACAGTTTGCTTCGCAAATTATGAAATCTACATAACCATATGAGTACCAATTTACCTTTATTGTATATTGTACTGTTTGTGTCTATAGATGAAAGTGGTTGCGAAACAGTACTGGGTAGTGCATATATTGAACCGAGCAGTAGATATATCTGGAATGTATAACTAGATTCTGCTTTGACTGTTCCATTTTTCTGCACAAGTGTGGGAGTATAGTATGCATTCACCATGTACAATAGAACTAATACCAAGAACTGTCTGTTTGCAACACTTGTTACCTCTGGAGAATATAAAAATTGAGTGAAAGGAAAGGCACTTTTGTTTGTAGAGTGTCAGCTGAATCCCTCTGAATTTCAAAAGCTCAAACACAAGCAGGACCTGAAATACCAGTAACTTCTGCCTCTTCCTATAACTTGTTCCTTTCTTCAGCATGCAGCGTTTTCTTTCTTCCTCTGTGGCTTTTGATTTCTGTCACTGTTGCTGTTGGGGGTTGCATCAGCAAGAAAGCTTTGACAGCAGCAGCATGGAGCTCAGAGAGTCAGACTCTCAAACCATGATACCTGTAGGATCCAAATGCCTGGCAAGAAATAGCTTGCTCCACACAAGAGTGCATCAGCCATGTTACCTTATTTTCTTTGCTTTTCTTTGTTGTTTTGTTTTGTTTTGTTTTGTTTTTGTTTTGTGTTGGGTTTTTGTTGTTGTTGTTGTTGTTTTGTTTTGGGGGGTTTTTTGATGGGTCGGGGTTTTTTTTAGTAACAAGGTTTTTAGATAAAAAAGATATAAATACTTTTTTAGATAAAAAAGTAGTATTCCTCTATTGGGAAAACAGAGTATTTCTTCAGCAGCTTCCACTTGGCTGGAAAGCCATTTGCCACTGAGCAGTATTTATATGGTCATCTGTGGCAAAAACTTCAGGGAGTTTCTGACCATCCTTATATCCTGCATGCTGCAAATTCCAAAGCTAAAACAGCCTACACTTGCAGAGGACTTTGAAATGCTCAGGTTTATTTCCATGCACTTGTGCTAAGTGGTTTTACTTTGTAAGACAATGGCTATTTATCCCAACACCATTTTGTAAAAATCCAGTCATAGGAGGCAATCTTATCTCCAAGGATACATAGGATTTTGTTTGACTGTGATAACGCTACAGAGAAATTGATTTATTCTCTTGAAATAGTCTCTCTTTCTGTGCAAATATGTATGGATATATATATATGTATGTATTTTTAGCTAATGAAACAAAAAGTACAAAGTTAGTTTAAAAATTCAGCTAACAGCATTATGTGGCTTTATGCAGAGACAGAGCTTCTCAGCTCCTGCTAATTAGCATATTTCTGACTCTGATGAAACAGTTTAAACTGGCTGAAAAACTAGCCCAAAAAAAAAAGTGGCATTTAATTTTCCAACCTAGGCTAAAATTGGAATCTCTGTTAGGTTATTTAATTTTATTTTTTAAATAATAAAAGAGTCTTAAGGAGTCATGTTTTCAAAACTTCGTGGCTGAAAAAGTTCCTGAGACAAGGAGAATTGGTTTTATCCTGATTCCTTGATGCTTTTTTTCTTAAAGGGGAAAAAAACCACACAGGGAAATTAAATTATTGAGGATACAGCTTGAAGTGAAGATAAACAAGCAGCAAAAGACAAACAAAATAAGCAGAGTATGGTGAAGGAACTGTGAAAGTAGCCTTCTACGGATCTTTAAAATAAAAACAAAAATAGAAGTTTTTATGTCCTTACCTATTTCTTCTCTGTCATCTATATGGTGTTCCTTTATGCCCAAAAGTTATACTTCTCAAATACCTGCCAAAATAACTTATTCCCCTAACTTCCACCAAGCTTTCTCCAACCTTGAAGCTGCCAAGTAATCCTGTTCTCAGTATCAGATAAATTTTCAAAGCCTAGATACTTGAAATTATACAGTTCACCACGATTTTCTTGGAAAACTTCAAACTGCTTGAAAACCTGCAAAATCCTCTGTTAACTCAGAACCATAGAGGGGAGTGTGAATTGAAGAGCCCACCAGGATCTACGTGCTTGGTGCTGTGTATGTGTTTAGGAGAGACTGTAGCTTCCTCTAGTTAGACAGGAAAAGCAAAATAGTGATGGGATCCAAGGATTTAATAGCCCAGCATCATAGACAGGGCTTGGAGGCACCGGTCACAGATATAATTTTCAGAAACATGAAGTTTGAAACTGAAGCCTCAGTCTCAGGAGCCTGGAAAACAGAGACTCCAAAGTTACCCAGACTCTGCTGTAAAACATCACCCCAAAGTGTTCCTCCCCTGCTTTACTATACATATTACACAAAGTCGCTGTCAAGGCTTCCAGTCAAACCAGTTCTGCTTTAAAAAACAATAAAATGTACTGTGAACGCACTCATATTCCCCCACCATTCCTTGATGAGAAGTCATAAAGGTCCAGTTGGGCAAATTCAGTTGAGGACTTGCTCCATTACCTGGTTTCTCAGGATTACTGCCAAGAAAACAAGCACAACTGCAGTTGTTTTGGTTAAACCATGCCTTTCTGATGGCAAAAGACACTGCAGATTAGCTAAGCCTCATTCAGAAGAAGTTTATATCAATTTTCCATCTCCAATGAGACCTGTGTGAGCAATTCCAGCTAGGTGACAAAGGTGTTTGGCTGATAAATATTGTGAGAAGACAAGGGCTAAATGGAGCTGGCTCGGGCAGCAGGTGAGGTGGTGGGGATATCTTCGCTAACACAAGCCAGCTGGAGTCCTGCCAGCCTTTCACCGTGGCTGTACAACTGCCACGTGTGAACATGGCAAGGAGCAGACCTTGCGTCAGTGTCACTAAAGCAGACAAAACACTTAGGAGATATTAGCTACCGTGTAACAGCAGCAGCGTGAAGAGCTGTTTCAGAAGTGTGTGAGGAGAGAGGGATGATCCCAAGCAAGGACGGTCTCCAGATTTGCTCATACAAGGTGCTAGATCTGGTATAAATACTACAGACATCTAGGTATCTATATCAACATGGATATCAGCATAAAACACAGCTTGGTAGCTGCAGGCCTCCCTCCACTGCCTGAGGGCTAAAGAGAAAAGCCATGTCCCATGTGGTGGTGACACCCAGCTCTGACATACTTGTCTACCAGCGCTGGCTGACAACAGGCACAAAGCACTCAACAACAGTTGACAACTAGTGATTTGGAGGGTAAGCCAAGGAATGTAATTCACCCTCAGCTCTGTTTCCTAAATCATTCTTGGGGAAGGTGGCTAAAGTTACAGCCCTATTGTGTCCAAAAATGAATGATCAGGACTTCTGAGGCTGAAAGCAAGTGGTTTTGGAGGTGTTACCCACAAGCATCAGCCTATTCCCCTCCCTCCAGCTCCCCTCTTCCCATGGGGCAGTTTCTCCTGAGTGGGAGATCCAAGCCCACCACGAGGCTGGGGGAGAAACCTGGACATAGATGCATACATGACAACAGAGTTAAATGACTGGAGGCACTGCTGACCTTTGATTTTCAGCAACATCCACAAACAATAATGAAAATGGAGTTTTAAAGCCCTGGGCTGAGGTAGCAGACTCAAACCATGTCACTGTAGCTCCTGCAAGAAGAGAAAAGCATAGCTGTCTCTTGCCTCAGGGGCAGCTTCCCCAGTTCCAGCTGGTGGAAGGGTGGCATGTTTTCCTCTCAAACATCCTCTAACTCTGGTGTTCGTGGCTGCTGCCCACCTTAGGATGTATAGGCCATTAAAACTGAGCTCAGCGACATCAATATAAACTGACAGTAATTTAGGCCTTGTTCATCAGTGGTGGAGAACAATCAATCACAGTCAGATTATGTCTTACCCTGCAGACTGTATGTCTTCTGCAGCCAAGTGCTTCCTCTCTTCCAGCCTCTCCCTATACCCTGAGGGAAGCTCTGCTGCTTCTCAGCTCCTTGTGACATCTCCTGTTTACTGAAGAAGCCAGCTGGGGAAGACTCTGCACTGACTTCCACCACATTACAATCAGCTGCCTCTGACTTATGCAGAGTAAGCCACCCACCACTCCTCACCTGTGAGAAGAGGCAGCTGTGGGGCACAAATTCCCTTCATCCCTCCATGTAGCATGGCTGAGGTCACCTATACAAGACAGACCCTTTCCATTGAATGTGTTTCCACCCCTGTAAGTTGGCTGAACATCTTAGAAGGGAATTCCATCAGCACCCAGGTCTGGGACACAGCCCACCTGATCAGGTTACAGGTGATGTCGAACAGCAAAACTGTTTGACTCCAGCATGAACACCAGCTCCAGAACCAGCACAGCTCTTCTGCAAGATGTTGCCCTCTAATGTCTCCTCTGCTGTGTGTCTTTCTCCTTTCCTAAGCTGCATGTCTAGATATTTTGGCAGCTCACTGGCAACAAGAAAGGGTTATAGCATACAAGACCATTCCAGTAAATACGATGAGTAAAAACTGACCTCATTTTGGCAAAAAAAAAACTCAACCACAAAGTTCTTTTATGGGAGACAGCCACCCTGGTCAGTCTCCTGAGTGAATTTCCACCTCCCTTATAGCATCTTTTCCTCTTGTACCTTTTCCTCTCCTCTGCTTGAAAGCTGAACATACCTACCTGCCCTGCAGCCATCACATCTGGTCACAGGAGACTGCAGGCAGGAACAATAAGGGTGGTGAGGAGCTTCTCCGCTGAAGCAGCTGTGCTGTGCATCAGTATCTGAGCTGCTGCGTGAGCCTTCTTCATCCTTTTAAATGCTGACAGTACAGCGAGGAAGGTGACCTCCCTGCTCAACCCTGGGAAGCATTATCCCAACACTGGCTTTTTACATAGCCTGCAGAGTAATCCAAAAGGAGAATAGCACAAGTGGAGAAAATAGCAGATTGGAATAGGTCAGGTTAACAAGGGATTTCCAGGGAAAGCTGGGAAAAAAGACATGGTGACAGATGAACTTTAAAAAGTCTATACAGTAATAGAGTGCAAACTGCCCAACTGTTACTGCTTATCAAAGCTGCCTTGTATCAGACCAGTGTGAAGTCTGCATTGATCGGAGTATTACTTTTGAACACACTGTGATCTTCCCTGTGCTGACTTATCATCCGGCAGCCAGGCAGGGAGCAGATTATCTGTGAGGCATTACAACAGGTAATCTTTATTGACAGCTTTTAGAAGAAGGTCTCCTTAAGGCTGGTTTCCCACTGTCACTGATAATGTGTTGGGTTTGGTGTTGTTCTGGGCAGGTGACACAGGTAAAGATGACAAGAAGCTGTATTTAACGCCTTGGTTCCCATCAATGTGAACACCTTCGTCTGGGTTTTCCCGGTTCACTCATTCCAGGAGATGAAAGAGCAAAGAGGCTGAAGAGCAGTCACATGAATCATCTACAGTGCATGATGGATGCCCGTCATCCCCATCCTCCTGGGTGCTCAGTGCTAGAAAAACACATCTCTGAATTTCCATAACAGCTGGCTTCAGTTTGGTTCCTTTCCATTTTTGGAGGGCATGAAATAGGTCAGCTCATGAATCCACTGGCTAAGCCAGCCTCTTGATATGTCTGTTTGCCTTTCTAAGTATCAGTTCATAGGTTATGTGACAAAATCTTACCTCCAGCTCACAGAGGAAGAGCAGCAGATAGGAAACACCAAATGATACCCTGCTCCAGTTCCTTCCAGGGCTGTCGCCGGAGAGTCATTCACCCCATGGGCTGGGGGGCAACCATCTCTGGAAGACACAAGGGGGCTTACTGTCTACAGATATGGAACTCATTCGGAGATGCAGAGAAAGACCCTTATCTGCTCTGTGAGGAGCCACCTGGCTCCTAGTGCCTTGGTGGGAAGTGTCTTATGCCCTAATATCTGGATGGCTCATTCTCATGCCTGGAAGGTGCTGTACATCAAGACCAGTCACCTTTCCTAATCTACTTTGCTCTTCAAACTGCCTCCCAGGGGATCTCTTGCTCCCTTGCTCTGAGGTACAACAGGGAGTCTGGTTTCTGAGAAATTACTTCTTCTGTCATGACAGAGCAGCCCAGCCTGCCCAGCAGCCTCAAAAGGAAGTAATGTCTTGCCAACATTGCAAAAACACAGGCAGGATGAAAGGGGTATGTAACATCAATCCAGGACAACGTTGTAGAAATCTCCGTGCAGGAGCCATTCTCTGAAGAATTAAAGAAGAGAATACAAGGGAAGGTAAATCAATCTGGTTTTATGGAAAATAGGGCTTGTCAAACAAACCCGATTTCCGTCTGTGATGAGATTACAAATTTGGTTGATAAAGGGAACTGTCCAGATGTAATAGGCTTACATATTCTGAGGGCTTTTGACTTAGTATCAAATGACATTTGCTTGTAAAAAATTTGTACAATATAGCATCAATATAGCATGAACTAAACAGATTTCGAACTGCACACCTGACAGACACCAAGCAGCAACCAGTCAGGAGAAGCAGCATTGAACATGAATAGCTTTAGTCAGGTGGCACAAGGAGCAAGGCTATGCCTGGAATGGTTTGCTGCTTTCAGCTGTGCTCTGAGAGACAATGCAGATAAAATTGGTAGGTGATGCAAACGCCGTCAGCTCAGCAGAGAGAGATGTTCATAAGATGCCATGCCAAGCCATCTGGGCCACTGGGAGAGCAGGGACCACCCACACAGATTTGGCTTGAATACACAGTCACATGTCCAGCAAGGAGACACATGCAGGGCAGGGACTGTACCCCAAAACAGAAGTTGCAACGGCCATAAGACTGAATGTGACCTCCAAGCATGAGGATTTGACATAGAAACACAATTCTCATCTACCAATAGACCACATGTGACGTTTTGTGCTGTGATGATACTACACAGCCTTCTGGCACCTGGAGATCAAGAAAACACAGAAAAGTAAAAGACAGGGTGAAAAAGAACTACCAAATCCATCTAGGGGATGGAGGATGGTGAGAGGAGAGCACTAGCAGAGAGGCTCAGACAGCTAGAGCTGCCAAGAGCTTTGTGGCAGGCCTTTGCCCTTACCATAAGCATCC
The DNA here is from genome assembly GCA_013398155.1 of Pedionomus torquatus. Taxonomy (NCBI): domain Eukaryota; kingdom Metazoa; phylum Chordata; class Aves; order Charadriiformes; family Pedionomidae; genus Pedionomus; species Pedionomus torquatus. The sequence continues at coordinate 79,321 of VZRU01006703.1, read as the reverse complement.
TCATTTCTTCTGAGCCCTGCCCTTCAGCTTCAAGGACTCCTTCCTAGCCAAGATGGTGAGCAAAGGCCATAATCACCCACAGCCCGGCTCTGCTGGGTTGACACAGCCCTGTGACCATATGGAGTCTGAAGACCAGACCCAGCCTCTCACGCACAGCTCCTTGCTGCAGGTCCGGGAGACGAGCAGCCGTCACTTGGAGTGTCTCAGTGATATTCAAGCCTCAGCGGCGCCCTGTGTCACACAAGCAGGACTGGGAATAATAGGCTGTGCTACCTCTCTCTAATTTGCAGCATCGTAACCATTCTAATTTGCAATTTCCCCCAAATGAGACACTTGCATGTCAATTGTCTGCTACCAATTATGAGACGGGCAGTGTAGGCCTTGAAAAAAGTAGCATCAGCCTCTATTGGGATCATTAAAAGACAGCGTTGTAATCTCACCCAGGCATTTTAGGTGCTTAACAAACCAAAAAGGGCAGACTTTCCTTAAGAAAAGCAGCAAGAAGCTGCCAAATGTGTCTTTTAACCGTGAAGCTTGCCAAGGTGAGTTTAGCAGTGTTATCTTGAGACTGCCAGAATACATTACTTTGAAGATTTTGTTGTTTCTTTGCTTTTGTTGCCTTCTTAAGGAAAAGAAAAAGAAAGACTAAGACAAAAGAAGAAATACAGTAAGGAAAGAGAAGGAAAACAGCAACCTATAGCCCTTCACTAAAAGAGCTGCAGCTCCTTGCTGAAAATGCAGGCAGGATGTTTTCTGAAGGACACACCACAAACTTAGACCCTGCAAATTGTTAAGTGTCCCTTATGTCATTCCATGCTGCCATCCAGCTTTTTGGCTTCACTTTTCCAACACAATCTTCATACCTACATGCCCTTCAGGAAGTGTTTTCCTTGCCTCAAGGCCATGAGGAAACTGGAAAAGTGACCCTCTTGCTGCAGGTAGCAGAACAGGCTACAGGGCAGGCAGGATGGTGTGTGCTTGGTCACACTCCAACACAGAGTCTGCCTGCTTTGGTTGTTTGGGATTTTGTTGTCCCTTTCTGCTAGACAAAAATTCAGCTGTGAGGAAACAACCATCTTCCCTCATGGATGGCCCTACTTGGGGAGCAGCCTTCTCTCCTTCTCCAAGGAGTGTTTAGGTTCCCTATATGTCTTTATGTGAAGAAGTGTTTAGGTTCCCTATATGCAAGGTTGGTCTTCCACTCCACTGGGTAGATTTTCTGGATGCAATAGACTTCTGGAGCCTTGCCTTGCCATAGAAAATGACATAAGGGAAATTGGGACCTCTGTCCTCCTCTTTATAGAAGTGGGACACTTTACAGATATGGAAGTTGGTTATCAACACATTTAAAAGAACAAGATGATTTTTCATAGCATCACACAATCATTTCACCAAAGTCCTGGGCTGTGTCATCTTGCTGGGTGGGCATCTGTCTCCAAGTCTGCAGGTAAGCATGGCAGTAATGCTACGGTTCTCCTTTTGGGCTCAAAATATGCAACACACAGAGCAAAGCTAAATAAGATCTCCAGCAGCGCCAGTAATCACTGCTCCAAACTGACCCCAACAACCAAAATTACTTGGAGTAGCCCAAAGGAAGCTGAAATAAAATAACTTCAAGTGAAGGGAAAAATGGGCACAATATAGCCAAGTGGCTGTTTTTTCAAATATTTGAGAATTAACCTCCCTGTCACAGAGCTGGGCAAAAGAAAAGGTGAAACAGCAGAGGAACTTTGCTTCCAAGAAACCATGCCCAAGGTTTGGCAGCTCTTCTTAACAGTACATCCAGGGCCAAAGCTCTTCAGGAAGCTTTCTTGCTTGACCCTTCCTCATCAGTTGTCTGCTTGGTACCAAGCTGTCTGCTATCCGTAGCTTGCTCTCATTTCCCCCTCCCACACTCGAGCTGCAGTCAGCATTACTTATGCAGGCCATGTTTTAAAGCAGACACCAACAACAGTAACTGTCTCAAGGAAGGCTAAATTGCAGTGGGATCTGCAGAAACAAATGTGCTTGCTGCCCTGCAGTAATTATCGGGCATCACGTCTTCATTATAATCAGGCCTTTGTTGGTGGTGAACAATAAAGTTATCACACTGGGGCATGTGTAGAAAACATCTCTCTTATGTGGGAGATCAAGTTAGAGGCTTTATTAAAAAAAAAATAAACAACACATTAAACACCTGACAGTTGCCTTATCCCTCTCCACACAATTCAGGAAGGAATTTCATCAGGACTGGGTAGGTAACAGGGCAGTCCATCAGGAGGAGTCTGGGTGGGAGCTGCCAAAAAGTAGATTCTAAATCACACAGTGTGGAAATGCTGTCCACGGAGATGGCCAGGATGTTCTTCCTGCATATGGGTAAGCAGGGTTGAAATGGCAGCAGTGTAGTACAATGAAGCAAACTACATCTGCACACTTGCAGCCTTAAGCATTACTTGGATGAAATCTTTTTTTAATCATAACTCTTCATAAAAACAAACAGCTGCCCTATAGCCAGCCCTTCAGCTTCTAAAACACATGGCATAGATCTTCCCTCAGAAACCTAAAATGTACTGATCACAACACTGAAACTGAATGGTGTTCCATACTTTCAGAATTCTGATTAAAAATTCATCAAAATGTTTACAGTGGATGTTTTGAACATAACAATCACTGTAACACAGGTCTCTTTTTTTTTTACTCATTTCTTGCTCAGTTTCAAATCTAGCCAACGATATTCACAATAGAAAAAATATTTAGAGCCATATTAGAAGCAAAAATGTTACATTTTAATAGGGGAAAAACTAGAGGAAAACTATTTTTTCTTTACATAATTCAGCCTGCAAAATCTATCATGCATGAAAGTCTTAAACCACTGTATGGTTTTGTATGCTTAATAGGCAGCAACAGCAGACTCTCCTGCAGGCTGGATGGTTTTTTCAACATGTCAAAGAAAAAGAACCTGAAAATATGATAAATACCTCTGAATGACAATAGCTTTTTAATTCACAATTCTCTCACAAGTAGTAGATCGCATTTATGAAACATGAACATATGCACACATCAAAAAAACCCTGCATACTTCAGTTCCTGAGACTGAGCATGATTACTTGTGAAAAGACCCTGCAAAGCTTCCTCAGACGTTTGCCAGCCAATTGGCCTGAGAGTCAGCCCAAATTTCTAGTTTGAAAGCAATATATGAAATGCTCATAAAGAAAGCAGAGGGCTAATTAAGTGTCTTTAGCCGTCTGAACGACAGGTACTACCCAAAGCGACTGCACTGCAGATTTCTTTCCCTGCAACGGCCCACTGACACCTCCTGAAGGCTCTAGACTCAGCCAAGCTGATAAAAGCACGTTTCTTTTATTTTGTTGTTCTTGGCTGGCTGAAGTGGCAGGGGCTGTGGCAAACTGCAGCGTGTATAAAACTGACTGATGCTCACCTACAAGCACAAAAGGCCGCGATTGCTCCAGAGCCATCACAGATAGATCTCCCCTGCCAGAAACAAACAGGATCTCTATAGGTCTGGATTGTTATTAATAATGAGGAGAAGTCTCATTGTACACCATAAGGGCTCATTTGATCATGATAAAGACAGCGATGAAAGGAAGCACAGAGGCTTCTGAGCTCAGTGTGAATGCTGCACTTTAAATCACTAGAACAAATTAAATTCTGAGAGAAAAATGCTATAAGGCACTTGGCCAGGGTGCCTGAACTGGAGGGTTATTTACACAGTTTCTTTCTTTCAACAAGTAAGTTTTCTGAGTGAAGCTAAGGCAAATATTCCCTGGAGAAACTAATTTGTAGTAGATCTTGAACACTGAAAAAAAAGGGAAGGCAGAGGAGATCAGACCTGCCAGAGAGAGATAGCTTCATCCATGTTTAAATTATTGAACCACTTTCTTCTGAATAAGCTCTCAAGAATAAGGCACAAAAGTTCAAACCAGGAAATCCAGGCATGGAGGATACAGGCCCCTCACACCGTATTCTATCTGCAACAAACATGCTGCATGAGTGCATAGGAACTGAAGAAAGCAGGTGGTACTCTTATCTTCAAGAAAGGCAAGAAGAATGATCCAGGGAACAACATGCTGGTCAGCCTCACCTCAAGGGTGTCTTGGGCATCACAGGGGATATTTCCCTATAGCCCACAGAGAAGACGTCAATGGAGCAGGTATTTTCACTGCAACCCGTGAAGAGGATAAAGCTGGAGCAGAAATCCACACTGCGGTCCACGAAGGACCCAACGCTGGAACAGGTGGATATCCCCTGAAGAAACTGCAGTCTGTGGAGACCTCACAGTGGAATAGGTTCTTCTGACAGGAATTGTGGCCCATGGAGCAGATGTGGCCCACATCTGCAGCAGATTTTTCGTGAAGGATGCAGCCCTTGAAGAGGACCCATGTAGAAGCAGCAGAAAAGCGTGAGGAGGAATGAGGAAGAGAGAGGTGTTGTTATGACCCCTCAATGTTCCATCCCCACAAGACTGCTCTGGGAAGTGGGCAAGGCAGACAAATCAGAAGTCACAATAAATTAATTTTCATAACTTTGAGTCTATTTTGCCTGCAATACTAACTAGTAAGCAATCTCCCTGTCTTTATCTCAACAGATGAGTTTTCCAGTTCCTGGGGATTTTATTCTATTTTCTCTCTCACAGTGCTGGGACTGACACAGGGTGAGTGCTGGGTGGAAGTTCAGTAGATCCAAAAGAGCAAAACCACCATCGCCTTCTTCATTTTATAAAGAACGGCATTATGATACAAACACAATCTAAACCACTTGCAGGCTGTCTCTGAGGAACAAAAAGTCAGGGGCAAATAAACAAGATGGTGTTCTCAGGAGATTGAATGAGAAGGACCCAGGGCTGGAGCCTGAACCAGTACACACACGTATAGCAAAACGGCTCTGCATTTGAGTGATCCACATTGAATAAAAGCAAGACCAACCTAGACCTCAAAGGTTTCCTCTGTTTCAGACAGCATTGGTTCAGGTTAAGCACCTTGGTCATTTTAATAGCTGGCACGGGTCAGGGCTCCACTATGTAATTTATCTGGTTTTGAAATTGGTCTTTATCGGCACTTGAAAAAAATAAGTTGAAGCCCTTAAAAATGTCAAGCCAGCTGCTTAAATGAATCCAGCATACAACTGTCAGCCTCAGAATAAAAACATGCAAACATGTTAAAATAACAACACAGCCTTAAATGACTCATATTCATAGAATTTTAGAACAATTTAGGTTGGAAGAGACCTCCAGAGGTCAGCTAGCCCATCCATCTGCTCAAAACATGTCTAATCAGATCAAGGGATGCTTGTCAACTCCTCATGCATATGCATTAGAGTCTATGTTTTCTAAAGCTTATTCCAGCCTCTAAGTTACCAAGGAGAAGAAAGCTACCACCCCTATTATTTACAGGAGGAAACTGAGGACATTTGAAAGAAACAATTTGTCTTCCCACAGCTGTAAATTAAGAGCAGCTCTAGGTCTCCTCGTGGTTTTATGTATTATCTTGATATCAGGTTGTTCTGGATCAGTCTTCCAAGATGACTGGTGAACATAAGATGGGGTGGATGCAATGACACTGGAGCTGGTCTCCAGGCCTATACGTTCTGCGTGCCTATCATCAGGCCATGACATAACACCCACTACAAGCCCAAGCACGCCTTGTGATCAGAGAAGATGAGGGAGATTAAAATCCAGACATGACTCTTTTATTTGATCAGAGCATTTCTCTTAGGTGTTCACCACTTAGTGGTCTAAGTGGTGTCCCAGAGCAGACTGAGACAAGAACAACTAGCGCTGAGATCACATGCAGCAATTCAGTCTCCATCTGCTCCAGAACTCAAGGTCATTAGCTAGTGTTGTCGAGGTTGTTAATGAGCTATTTACTCTGTTTGGTAATATGCCTGCCCACCTCAAAGACGGGCAACATGAATGGATCAAGAGAGGAAAACAATGACCCAGTTATTTCATTTTTCTAATAGACAGTGTCTTGCAAACCATGAGAGAAACAGAAAGGAGACAGAGAAGAGCTCATAAAAAATATTTCTGTCTTCACAGAGTTACAGTTTTCGGTAAAACTTTTGGCTGCCTTCAGATGAATTTTTGACTACAGAAGAAATAAATTCAAATATAAACAAGCAAACAAAAACAGAAAACCCCAAACAATTTCCTGCCATAAAAACTTCAGGCAAAATTGTCCTTCTCCAGCCATAGGCATAACAGATAAGAACAAAGCAGTGCTTTTAAAATGTAACATATCCTGTATCTGCGTTTCCAGATGGAGGTTAAAGAAGAAAGAATGATTCACAAAAGAGCAAAAAAGCCCTTCAGAGTTCTGGAAAATATACCTTATAAAGGAAAATGTAGACCAAAGCTCTGGCCTCTTGCATTATTTCAATGTGGGTTATAAAAGTTACTGGGAAGTATGAATTCTTCCATCTCCAAAAAAAACCCTGGAACATGGGTCAACACTGAAAGCTGAACATATCTAACAGTCACTCACTTAGCAACTTCCTTCGGGACACAGTAGAATCACTGTCAGACAAGGTCTGCAGCCAGCTGGCTAAAGGATGCGTCCTGACTAACTGAGGAGCCAGGGGCTAGATGTGGAAATTGCTGGGTAAAGTTTCAAGACTTGAATTACAGTAGGAGGGCAGGATACAGATTCATAATGACCCCATCCAGCCTGCAGAGCTATGCATCAGGGGAGGTTTAGACTGGATATTAGGACACATGTTTACAGTGAAATTGTTATCAAGCATTGATACAGGCTGCCCAGGGAAGTGGTTGAGTCACTATCCCTGGTGGTATTCAAAAGACGGGTAGACACAGTGTTTAGAGATATGGTTTGGTGATGGTTGTTGTCAGTGTTAGGTTAACGGTTGCACTCAGTGGTCTGAAAAGTCCTTTCCAACCTAGGCAATTCTATGATTCTGTGAATAATGCAGTTACTTCAGCTTTCATTTTGGCAGCAGTTGTTGCCTTGGAATCAAGTCCCCAGAACTCCACTGCGTAGACTGGATCTGAGTAAGTGAGGGTATCAGCTGAGGATACAGCTCACAGGATGGAAATTTACAGAAATGAAACAAATTATCAGCTTCCCAAGCTCAGCAGAATTTATCTGACTCCTCTGTTCTGAGTGTGCTGAGAACGCTTGCACTTTTATGGCTGTAATTATGCAGCCCTGCTCACTGCTTCACTGCCTAGCCCAAGGTTTATAGAGCAACACGAAACTTCTAGTTGTTAATCCTGGTTGTTAGTTACTGCTTTCATTTCATTTTATCACAATCACAACTGATGTTTATATTTACTACATGCTTTATGAGGGCTTCATGGTGCTTTTTAAGCACAGTTTCAATCTGGCAGCACTGCAGGCAAACCATCGTCCTTCTCACTTGGTAGGACCCTTCATCTCAAAGACAGTTTGGAACTGCAGGTTGGGGAGATCAGCTCAGACTCCTATTCCCCAGGCCAGCCTTGCTGGGCAAGCAAAGGCAGTTCACCCTCTTTTACATTTTCCACTCACTCTGACACTTCCTTTGGACCCTTTCCTTCCACCTAACAGTTTTACAAGGTGATCTTCAAGGTGTCTGGGACTGGTTCATCCTTGCTTTGTAAATGGACACTTATCTTTTAATATCGTGTGGTGATTGTATTGCAAACATGCATTACTCTTACATTATCAGCTGCCTTTGATTTATCAGCACATTTACTGTAGATACATAATGGGCTCAGATTTATGCTTTCATCTATTTTTATGGCTTAAAGGGACCAGCACAGGTTTCTTTTTGCTCTTCTGTTCCTGCTCTTCAACCAAGAGGAACTTCTTTGCTGCTTTCCAACCAAAGTTCTCTTCCAATCACAATTTCCCTGGCTACAGGTAGCAGCAGGAGAAATACAGAAACTTGCAATCTCAAACAAAATTTTAACTTTACTAACTACAGTATCCGCCACAGAAAATGGAGCTTTTCTACACTGAGCAAATATTTTTGCCAAGAGAAAGAAGAGGAAAAAAGGAAAAGAAGAGCCAAAAGAGGAAAAACCCCAGTCACCACCACCCTACAGGCTAATGTGCCTGACATCAGGTCTGGGAGCCTTCTTAATTAACCTGACTATTAATACTATTGATACCTCTAATTCAGCAGCTGGGTTTTTTTTCACATAGAAACCCCTACACCTCTAAACACAACAAGAGGAATCCAGCATTGAGCCAGGTAGGGTTTTTGTAGCTCATCTTCATTCCTCATCTCATGTAGCTTCTCAGCACGAATTGTGCCAGGAACCTCTGCTTGTTCTGATATCCCCGTGGTCTCACCTGGAACCTGATTTCAGCTGGAAATATAAAAGAAAAGCGTAAAGCAGCAGAGACACAAGCCCCTCCCTGGATGAAGCAAAGAGCTGCCAGGAAAGGAATGTCTTACCGGTGCATCTAATAAGACTGTGTAATATCAGTTCTGGGAGAGACTGCAGTTACCCATTTCACACCTCTATAGCACAACTGACTGCCCTTGGTAAGCTTAAGTTATGGTTAATAGGCTCCTCTTTAATAAAGTATTGGAAATTTGTCTTCATTGCACTTCCAAAATGGGGAATGCCTTGATCTGAGTCTCTCCTCTGGCTTTAAACACTTCAGTATCTATTTTCAAGCACAGTTTGCTCCTCTTTCCCTAGCGATTTCTCACTTGAGAAACATTAAAAGCCTCCCCATGCTACTCCCTCCATCAGCTGAGTCTTTTTTATATTAGCATCCATCATTGCTCCCATTTATGAGAAGGGTTCACAGTCAAAAGGCTCACTGCCTGCTAGACAATGGAACACATTTAGGCTCTTGGAGAAGCAGCAGGTCAGCAGCACTGGGGCCCTGATTCAGTCCAGGACCCTGCTTGTCCCAGGTCCTGCACACACTGCACACTTGCACTGTGAGATACCAGTGACCTTGAACACCACCACTGAGCTCCACACATACATCCAGGTTTGTGTGAACCCATGGCTGCTGAACACAGAGAGGAGACAGCAGTGTATTTGGTCCATTCCTGGGCACCAACAAGAGATGTCCTGATTTATGCTGGGCAATGCCAGGTCACAAAGACTGCTTTTAGCACAGAAAGCACCTCCAAATTCAACACTATTTGGCATGGCTGTGCTCCAGGAACCATAAGCATTGCAATGAAATCAGGTCTACTCTTGCATAAGAAGGCTCACCTCCACTACAAGTTCAGTTGTTATACTAGCCCTGAAAAGGAGTTTGGAAAATACATTTACACAGGGTCCCAGACTGGCCACAAGCCTCACCTCTGCAACAAGACATGCCCTGCTCTAGCAAAACTGACACACTGCAAACACACAAACCCTCCTTGCCACTGCAAGGGACTGCAAGACCATTGCCACGTCTACCATGGCCCACTTGGTCCATACTAATCCCTGCCACTCAAATTGGTACCATTAACCCCAGCTGGACACTATGGGCCACAGCAATCAGGACAACCCACCTGATTCAGTTGACAGTGGTCTAGACCATATGCAACACCACGGCCACAGGTCCCTTGCCTGTTCCCCATTAGTTAGCCGTTGACCTGCTTTCCTGGAGCACGGGGTATTTATAAAGTCTGAGAAGGGAAGACTTCAGTGGCCTATCATTTTACACATCTGGGGCTATGTAAAATTCTAGGCTGAAGGCTGATTGCCTCCAATCACCCTAGACATCTATTACTGGTCCATAAAAACACACAGTGCACCGCCCCGGAGTTGCTAATAGCAGCTCAATTATGAAGGAATTTGCACTGGAAGCAGAGAATCAGTCTCATTCTTATGCGTGCCTCCACCCCAAAATTAAAGCACTTTCTCGTGGAGCCCAGAATACATTTTCTAAGGCAGTCTATTCATTGGCATCTTACAGAAAGATTGAGAAGTGGCCTCTTTCAGGTCTTTCACTTGAACTAAGCATTCCCTCACCCTCAGTTAAAGCAAACTGGGATGTAGGGAGCTATCACATGAATTAGGATAGGTTTTAAATGTGATAGATGAAGTAGGGCATTTTGTCCACTCTCTGAGCTCCAGAGTCCCAGCTGTAATGCACTGGGTGGAGGACGCACATAACCAAGCTGCTGTGGGGAAGGCCACCCTGAGACACAACCAATCGCATCCAGTTTGGCTTCTGCTTTTCATCACCACTGCCAGGCCTGGTGATGGAAAGAAGTGTGGGGAGTGGGCAGGAGGCAACACAGGAAAGGATAACTAGACAGAAATACCAGTGTGGAAAGGAAGTACAGCGACAATGAAGAGTACAACAAAGAAGGTTCTCCCAGGGCACAGCAATGCAATACACTTTTAAGTGCCACAAGGCACATTGACCAGCTCTCTCTTTGCTGTCTCTCTCCACTAAAGCAACAATAAAAGCCAGGCAGGAAATGATTTTCATACTCTTCCCTCCACCAAAAAATGAAAGTTAGTAATAAACCAAAAGTACGCTTAGGGAAAGAGGCAGTTCTGATAACACAACTGCCATGTGCCATTCCCTCTCCTCCCCTTCCATCCTTCGCTTTCTGATTTGGGATTGTTTTGAAATCACAATGGATTAAGTCTCTTTTTTAATTAAAGGGGGAAAAAAGATCAATGTTCAGTTCCTCAGCTAATTGATTTGGGGTGATTCAGACAACAGCTGCAAAAATCCTCCACATTTCACATCTTTATCAGTATACAGATAATTCAGATAACCTTTTCTCACCTTATTTTATTTCCTACTCCTAAATGAGATTAGATTGCTTAAAATAAATAGCACAGAACAAATATGAAGCGTTATCACCTTTCTTCAACTGGACTAAGCAATCTCTCCCTCTATTTCAAGGTGACAGGGAGTCCCCAAATAGCTCAGAGGGGGAGCTAAGATTGCTTCACCCTCTGAAGTGCTCATGCACACACCTAACAGTGTGTATAATAAACTGTTGGATTTTATAAACATTCTCATGACATGCTCCAACAAACACACATAAGCTGTGCTTTAACAGGTAAGGATGTTGAAGCATGCAAAATGCATTTTCTTTCAACTATCTTTTTATGTTCCCTGTTGCAAAAAGCTCAGAGCAGAGCCATGGCACCCATCAGGGCTTACAATCTCCAAAGCAAGCAGCTCTGGAGTCAGTCCATTGGCTTCTTCTGCAGTGTCAATTTATGATGTAATGACACAGTCTCTGTCAAGTACCTGCTCCACAACCCAGGAAATTTAATTTGTCTCTCAACACACCTGCTTTTCCACTCCCCCCTGGCACATGAACACATGCACCTTTACATCTACTCACCTGTACAGGCTGCCACCAAGCTGTTTACCTCCTCTCCTCCCTCACCTGCTTCAGAAGCCATTAGCACAGTTCTTCCTTATTTCGGTTTCGGGGGTTCGGGGAGGAGATTTTTGATCCTTTTTTTTTTATTATTATTATTATTTCTTCTGGGCTTTGGTATGTATTTGTTTGTTTCAATGTGTTTTGCACACTGCTGAATTGAGCGCAGATAAGCATCGTGACAAGCCACAGCAGAGCTGGAAAAGAATCGCCTGATGCTCAGGAATGCTCTTGGGAGCTTGTGTTTTACTGTGACTGCTATTTTTGATAGGCACAATTAAATCCTGGGAAAGCATAAGGCTTCCCTGGCTTCATGAGGAACTTGGAAGTACTGAGTTACCAACACAGGTTAATAGAAAGCTGGAGTTTGATGAGATTACATCCTTCCCTTAAACAAAAACAGGGAATGATACAGTACAACCCTATTTACAGAAACAAGATAAAAAGAAACAGGGAGACATTGCTGACAAGAGTAATACCCAGCACTGCTGTTCTCAGCGTGCAGCAACTTGATGCTTTTGGAGCCCAGAAAGGCAAAGGACTTGGGATGTGTCCATTTCCCAGAGTTCCCATTTAGTCAGGCTGTTCCTCAGAACCTGTCAGCTACAGGAGCTACCAGAGGTCTTCCATTTGCAGCCCTGCCTTCCTCTCCCAGATCTGCAAATTCTCACCAAAACTTTCACAGGAGAGCTGTTCAGAGCCTCTGTGATAGCATTTTCATGGCTTTGTATGTTCCAACGTTATGGCAGGTTCCTCCTTGGACGCAATTGCCACTGGTCTGAGAATTAGCCCCTCCGCCCTCTTTTTACTTACTCCTTGTTTTGTGGCTTTTAGTTTACATTAACATAAAAGCAGGTCTTGGTGGATAGTACTGATTTAAATCACAGAATGGTTTGGGTTGGAAGGGACCTTAAAGATCATCGAGTTCCAACCCCTCTGACATGGGCAGGGACACCTCCCACTAGACCAAGTTGCTCAAAGGCCCATCCAGCCTGGTTCTGAGCACTTCCAGGGATGGGGCAGCCACAGCTTCTCTGTTCCAGTGTCTCACTACCCTCAGAGTAAAGAATTTCTTCCTAATATCCAGTCTAAATCTTCCCTCTTTCAGTTTAAAACCATTACTCCCCATCCTATCGCCCAACTCCCTGTTAGAGTCCCTCCCCATCTTTCCTTTAGGCCCCCTTCAGGTACCAGAAGGTTGCTATAAGGTCTCCTGCAGCCTTTTCTTCTCCAGGCTAAACAACCCCAACTCTCTCAGCCTGTCCTCATAGCAGAGGTGCTCCAGCTCTCTGGTCATCTTCAAGACCCTCCTCTGGACTTTCTCCAATATGTCCATGTCCTTTAGTTAGGAACCCCAGTGCTGGACTCAGTACAGCAGGTGGGGTCTCACCAGAGCTGAGTAGAGGGGCAGAATCATGTCTCTGGACCTGCTGGCCAAGCTTATTTGGATGCAACCCAGGATACGGTTGGATTTCTGGGCTGCAAAAATATAGAACATTTATGCTGCCAGCAGTTCCTGCAGGGTCCCCCATGCTTGCCCTTGTCTCCTGCCACACACACTACACCTAACAGGGAGTCAGAACCAGGATGAGACTTGAAGGCTGCAGCACACAGCTTGGCTGTCAGTGCTAGGAGCTGACAACCCTCAGTTTAGCACTCGGCCAGCAGGAAATTGTCAGTGTCCATTGACTCTCACGGGCTAATTCCTGGCCACCAGCCAAAGAGAGAATTAAAATTCAACAGCAGATCTGAGCTTTGGCTTTCCCTTTTTCACCACATGAACAGCCTTTCAACAGCATGTGAGAGACTGAGAAAGCCTCACTGCAGCCCAAGAGGCAACAAGAGGAAATCAGAGAAAACAAAAAAAAAAAAAAAAAAAAAAAAAAAAAAAAAAAAAAAAACAC
>VZRU01006703.1:308-66102 GCA_013398155.1 Pedionomus torquatus | reverse complement strand
AAAAAAAAACAAAAAAAAAAAAAACCAAAACAAAACAAAAAAATCAACAGTAATGACCAAGGAGCACAGGGGCTGGAAAGGAACTGATGTTTCACTGAGGGAACTGGAACCCTCAGTGAGGGGTCACAGCCAGAGAGGGGACCTTATTGCTCTCTACAACTACCTGAAAGGAGGTTGTAATGAGGTGGGAGTCAGTCTCTTCTCCCAAGTAACAGGTGATAGAACAAAAGGAAATGGACTCAAGTTGTACCAGGGGAGGTTTAGATTGGATATTAGGAAAAATTTTTACACTGAAAGGTTTATCAAACACTGGAACAGGCTGCCCAGGGAAGTGGTGGAGTCCCTGTCCCTGGAGGCATTTGAAAGACCTGGAGACGTAGTGCTGAGGGACATGGTTTAGTGGCAACTTGGCAGTGCTGGACTAACAGTTAGACTCAATGACCATAAAGGTCTCTTCCAACCGAAATGACCCTATAATTCTGTCACCCTGGGTATAATCTTGCCTGACATCCAGGTCATGCTGCATCAAGCACAGAAGGGTGAGGCTCGATGAACAATGGGAGGCTGAAGCCCACTTTAACAAACAGATGCAGAACACTGATCCCTGCTTCAACCCAGGTTTAAGAAAGCACCCTGGTTTGCTGCGACCACGGCTGTCTGCAACACCTCTGTGGGGAAGTGAGCCCTCATCTCAAAATGTCTACTAATAGAGAAGAGGATCAAAATGCCATAGAAACAGCAGGGAACAATACTAAAAGGGAGAAGAATGGTCCAAATCCTCCTCGGCCATCTATGGATCCAAAGCACTGCAGGATTATTGGTGAAACACAGTAGTTGGGAAAGGGCAGGAGAACTCACGAGGCAAAAGGGAAAAACTACTGGCTTGGGCAGAGGGATGGAATTTTACCTGGACTCATCTGATGGGACACACTGCTTGGAGAGAATGAAAGGCTTCCATCTTCTGGCTCCTTCTCCTCCCTTCGCTACCTGTGAAATCTTGCCCCAGTTAATGGCTGATCAAACATTGCATTCTGCATTGTTTCAGACACTGTGCTGTGATACAAATCTAACTTCTTTAAGAGGCAACACCTGACAAAAACAAGCATACATGGATATTTAGATCTCCTGGAGAAGGAATTTAAATTGGTCAGGAAGAGCCTCTGAAAAATAAAAATCAATTACAAAGTCCATTTTGAAAAGCAACCCTATGAAGAACTATATTTTTCCTCATGTGATCCTCTCCATTGGCCTAAAATACACTCAAATATATTTTCTGTTGTTGATCAACAAAGCCCCTTTGCTTATGATCTTCTGGGTTTTTTGTAACTACCTAGAAACAAGGGAGGACACCCAAAAAAGGGATATGCCACCTTTTTTTCACAATGTCCACGTCATAAAGCCAGTACTTTGAAAAAAAATAGCGAAATCATAATAATATTTTATGCATTAGATGCTTCAAGGTGAATTAACTAAATAAACCACAAAGACTGTTGTAGGATTTACAATCCAAAACCCATGGGGTAGTTGCCAGGTCTAAAGGATTAATTCTTCCCTGATGTTAGGACAGGTCTATTTACTTCTATGTGACCTGCAAAGGGCAAAGGAAAGCTTATAAGGGACAGGGTCAGAACTGGACAGGATGAAGACAGGAAGCTGATATGAAGAAAAGGAAGGTAAAAGGGAAGACAGTCTCCCATTTTTTGTTGTAGTTATATTCTGAAAATCAAGATGTCTAAAGGTTTACTGCCCATCAGAAACAGAATGAGCAACTCCAACAAATTTCAGTTCTGCTTTCCTGCAATTTCCCATCACTAGCGGGCTAGCAGTCCTGCTGGAGGAATAATCGCAGGAGACCAGCTCCTCAGGAATAGAGAAGGTTCATTGCACTTCTCCTCACCAGAACTTAAGAAAATACATTAGACAATTTCTTTAAATCATAAGCTCTCCTTGGGTAACGACTGTCCCATCCTAAGCATGCACAGCACTTACCACTCAGCTGCTAATTGCTAGTTTTGATTTGAGTCTGAGATGGTTTGGTGGGGAGGGGGGGGAAGGTATTGAGAAGCCACTCACATTAAATTAGTTAGGTCAGACTGCGAGAAGATGCTGTAGCTCTCTCTGCATGGGTAATCTTGCCTTCCTGAGCCCTCCCCCCTCTCTCTACTCCCTTTAACAGTTTTATTTTGTGGAGCTACAAGACTTTTTTTTTTCTCCTGCTGAGTGCTGGGTTAACAAATGCAGGAGGCATATATTAACAATATTCTTTGGAGACCACCTACAGCACTGGGATGAACAATGGGCCTCGAACCATTACTAATTTATAGCCCAGAAATATGGTGTATGAATATTTTTTAAATGTAAAACCATTAGTCACACTTAATAGTTTATTTGAACTAAAACCGTATTATTATCCCCTCATTATTTTACCTGGTATATTTTAGACCACTTATCTCAGGGGTTGCCATAGCTACCTGCTGAGTGCCTTTGACTGGAGTGTTTGCAGTAATCAAAGTTAAAGACTTCTTGCAAAAAGAAGTATGCTCTGACTAAAGAGGAACCTGGGCAAAATTGCCCATAACTGTATTCTTTCACTCAGTTCTGCAGATGTTGGCTGAGCAGTAGCTTGGTCCCCTCATTAGACTCTGAGGAAGTATCCTTAAGGTACCATCCTTAGGCACTACCGTAAAAATCATACAAAAATGAAGGTTTGGATGGGTCTCTGCAGGTCTCTGGTCCAATCTCCAGTTCAAAGTGTGTTTAGCCAGGATCATGGCCTTGTCCAGACAGGTGTTGGGGATCTCCAAAGACAGAGAAGATGTAGAGAAGATGGAGCCAGGCTCTTCTCAATGGTGCCCAGTGACAGGACAAGAGGCAACATGCACAAACTGAAACACAGGAGGTTGACTCAACATCAGGAAACACTTTTTCACTGTGAGGGTGACTGAGCCCCAGCACAGGTTGCCCTGAGAGATTGTGGAGTCTCCATCCATTCATGGGGATATTCAAAAGCCACCTGGACATGGTCCCATGCAACCAGTTCTAGGTCACCCTACTTGAGCAAGGGGGTTGGACCAGGTGGTTCAAGAGGTCCCTTCCAACATCAAGCATTCTAAAATTCTGACAGGCTTCTAGGAACCCAACCAGCCTATGTGAAGCTCTCCTCTGCATTCTGAGCTGACACAAAAACCACAGACATCTGATTTTCTGGAACACCTGCAGAGCAGCTTACAACCTCCAAACCACATTCAGCCTCTTCCTGCACCACCCATTACATATCCAAGGATACAGTGCAAGACAGTTCCTTGCAAGACCCTGTCCAAGCATCATGTTCCTGTCCCCCAGTGTTAGAGCCAAGTGTCTGGAAACCTTTGTCTTTCTCCAGGGAGACTTTGACTGTGAAAGGACCTCCACCACCATCAGGTTAGCACTACTGTATGCAGCAGTACCCCCTCAGACCAATCCCTCTGAGCACCAGGACTGCCTACCCAGGTTGCTCCTCTGTGACACGAAGGCACAGGTTGTTTCATGTGATGAGGTAAGGTGCCCAGATAAAAGCACTGGGAACAAGAACTCGTATGTTCTCTAATTGCTGCTAGAGGATCTGCCCTGGTGGCTAAAGCAGGAGTGAGGAAGGCTGGCTCTGTCCCAAACCCTCCTCAGTGCAGGAGCCAAGCAAGGCTGTGGCCTCACCAAGAAGAATGCAATCCCACATATTCTGGTAGGGCTGATAGGACAGACCCAATGAGACCTTCAGCTTAAAAGCTGAATGCAGTCAAAGGCAGGGGGAGCACCCACTGAGCCCCTTCACAGAACCTCCTCCAACAGCTCTCTTCAAAGCTGAGTGCCTGCTTCATACCTAAGCTGACCCTGAACCAGGTAGCCAAACCCTGAGGAAGAGGGGGATTCACCCAAGCCCTGCCACTGCACATCTGGGTGAGATGAGGTAGATCCCAGCCCTTTGCTGTGATTCCCTTTCCCCATCTGAGTAAGAATGGACAAACCCTTGAGCTCTGGTCAGACAGAAAGCACCTGGGGGCACAGTGAGCAATTATTCTTTTAGAAAAGGATTCCCAATGGTGTCCTGCCACTTGCCATCTGGAAGCAGCACCTTTCTTCACGTTTGGAGCAGAGGGTCAGAAGTTCCCAGCAATCCCCATGTCTTGCTGCCTTCCCCTGTCTCTTGGAGTGCTGGCTCCTGGAGAGCCCAGCCCAGAGGTTGTGTACCACTCACTTTGCACAGGTGCCATCCCCCCTTCATGTTCCCTTTGTTTCAGCCACTTCTGCCCTGAACAACCCCTGTACAACACGAGCAGAGCCCCTTCTCCTGGAAAACTCTCTACACAGGTCGTTACCAATGCTGACAAGTGCTGAAGCCCCATATTGCAGGTCAGGGACCTGGAGATAGCAACAACTGACCCCAAGACCCCCAGTGTGTAAGAAGTGAGGTACCATCACTTCAATCCATCCCATAGCAGTGTTTCAGGATATCACAGCATTTAACTTATGCAAAGAATTGAGAAGAAACTTAACACTTCTGGAAAGAAAACAGTTCTAATTAGAGCTAGCAGGCGCTATTGGAATCATCCAAATGAACTGCAAGAAATTAGTCTATTGAAGTGAAGGTCACTAGAAGCACACACTAAGTAGGCATCTTGATGAAGCATTTAAATACAGAAGGGCTGGATACTGCAATTAGAACAATTTGCACAAACACAGCTCTGCTGGATTAGGGACTGACTCCTCTAAACCCTACAAGAACAAATCAACAAGGCAACAGGTTTCACACTGGTCATACGCAGAAGACAGACTCTTTTCCTGCTGTGGCAAACTGCAGGTCTGGGATTTGCTGGATTTGAGTGCCATCAGCTTCTCGCTTCTTTGCATTCTCAGTTCCTGCACTGCTGGAACATCATTTCCTTAGGCAGAGTCATCTGAGAAACCTGCCAGAGTGAAAGGGGTATGTCCCTTCACGGTTAACTAGTCCTGTTCTAACATGTGGAAGCACAGGATGGTCTTTCACAAAAAGGGAAGATGGGGGTGTGAAAAGATATTAAGATATTAAAGAGATGTTTTATCTCAAGTTTTACAGCAGACACCACTGCCCTGTTTGACCAGAGCATTTTTTTCCCTTTTGGCAACAGGAGTGGATAAGTCCCTAAAACAACATTTAGAGAGACATGCAGAATCAAAACTCTGTAAAATGACAGTCATTATTTCCTGGAACTGCCCTAATCTGGGGTTCCTGACCCCTGGATCCAGGCATCCAAGGAGCAAGAGAAAACACCATCCTCTACAAATTCTCTTCCTCTGGCCCTGCAAAGTCCTGACTAAACACTCTTCTACACCCAATTGCTGTGACAAAGGGTAGGTAAAGGACACCCCAGCTTCTGATTTTGCTCAGCCTGCTTAGAGCTGCGATGTACTCCACATCATAGCTCCCAAGGAGAGGCAGAGTTGACAAAGAGGAAATAATGTCAACACTTTCACACTTTTATAGTTTTCTTCTGCAAAAAGGTTGCTTTAGACTATAAAGAACCAGTTTTCACCATCACAGGTTATCAGAGGAAACATTAGTCAGGAACCACAATGCTGTTGTGTTCAATACCACATGCACTGGATAAATACAAATGATATCCTCAGAAATACTTCCACTGAAGTCCCTGGGTCCATTTACCCAGCAAGATGTGGGGTTGGATTCTGCCCTTTCCCACTCAAAACAGCTTGGACTTGCCAGAACACACAGGCTCCCAAAACACCTCTGAAATCCTCCTGCAGAAGCTGCAGAGCATTGCTGTTTCCACCATCTAAACCATAGCACCAGCATCTCAAGCTGAAACCTCTCTGCACATCCTCACTAGTGTCAAGAGAACCAGGAGCACTTCCTTAGCTGGCAGATTATCATTGCAAGAAATAAAATCTTCACTGCTGACTGTCTCCTTTCCTTTCCCTGCTAAGAGAATATGGAGCAGTCAATGACACAGGGTCCAAACTGGATATATAGGTGAGGCCATGCCCGCTAGCTGTGCCCATAGCACTCTCTGGGCAGCTGGTGCTCTGGCACAAGGAAGGGAAGACAATCTGTGTTTCTCCTCAGGAGCTGCAAGATGCATCTTGAAGGGAGACCAAGCAAAAGCCCAGAGGTCTTGGCTGGCCCCTCCAGAGGAAGTCTGGCTGTCAGCGGTCAGGACATCCAGTCCCAGTTAATGTTGTGTGTAGAAAAACTCTGTTAATCTCAGAGGCTGAAGAGTTCAGGGAAAGCTCTTGCTCACCAGTGTGACCCATTCAAGGAACACCCTCCTTGCTGCTGGAAGTCCTGCTTGTTTGTACATGCTAGGTGACATATTGGTTTTAGCACATCTGAGTGTAACACAGAGCCCACCATCCGGGAGAAGTCAGAACCCTTTTGTATGCCCACTCAGCAGCACAGCAAAGGGAAGCCTCCATGGAGAGCTAATATTGGTGAACATCCCTGTATAGAGTCCTGGCCACTACAGAGGAGAAAGCAGGCTTCAGAAACATACCCTTATGCAGAGCAGGAGACATTAAAAATTACCCTAATTTTACCATACAAAGCAGTCTGCTGGCAATGCAGGCAAACTGGAAACTGTGACTCCCTTGGGGGAGAGCAGTCCCACCTTGAAATATTCAACAGGTCCCTTAGCAGAGAACTGAACCCAGGACTACACAGCACGCCCCTCTGCCTCATTCTAGAAGGAGCCATTTGTACTGTACGTCCATTCAGCTTTTTGTAAATAAATTATTAAAAAAAACCCAAAAACCAAAAAACACCAACCAACCAAAAAAACCAACCACACACTAAAAACCAACACCTCTGCAGATTGTGTAGTTATGGGGCCTGACACATTAATAAGGCAGAAAAACATTTTCTGCTCTAAAAATCTGGAACACATTTGTCTCCCACCCACGTAACTTAACCAACATCTCAGAAGCAAACTAGCTCCCGAAAGTCATCCCCTCTGCACAGAGTTTAGCAGCCCCAGACACCTCTCCAGAACTGCAATCCCCAGCTGTCTGGGTTTCTAGACTGCCCGAAATTGCATTTTCCTCAGGCTTCTTAGATTACTTGCTTTAAAATTAATCTGAAGAACACTACAGTGAATTACTCCTTGAAATGAGCTTTTTTTGAAAGTTAAATGTCAGCCTTTCCCAGTGCCCACTTCAGCACAGACTTTAGAAAGAGTTATCACCTCCTTATACCGATGGAAAAAGCTAATAATCCTCGTTAGGTTAACCCCTGCCATGTTGCGAAAGAGCCTGTATGAGGGATTGTCCCGGGGAGGAAACACTGGCATGTTGCCTAGGTTTTGTAGACATCTATGTCCAAGGTCCAATTTGGTCCTAACAGCTGGATACGGGCTGTCACCCCAGCTGCCACACAAGTGCAAGCCAAGCATGGAGCCCAAGGCAGGAGATCCAGTGCCTTCCCATGCCCCTTGGTCTGGGTGACTAAGGCAGAAGCATCCAAATGCGCAACCCTGCACGCATCCAGATTTACTAAAAGGACCCACTGACATGGTTCTTTACTTCACAGCCTGTTTGTAAGAAGCTTGTGTATCCCTTGCACAGAGGAGAATAAGACTCATTTGTGGGTCTTTCTGCTCCCAACTTGCCCAGAGAACCCAGGGCCAGAGACTCATTAATTTGTCCTCTGCCAAGTCATATCTAGACTTGCAAACCAGCTCTTCTTCACCTGTGACACACCAAGCTCAACAACTTGCTGGAAAGCTTAATCCATTTGGCTCTCTCATGACCTTTGAGGCAAAGGAACTTACACGTCCACCCTCTGACAGACACCACTGAATAGGTGACCAACAGAAACCCCTGCCAAGCCCCCTGACGTGCACTGTGGCACTGTTGAAACCATCCTGCTCTGTAACATAACAGCAACATGGTGCTTAGCAAAGTAAACTGGGGTTGAAACTGCAACAGGGCATTTCAACAATGAAAGCAAGGCATGGGAGCCACAGCCAGCTGCACCCTCTCTGGGATCCCTGAACCTCACAGACTCATCTCTGCTTCCTTGTACCAAACTGTGCTCTGCTGTACAACACAAATTGTCAGCAAACCTCTGAAACAGAGCTGCCCGCTTTTTGCAAACAGCCTCAAAACACACACAGCCACTAAGCCTTCAAACGGTGCCTGAAAACCCGGCCCAGGACACAGCATTGCTAGTGATGTCTCCTCATGTCTTTGTGAAAGCGAAGCACTGTCCCAAGCACAAGACCAGCCTAGAAGGGCTTCTCTTCTCATTGTGCTCCAAACTGTATTTCTTCACTCACTCACTGGGAAGAACACAGCCCACTTGCCTCACATGATGGGATTCTGTGGAAAGACTGACACTTGGCAGGAGATGGTCTTTCGGCACATGCTCAGAGACACAATTTGTTCTGTCAGAACCAGAAGATGCACTGCCACATCTCTCAGCCCCGCCACTGAGATGCTGCTGTGCACCGTGCAAAATCCAATCAGCCATGGCAGAAAAAGAGCTGCAACAGGCACTGAAATGGCTTCATCCTTAGAAGGGGGATGAGTAAAGAAGACTGGTGAACTCATTTGCCAGTAGAAAAGTGCCTAATTAGCATGCAGTTCCAGCACAGGAAAGGGATTCTGGACTGCATTTTCTAACCTTGTGCACCAGGACTGTGTGACAATCCCAATGGCTCATCTAGTCGCTAGCCAAAACCCATGCCACGCAGGAGCTGGTGGGTCAATGCTCCTTGTCTCCACACTTTATGTCTGTGGGGCATAAGGATATTACCTGAAGGGTAGAAAACATCCCATTGTTATCCCCTGCATTTACCTCCTAGACTACTGGAACCACTGCTGAGGGAGCAGGAAAGCAGCATCTAGAGGGCACTGCTGTCACTGTGGGATGGTAGGAAGAGTGCGTTTCCACAGCTCCCACCAACTTCTGGGCCATGCACAGTCCCCTTGGGGTAAACTTACCCAAATGACTAGAAGCAAGTTATTCATTCATCTTCTCCACCATGGAGGAATGCACTTCAAGCCCCCAGTTCTGCTGGTGCAAGCTAGACATTGAACTACTGCAGGGGATTTCTGTCTATAAGGGCACAAGCCTGGGGATGCATGCAGGAGGTCAAACTTTTGTCGATTTTGTCCCAGGCCTAGGTCTCACCAGCATAAATGAGCATCTTCTATATTACTCTCCTTGTTGGGATCTTCTTCTGTCCAAAAGGAAAAGCAAAGACACTGAAAGAAAGAACCATCAGGGAAATCAGGGAAGTTCTCTTTCCAGTATGACCCCCATGTCTGAATCAAAGAGGCAGTCAGGAAAAGACTCCAGGAGCCCTGGGCTGAAATTTTCAGCCTCCACATCCTAGAGAAATTCTTCGTGAGCACAGGGCAGGCACAGAGGACAATCCCAGGCCATTGAAGTGGCTACAGAACTGATTGCTATCACCAGGAGGTGCAAGGCTGGGTAAAAGCATGACCAAGTTCAATGAAGACCCAAAAAAAAAAAAAAATTGCTACGGCTTAAGTTTTGATGATCTTGCTTTCTCTCAAGCTGTCTTCCCCTTTTAGTCCAAGCAAGTGAGACTTGAAGATTACATTTTGTTAGGGCAGAAATACTGGGATGTCTCTTTGGATCAAGCCTGGGACTCACGAGACCTAGGGAGTGTTTTTGGTCCTACTGCTGAGAAGGTGAACTCAGAAATGGGTGCTCGGAGGCTAGCCCTTGCTAACAGAGGGATCTCCAGAAGAAACAAACAAGGCTAATCCTTTTTGGCTTGCCCCAAGAGAGCTTTGGATGGAAGTCTCTAAGAAAGGCCTCAATCCTTACAACACGTAAGGGAAACAATAACAGAAAAAAAACAGCCTGAATTTTCACTTGAATATAAGTGAAAGGAAATTATGCCCAGGCCCTAAAGCAATAGGTATGACCAGAACAACCAGTTCTGGGAGAGGAAAGAGAGCAATGCAGGATGAGCACTGGAGAAGCAGAATTGGCAGAGCACTGAAAAAAACAGCTCCCAAAGCAGGAGGTTTGAAATGCAGAGCAGTTTAGCACCACCTCTATAAGCCTCAGTCATTTTGCGAGGTTGTGTCCATGGCTTCTATGGAACCAGTCTACCTCATGCCCACACCTTTGGCATAAGGGCTGCAGTTCTGCCCTTCATATTCAGGTGTTCCCCACCCCAGGAAAAGGTTTAGGCGCACTCTAGCAGATGGGCTACTTGACTTTGCTTGTGGTATCTCCTATCTCAAAGCCTCTGTTCTTTCCAGCATCTTTTCTGACACCAAATCTTCCTCTTCTGCACCAGACACAGAGAAATGTCTAAACTGACCGATTCAGCACTGGCTTCCTGTTCTCCAGTACCCCTATGCTGCCCTACACCACTCTTCAAAAGGCATTTTTTACAGTACAACCAAGGCATAAAAAAAAGTGCAACCAAAATCTTTTCATCCAAGCTTTCTTGGTGAAACAAGAAAGAAACAACACATAGGTCATGCTAATCTGCCTGGCTGTGACAACAGAACTGGGCAAGGTTTTCAGCTTTTTCACCAAAGCAGTTTTCCCAGCATATTCTGTATCATGAAGGGAGCCTACAAGAGAGTTGGAGATGGGCTTTTTACAAGGGTATGCAGTGATAGGATGAGGAGTAATGGCTTCAAACTGAAAGAGGGTAGATTTAGATTAGGTATGAGGAAAAAATTCTTTGCTGGGAAGTTGGTGAAACACTGGAAGAGGTTGCCCAGAGAAGCTGTGGCTACCCCATCCCTGGAAAAGTTTAAGGCCAGGTTGGATAGGCTTTGAGCCACCTGGTCTATTGGGAGGTGTCCTTGCCCATGGCGGGGGGGGTTGGAACTCTTTAAGGTCACTTCCAACCCAAACCATTCTATGATTCTATAAACACTAGTATAAAAGTGAGTCTGTTGCCCTCCAAATCCTTATGTCCAAAAAATTTTGTACTTTTTCCTCCCTACCCACCCTATATTGCATTCCACTTCAAATTCACTTTCAAATTAACTTTGTGTTGCGTAGTCTTCTTTGCAGACCTGTGATAACCAGAACAGGGGGAAATGTAAGGGGATTTCTAGATAATTACAGCCTTAGCACACTATGTAACCAAATACAGTGCTGCAGAAGAGAGTAACAGACTAAAAACTAATTCATTCAGGTGAAACTCAGTCTTCAGTGGCCCACGCATGACATGCACATGTACATCATAAAAATAAATTAAACAGAGGGCAGAAGGAAAAACTATAAATTTGTTCCTCTCAAAAATATATACCTTGGATTCATAAAGAAAAGTTCTCTTCACAGTTCAGAAATCACCCAGGCTTAGCCTCAGGCAGTGAGAGCATAAATCAAGATTTCTCCACTACCAGGGCTTACACTCAGTTTGAGTTGGATCTAATGGGTAATCCTCAAAGCAACCTTAGGGATTTCTCTTACGACACATCCTCATGAGTACTGAAAAAAAAATATTTCAGAGTAAACCAGAGATCAACTAGATAAGTAAAACCTGACTTTGGTAAACTGCCAAGTGACGTTACCATTACACTGATCTAGAGAAGATTAGTTTCCAGCAGTTCCACCACTATAACCTCACCTTCATCTGTCGGTTTTGTTCCATCTCTTGGCTCCCAAGGGTGATGGAGGAAGAAATACTGAGCTAAAAATAGATGGCAAACAAGCACGCTTTTCTGGGATGCTTTCCCAAGAGATAAAGGTTTTCAGGTCTGTGGGCTTGGGATCTGACCCCAGCAGTCCACACACTGTGCAGATGAGTTTCAGCCTTGCTCATTCATAAGACAGCAATCAGAAACTGATGTATGTTAATAATCATTATTATCATGAATAAAGCAGTCTTCACCTGTCACAGGTGAAAGTAGGGCAGGGGTCTAGGAAAAAAATTAGCCTTTAGTGAGCAATAATTTAAAATAGCTAATAATTGTGACAGGCAATCTGCCTACACATGCAGTATTTTGTACATATTCAAGCAACAACTCTTGGGAAACACTGAAGTTTTGTTTTCTGCACAGGAGAAAGAAAAGATAAAACTATGCAGTCTGTTAAGCATCTGCATTATAGCGTGAAAACAACACAGCAAGAGAGATTGTTTATTTAAAACAGCCTGACTGTAACATAACACCCAAATCTTTTTAGCTGATAATGGAAATGGTTTGGGCATGAATATCCATTTTAAATATGTTTATGTCACATTCACAGAAAGGGCAAAATTAATGTTATACCAAAAGAATTTTTCAAAGTACAATTATCTTGACTCTTGGAGCAAAGAACATTCCCATTAGATTTACCACCTGGGGTTTAAATTTCCCATTTTTTATATATCTTTCTTTTTAAACTAGGTACCTCACAGATTATATTGAGAGCTGCATTAAAGAGATCTTACTAGTTATAATGCCCACTAGCTGCTTTTCCCCCACCAACCCTAATTCTCTGGAGGTTCACAAGTGATGTGACCAAAGACAGTGGTGGTAGATATTTTTTTGTCTGATCAGTGTGCCAGTCTCATTGCCATAGTTCTCTGTTTAACTCAAAGACTCATGTCTCTCCTCTCGCAGGTATTTCCCCAGAAGCAGTGGGAAAGGAGCAGAATGAAAAAGCAGACTAACGGATCTCACAAACACAACAGTCACAAAGAAAAATCATAATTTTCCTACACCCTGGAGTTTGCTATTTCCCTCCTCATTTTCACCAGCTTCTCAAGCCTGTTTGTTGACATTCTTACAGTGATCCAATGCTCTCTGTGAGCAGATGGCATCAAGCTCAGAAATCTTACACATGCCATGTTACATTAAGCCCTGGCTGACTCGAAGCTAATCCCAGCGCAATATTATTGACTTTCTTGGAGGAAGCAGTAAACCCATCTTCAGAGTGTTTCAGGCTGTTATATTAGCAAGAACAAGCAAACACATAAGCCAGATTTTTCTTGGATGCTGATCTGTTTACAAAGAGCGTATCTCAACATCTTTTCCCTTCAAAGCATTCTTCAGAGAGAAAACAGTTTGTCTGCTAATTCCAAGCCTGCTTTTCCATCCAGTCCTCTGCCTAGAGAGTACAGTTAGTTTTCTCCTCTCCTTTACGTCAGAAGGACTCTTCCATCCCTGTCCCCACCTCTCTCCACCAAGTTCTCTCTTCTCTGCCTTTTCACCCAGACACCTGCTCAGTCCTCAGCTCCCACACTTTTCATCCAGCCCAGCCTTTGGGTATTAGCTTTCACTCATTCAGCCATCACTGTGCAGAAAAGAATTTCATCACTCCTTGCTATCTGTGAAAGACACCCACAGGACATGTTAGTATCAGCAAGGTCTATGTTTGCAGACAGAAGAAAGCTGTTCTAGTTGGGACCCACCACAACAGGGGTACCTCTTAAACAGGCTAAACAAGTAGCTGAGACACTTTGGCACACCCCAGGCAGGAATTAGCTCATATATAGCAGAGAAGCCTCTCCTTTTTTATCACAGCTCCAGATGGGATGGCTTCTTTCCCCATCAAGCTCCAGCTCAGGTTTTTCACTTGCCTGCTTTTTTGCACAGGAGGCATCCATGGAATGCTCTCAGGATCTAGGCACACTGGAAAAAGAAAGCTGCTCTGGGCCTCTTCCCTACTGCAGTTAGTTCCTTACCAGTAAAGCAGCCACAACCATACTGTTTGACCTGATGAGCCCTGGCCAAGGTTTTGTACGCCTGGGCTTTTGTCAGCTGCATTGAAATGCAAGTAATGGAAAGGTGATGAAGTTCCAGACAGAGGAATCTGCACAGTCAGGAGGAGGCTGGAGGAGAACAAACCTGCATTTTGCAGACGTGCCTTTGAATCTTCCTCCTGCTCCATGATTTCCTTGCTCCTGTACTTGGGAATAAGAAAAGCTTTCCATCTCCACCACCTGGAGTTTGCACTGTGTCACAGCACCAAAAAAAAAGAGTCTGTTCTGCTGCAACAGAAGGTGCAAACATATGTGGCAGTTTGCACAGATGAGCACCCAGAAGGGAAACAGAAATTCTGCTGAGGACAGTGTATGTGTGCTCAGCAGTGATGGGGATGCACACCACGGATCACAGTCCAAAACCAGCAACTACTTCTGACATATCAGAGGACTCAACACAGGCTGAGCTCCCACAAAAGGATGCAGCACTGCCAGACATGCCTGGGATGCCTCAGTGAGGTTGAGGCACTGGAAATGATCTTCTTGCCTGCAGAAAGAGAGTGTTTGTTGAGGAGCTGCAGGAGAAGGTGGGAAGTCTGCACAGCATCAAAGATTATGAAAAAGAGGACAGGATCTTCTCAAAGATCCCACAAGAACCCCAACATCCAACTGTACAGACAGAGAAGCATTCAGAGTCTCTATTTATTGGGTTGGGAAAAGGAGAGTCCTATGATGCCTGGAAGGCTGGAGGCTTATGACTTCTGACACCAGAAGGGAGGCTGCTGCTCCACCTGCAGATCGGCAACTACAAAATAGATTTGGTGCCATGGCAGCAGGTGAGGAACTGGGAGCTCTGTTCAGAGCAGCATCGGAGCTAACTGAGCCTAAATCACATGGCAGCACCAGGAGAAAGTGGCGAGTCATAGCAATAGGAGACTCCCTGCTGTGCAGGACAGAGGCCTCCATCTGCCAGCCTGACGCTGCCTAGGGAGATTTGGTAGAATCCAGGACTTTGAAGATATTCTGAAGGCAAGAAAAGCCTCAGAAATCTATTATCCCCCATTGCTTCCATGTGGGCACCAGCAAAATTGCTTTTGGAGACCTAGAAAGTATCAAGCAATACTACATGGGTCTGGGGATGATGGCCAAGGACACGGATGCCGAAGTGGCATTCTCCTCAGTCTTGCCTCTAAAAGGGAATTGGCAGGGGAGAAAAAGCTTGAGGAAGAGTGGGTTGATCCTGCAAATCCACAGCTTATTTCAAAATTGGAGATGACAACAGGGATTCAGCTTTTATGGATCATGGACCCTATCTGAGGATCAAGGGCTGCTAGAGAGATTGAACCTAAGTGGAACAAAAGCATCTGTGCCAATAGTTTGGTCAACCTGGTGAGGAGAGCTTTAAACCAGAAAAGATCAGGGGAAGGGGGAAATGACTATCCCCACCTAAGTGGTGTAAGGTTGACAGCAAAGTCTGCAGAGTGATATGGACAAAAAAGACCTCATAATCAACAGTGCAGGACTCAAGAGGGCTCAGCCCCAGAGCATGCACACAGTTAAGGACGTTCCTACAGGGCAGCATCATGGAAAAAGCTCTCATACATTCTTCCTTGAGATCAACATGACTGGGTTCTTCTCTGAAGTGCCTGAACACTGATCCAGGCAGCATGGGGAATTAGCAGTCTATGTGAAATTACAGGGCTGTGATCTCATTTGGATCGTGGAGACATGGTACCTCCAAGATTTAATGCCCATATGGCTGTGATGGATGGATACAGCTCTACAATCAGGATGGGGAGTTGCCTTTTATATGAGAAATGAGCAGGAGCATATAAAGCTTTGCTTTGAGATGGATGATGAGCCAGCTGAGAGCTAATGGGTCAGGTCAGCAACCTGCTCTAGGTGACACTAGTTTGGGACCTAGACTAGATAGTCTTCAGAGGTGCCTTCTGATCCATCAGCACAAATTCCTGCATATTTGTCTAGGAGAAAGGCCGTATACAGAAAACAAGACTTAGCTTCCCCTCTGCTATACAGCACATGCGAACCTCTACTTCTTTTTCTCCCCTTGTTCATATGCTTTTTTCTCTTTGGCTCCTTTCTGCTCAGAAAGGGAGAAAATTAAAGAACATGCCGTACCTGCTGAAAGAGAGGACTCCAGGGGACTCATTAACCACCCAAACCCAGGCATATCATACAGAGTTCTGCAAATGATGAAGGACAGTAGGTGTTCAACTGCTTTGATCAGAGTCTCAGTGTTCCTTCACAATACAAAGGTGAGGCCAAACATGTCATTCTTAATGACCATGTCATGTGCAAACAACACTGTCTATTAGTGACACAAATCACACACACGCCCATAGTTTTACAGAGTTCTCAGAAGTCCTTTTTTGTGGTGTTTTCTGAGAGGTCTCTGTAAGTGTATGCTTTCCCCACCAGGTGCTACCGTCTGGCTAATGGACTGTAAAAGTTATTTAAAGGCTGTTCTTTGTTACCTTGGCCTTGGCTTTTATGTGTACAGTATGTACCTATTTCCCATTGTGCACAAGGGGTATTACAGTAAAGCTAATGCTCCTTGTCAATAATGAAGCAGAGGAGCTAGCTAACAAATCCTAATTGTGTAGGGGCATTCATGTAAATTTCTTCCACTTAATGTCTTTTGGACAAAATATACCAAAAAGAACAAAATTACCACCCTCCAGGTCAGATCCAGGAGCTTAGTACAGATGGACCTTTTAAGGAAAGGATTTAAGATTTAGGGTTCAGTGAAAAACAACGATGCAATATTTGCTATTTGAATTGCTAGCCAAACACACAAAATGGTAATTTCACCTCACATACATTGGCAGGAATCTTATCCTGGAAAAATGAACCAAGATGGACAGGTGACCTTTGAATTCATGAGAGATGCAGGGAAGGGGAGTTATTCAGAATTATTTGGCACACGATGGTCTACAGAAATCACCATACTGAGAGAACACAGGCTGATGGATGCCTACCTGGTACAGTTGTACCACCAGACTCAAGAGGTTTTACCTTAACTGCCAGAAGCTGGGAAGGACCTTCAAAGAAAAAAAATGACTGTTTGTGCACCTTATCTCTTCTGGCCACCATCAAAAAGAGAAGACCCAGTCCATAAGAGCTTCCTTTCTTCAGTGCCCTTTTTTAACAAGGACAGTCCCACGATACCTGAAGAAGGAGAGCAGAGCAGAGCATATGCAATGAGAGCAACCAGGAACACAAGTGATCATCAGACACAACTGTAGTGATAAGAGAGGTTCAAGGTCAAGCAAGGAAGTCAAGTCATCATGGTGAGGCAAGGTAAAGGACCAGGCATAGGCATACCTACATCACAGCTCACTGTAAGGCCAAGGCAAAGAGCCTGAACTTAAATATAACTCTCAGACCAAGGAGTCTTTCTCACTCAGCTATTTTCCCAACAGCATGACCCCAGGTGGTAGCTGCACCATATCGGGGCTACTCTTGAGAACAGGCAGTCACACTCCGGGGGAGAATGTAGAGCCTGCTGAGCTCATTTCTGTTTGCTCAGAGCCTGGCAGCACTAAAAACAAGAGAAAGTAAGGGCACAGATCATATTATGCAGTGACAAGGTAGGAGACATTCTGCAGAGGCGAGAATGAACCCAGATCTCCTGAATCCAAATTCTGCGCCTTGCTCAGGACCTCTGCCACAGTACTATCTTAGCCAACTTGTACTGCTTAGAAAGTAAAAAATAACGGTTCTCAAGATAAGGAATTCTGGGAATAAAATTCCTCTCACTTGTTTTGTCCCATCTCTTCACAGAGGGGTGAAGTTATACTGCTTTGAAGTTCCTTTTATTATTAATGTATCAAAAGAGAAGTATGAGAACTTCAAAGAGAGAAGACTGTAGGGCTGAAAGGGCTAATTGGAGACAGATGGTCAGACATAGGCTCTTAAAAGCATGAAGACCAGCAAAGAACATCAGTCATTTATCTGAAAATAGCTTGAAATACTGAAAGAAGGAAATCACATCTTTTACCGTCAGTGCCTTGAGTCCAGCTGCAGTCTCCAGTTGTAAAAAACCCATACAGCCCAGTAGATGATTTTGATCATAACTAGCACAGACTTTATGCCGACCTACCAGTGCAGGGTCTCAAAAAAAAAAAAAAAAAGAAAACCGTGAAAGAGCCAGCTGCTGTTGTTATTCCCTCCTTCACCCCACCATTACCATTTTTGCCTGTATGCTTATATACCCATCTAAGACCTTTTCTTTCACAGAAAGATCTTGATATAGATCTGTTCAGAATGACTTTAAAAGGAACAAAAGCTGTCACCTCTCACCTCCTCTGAGCCAAGTCACAGAGTGAGGGGAGCCAGGGAGGGGGGGAGTCGCCTGAAAAAGCAGCCAGCCATGAAGTAAGCCCCAGATGCCTCCCCTCAGTGCAGGGCAGAGAGGCTGTCTCCAGCATGTCTCACAATAGCTTTTGCAGCTAGTTTGGGTCTCCTCCAACTTGAAGTTAACCTAAGGGCACTGCTTCAGGCCTCATATTTCTCATTTGCTGTCACATGAGTTTGCTCACTCCCAGGGGTCAAAAAAAATTTCCCACTTAAATAAAGGCAGGCACAGCCTAAGGACACTGTGTGGCTTTCTGGATCTTGGAAAACAGTTAGACACAACTTTCACACAGGTTTAGCTATAAATTTAGCTATAATTTCCCCATTCATTTCTATTCTTCTGCATATATACCTTTCTTATTCTGGGACTGAGTTAGTAGAAATACTTCAAGAGCATTTGACATGAGCCCAGAAGCCTCACGTGAGATGTCTGCATCAATCATTCAGCCACTGGTATTACAGTGCTGAGAGTTTCAATCTCTGATACTCTCTGTTTTCCCAGAGAGTCCAGCCCCACAGTTTTCTCTCTTGGTCTGTACCTCCTCCTCAGCAAAGCTGCACCCTGCTATCCCCACCACTACCACAGCCTGATTTGACTTTACACTTCTGCTCATTGGAGAAGGGGTGACACCAGGGCAGAGCTGACTGATCATGCACCAGCCTAGGGAAGCACTTCCCGAGTGAATTAAAATCCAGCCTCATGGGCAATATAGCGTGTGATAGCCCCCATCAGTGACCCCATAACCTCCTGGCCTCAGTTACCATTCTGATCCCAACCAGGATCGCAAGCCCAGCATGGACTCACTCCTCCAGAGGAAGCTCTGGTCTGCCCTCCCCACTCCCAGCCTCGCTGCTGCTCCATGCAGACAACACCTGTATGGAACTGGGATTGCACAGCTGCCCACAAGGGATCCCAAAGTTAATGATCCCCAGTCACTGATCCAGTGGAAGAGAGGGTTGCAAGTGTCCTCACAAACACCACGGGAGGCACATGGCTGCCCATGCCTCCAGCATGATGCTCAGCTGTGGGAGAGCAGGCTCTCCACCAGGTCAGATCCCTGACACCTTCACATCAACCATAACCCCAGAGATGGTAGACCTTCACTGCTGCAAATAGTGCTGATCTTTCATGCTGTGAATGAGACAAACAATGCTGGGCTAATGTGGCTTGTTAAACCAGCAGCTGCCACTGGTGAAGAAGCACAGCGTGCATCCTCAAAGACTCACAGTGAGAAAGCAGTTTCCCAGCTGCCAATTTTAGGGGGATGAGCCCAGAGGTCCCAGATAACTAGGTTATTATACAAATCTTAAAACACAGTGTACAAGCCTTACCCCAGTATCCCTGCCAACTCCCAAGGTTTTTTTCCTCCACCATATATTCCTTTGGCATATTCTGTGCATGTGCTGTACTCCCCTCTTCCTTCTCCCAGGTTTAGTACAAAGACCCTGTACTCCATCCCAGAATCTCAGAAGCAGCACCTGTTAAGTTTATCAGTCAAAGTCATCCTGGTGGAAATCTAGCTCTTTGTGGCACATAAGATCCACAGGAAACCCCCATGTATTAAAATACCCCATTTATCCCATAACACACTGAACTTAGGGAAGTGATGCTTGTTCTTTGGAGCCAGGAGGCTGAAGGAATAGGAGAAAGAGCAATTTCAGGTAAATATTACCACAGCACAGGTAGGGAATGAAGTTAGAGCAGCGGATATTTGGGCATACAGACAAACTTCCTCCTTCTCTGAAGGGACACTGTGCCTGCCTGTTAGACGCTAATGCCTCTGCCATCCAATATTTCTCTCCTCTCCCTCTCTTTCTTCCATGTTTTCCTTTTGTTTGAGACTCTCTGCCTTCAGACTTCCAATAGCGTGAATTTCTTCACAAACACTGCTTGTCATGCTTCTTTTTGAAGCTCCTGTTAAGGATGTGACACAGCTCTGAACTTCTTTTTTTCTTTTGGGGGTGGGGGTTAATCATCAGATTTCAGATCTTTGCTATTAAAATCCATCAGACAACAAATGAATGTAGGTAATGAGACAAGACTGTCACTTTGTTGGAAATCAATGTCATGGTGTTTCAGAAGCAAAATCCATTTACAATTACATTACAAGAAAGATATCTGGGGCACTTATTTCAGTGTTGGTAATGCAAAACTTTACCATCCCAAGACACACACCATCAAACATCGGGTATACAGCATGTGCAGAAGATGAATATGAGCACTGTTTAGGTTTGGAAGATATGGCGCTAGGCTGCACCTCCCAAGACTTTTGGATGAAGACTTCCTATTTTTTGTAGCTTACCAGTTATATCCCAAGTTTTAAGTGGAAATGGTCCATCTTTAGTCTGGTTCCACAGATCAGCTGGACTTGTTACGTTGTCCTGTAGCTACAAGAAGTTGCTGAATCCATCTTGGAAACACCTGTTCTGCAGAAATCCACTATGGTACTTGGCTGAAATATAGTCCCCAGGTGAGAAATGGCATTTTCCAAAGCTGATTCTAAAAAGCACCACATTAGGAGAAGCTGAATGCAGTAGGCTTGAAGATCCAAGGAGTTTCTCCTCACCAGCCTGTTTGCCACTTTTCCAGTTTGTGGGTGTCTCCATTCAGCAAAGCATGTGTCCCAAAGATGCAGATGCACACAAAACACACACAACTGGCCACGCAGACCAACACAGGCAAATTACAGTGCCTTTACTGGGTCCCACAAAACTGCCAGCAGAACCCACATGAACACGAACAACCTGAGCAGCCCTCCCCGCTCTCCCCTGCCCTTCCAGCTGAGCAGGACTGAAGGTCACCAGTGGACACACAGTTCCTCACTCTCCTGATCCACAAGCACACATGCATCTGCAGAAACCTCCAACCCCAGACACTTACTCCACCCAGACTTCATATCAAGATCACGAGTCTCACTTATCCTGTGTCCAGCCTTAGGCTTTCACATTTTGGTCTTCTACTCACCAACTAATCAAGCTTGAAGTCTGACAGTGAAATGTACACATATACACATGCACCAATACAGAGAGAGAAAGAAAAAAACCTACTAATTGGGTTTAATATCAGGACAGGACAGGACAGGCTGAAATGTAGACACAAATCTCAGCCAGAAAAGCATACTGATCAGCAGCAGGCTCACACCCACTTGGACCCTTTTATCCCCTCTCCCATCCATTCTGCCATTCTTATTCTGCCCTAATTTGCTTTAATCCCTCCTTTCCCTGCCACTGGCCCTTCCCTTAAACATCCCATAATGTTTTATACATTCCTGCAATCCCCTATAAGCCTCCTGAAATGTCCCATCACAGGCTTGCTCTTTCCATGAGACCCATGATAATCTTCTTCCCTCTTTTTTTCATTTACCAGGCTCATGACTGAGAATTAAGCACTAGGTTGGTCTTGATTAAAAACCATATTGGAAATGTTAAAAATGCAATAGCGATGGGAGGGTGCCTTTAAGCATTGCCTTGCCTTCCATTTATTACTCTGCCTAAGTGGTCTCTGTGCCTGCAGCAGCCTGGGAGTTTTACCTCTCAGTGGAGGTGGGAGACAGTGGGCTTGGGTCGCCACCAGAGAACTTCCCAGCACCACCAAGGGCAGCACAAATGGATGTGACTCCTGGGGCACCGCAAATCAATGTAGCCCCGCTGGAAAAGATGAAACCCAGGTTTTCACAAATGCAGAAGTTATCCCTGTCACTTTTACCTTTCCTTCTTTCTCTGTAGTGCTATAGCACTCTGAGGTTCTGAGCCAGCTCCAGTATGGCCTTGCTGTTAGACAGTTAAAGCTGTATTCTGCCAAAACAGGTACACCAACTGGGAAGACGAAAAGGAGGGAAGCCATGGAGCAAGCTGATGTGTCTTCAGTACCCTTGACAGTATCTGGGCACCAAGCCCTCAACTGCTCTGTGGCTGGGTTTGCCTTCCTGCCAAAACTGCAGGACGGAGAGGGACACCCACAGCCACCCACCTCACCTGTCCCCGCAGAAGGCTAGAGTATGTTTTCCTCTATCAGTCACTAGGAGCAGAGCTCACAGTCCCACAGTCAGTGAAAGGGCATGGTACAGCCAGTTACTCCTAGGACACTCCACTTTTTCCCTGCAGCACAGTCTTTGCATCTAGTAGCATGATTTTGGCTAGAGTCCTCCATCCCAGGGGCTGGCACAAGATGTTGTGCAATCTGGGATTCAAGAGGTGGTTGCAGACAGGCTGAACAAAGGCAGAAGCAGTGGCTCTTGACCTGCTGGGCACCAGCTGCCTCCATCACCCAAACAGACATGGAGTGCCAAGCAGAAAAAGAGTTTCTCTCCTTCCTGCCTTCATTCCCAAGTGATGACCATTTCAGGGAATATCCACGGGTCAGGAGGCACGGTCCTCCAGCAAAGCTGCCTTGACCTCAGTACAGACCATGGAGAACACAAACCCCAGAGACGCACTTGGCCCAGGCAAAAGTCCCAAACGCTGAAGCCAGATCTCGGTCCTGACAATCAACCACAGTTCATCCACCCTTCCCCGCAGCCTGTCTTGCTTTTCCAGCCTCTCAGTACAGCCTGCTGTTTCCCACATCCATCAAATTTAACTGCTCGAAATTCAGCCACGGCTGACGGGAGGGGATGCTGTGCACATGGATCCCAGACTTCCAGTTAATGGCATAAATTGTTGCCACCTCTCCGGCTTGCTGAGCAATCACAGTCGGAAAAGCTATGAAAGGGACATAACTCTCAGCAGGTGCACCCTTGGCAGAGCCTGGCATTTGGGTTGTCCTGATCTCCTCCTAGAAATGGCAAAATAGTAGTAGATGGCTCAGCTGAAGACTAGATGAGTTTCCCACTGTTTGCTTAGCTCCCTGCCACACATTTGCAGTCTACCTTGGTAGCAGGGAGCTCATTCCTGTTTTGCTACAGAAGCAATCACAAAGAACCTTTGAAAGTCCGGAAGAGGGGTCAGGATCTTTTCTTCTTTTGGATTTATTGTTGTTGGTTTGCATATTTTGTTTTTTGAAGCCAAATATTCACTCAGGGAAGTTCTCCATACCCTTTGTGGCAGCACATGATTTTTTCCAAGTCACCTTTAAAGACAAGTCTTCAGAGCTGGATGTCTACTCTCTACCTGCTTGCAAGCCTACAGCCAGGCTCACCAGATGGCCTGTGAAATGGGCTGCAAACATGAAAGCTTTGCTGGTTATTAGCCACGCTATTATGGGAGTCTAACAACCTGGGTCAGGAGCCGTTTGCCACTCCAGAGAGCAAACACAACATTCTGGTAACGGGCAGTTACTGCAGCAGCACCAAGCAGGAGGCTGCCCTTTCCCTGCACAACTGATGAGGGATGCTGCAACCTGAGAAGCCAATGCAGACAAAATCCCAGCAAATGGATGGGGCAGAGTGCAGAGAAGCATCTCGCTTTCTTTCCAAGCCTGATCTGATGCTGGGCTGAAGCCTGCAGGAGAGGATTACCATTGCACAGAAGAGAAACTGTGAAGAGGCGGGTCAGCCTCTCCCCATCAAGGTACACACACAACTTTACCTTAGAGCATCTTCACTGAGCACCCAGTGTGCTCTGCCCAGCCAAGGTGACAGTGCACAGTGGCTGCAGAGCAGCTGGGACCACCCAGGGTCTCTCCTGGGCGAGAGTGGCCCTGCATGTTTGATATTTAAAATCAACTTCTTCCTGACAGTCACAGTTACCTGGAGCCTCCTATTAGGTTTTAGTGGCTTTTGGAAAAGAACCTGTTGATTTCATAGAATCATAGAATGGTTAGAGTTGGAAGGGACCTTAAAGATCATCAACTTCCAACCCCCCCGTTGTGGGCAGGGACACCTCCCACTAGATGAGGTTGCTCAAAGCCCCATCCAGCCTGGCCTTAAACACTAGCAGGGATGGACTTGTCTGATAGCTGTAGCCATCAGCCCAAAGACCATACAGTACTTAGAAAGACTACAAGACATTTCTTTCCTCTGCCACAGACTGATTGATTTAGTGTAAGCATTAGGAAATACAGCTACTCATCTACAGCAACATTTTGGGCCCATGCTTTGTCTTTATCTCTTCAGAGAATACACCATTAAAAAAAGCACATACAAACCCTATGGCCAGTACAAAGAGTTGGTATTTATCTTTGATGCAGGACAGGCTCAAGAAAACTTTTCCTGATGAGACCTTCCAAGTGTCTTCTGCCCAGGCCCAGACAGTGTGTAAAGGCACATCATCCAAGTAGGTACCAACATTAGGATTAAATTCAGGATAGAGTCCCGATCCTACAAGTTGACTTCATATAGGCTGGCTGTTTCCCCTGTTCAGAGCCCATTGCAGGATCAGGACCTCCTTGCACAGAGAGGTGAGCCAGTTCAGGGGGAAGACCCAGATCACTTGTCACTATTCCTGTCACTGTTGGAGGACCCAGAGGCAGTACGTCCCCTCTATGCCCCAAAATTGCTCTCAATGCCACAACCCATGTCCAGCACACCCTATGCACCTTCTTAACGATGCTGTTTATTTTTCTAGCAAATATTCACAGGCCCTCACACCTCCTTTGCCCAGGGCTTTGCACTGCAGCTGAATTTATATCAGCTGCCTGCCACGATCAATGAGTCAAACTAACCACTGCTGTCCCCCTGGACTTCCCTGCTGTCAGCCTGCTGGCTGCAAGGGAGTCTCTTTGGGCCAGATGCTGATGTTTTTATTCACGGCCATTTCCTCTCCCCACAGCTCACTGCAGGCTCAGCGTAATACCCGCTTCTGCGCCACCTCCAGTAGCATCCGACTCCATCGCAGCCCAAATGAAACCTTAGGGTCTGCAGGGAAGTCAGAGTGAAAAAAGCTCAGTAAAGCCCCGCACAGACTCACACAAGTAAGCCACCTTTCTCCTGGAAGGTAACTTGTGAAGATGACAGGATTTGTCCCTCTCCAGGAAACAACATGTGTCCCCGGCACTCAACCTGCTTGCATTTAACTTCCCAGCACTGTGTCAGCATGCCCTCTGTCGTCAGAAGCAGCGCATTTGTCATCTGCAGGCACAGAACCATTTAATTACTAATGGAAGCAATCTTTGCTTGCCTGATGCTGATGTTCATCCTGTCACATGCTGCCCAAGGCTCTGACAGAGCAATGCCCCTTCGTGCCTGCCCCAGCTGAGCAGCACCCACCTGCACTGGAACACCCCCAGGACCTTCTCAGCTAAATTCAATTAGTGCAGAGTAGTGACCCAGAGTTGCATGTCTGCAGGGTCAGAGGCCCATCCCTATCTACACAGCCTACTGTGTTTGCAGCAGTGCCTCCATGCTCAGCTCTGGTCTGAACATCTGCTGGAGCACTCAATTTACCCAAGGAATATCTAAATTATTAGCTTTGTCACCCTCACCTCACCAGCCTAGCTTCCAAACTACATGTGAAAGCTGGAGCTGCTCAAAATGTGAGTAAGGAGGCTGGTCTTCTTATCCATGTCCTCTCTAGGGAGAGAAGGGCAGGCACCTTTCAAGAATAAGCCACAGGAATGGTGTGAATGTGAAGGCAGCCCCCTCTCTACTAGTGACAGGAGGATGTTTGGGACAAGGCTTTACAAATACTGGAACAGGTCTGGGTTTAGCATTTTAATATCAGTCACATCTCTGGAGTTGTGGTCCTCTTCTGTTCCAGGAATTACATGTTTTTTTCATACCCACCACCCTAATGAGATGGAGTTGTCTAAACACAATCATTATAGCCAGTTTCTCAGCCCGTGGAAACAGCAGCAATTCTCTGCATGCCCCACTTTACCCTTGCTAAAGGGCTCATTTATGGCCCAAGTGAGTTGGAAGAGGCTTCATATTCCCCTCCCCTTGATTAAGTACTCCTCTTAAAAAGCAGGGTTAAGTGTTTATGAGCAGCATAGGACTTAAACTATTTCTCACATTCTACTACACTTTATGGCTTCCTGGACACAGGCAGAGGCAGCAATAAAAGCAAGGACCCTCCAGGAAGCACTCCTGCCAGCAGCAGAGTCCATAGTCAGACTACTGAGCACGGGCAGAAACACACACAGTGTCTCCTTGGTGAATTGCTAGTATTGTGCCCCCGCTTTGGCATGGGACAAGGGACAGTCCTGGACAAACTAACACACAGGGCTCACAGGAACCTGGATGTCCCTCTGCAGAAACCACTGCCGGGGAACAGAGAGACAGGGAATGTGGGAGCATGATTTGCAAATAAACACCTCTCTGACTTTTGGTGACCCCAATACACACCCAACCTCTGACATTTTAAGAGGCGCTACCTAACTAGTGAGTAAAAGTAACTTCTATTAGGTCTATGACCATGAAAAACATGAAAGGACTTTATTCAGTGGTGATTAAAATCATGTTATCTGTTTTACTAGCATACGGCAACCAAGGAACAGGCAGTTTTGTTAAGCGTATAGAAGCCAAACTGCATTAGCAATAACTGTGTTTTATCTTCCTGGAAATGCACAATAAAATATTCAGATCTTATTGCTGAACTTTGTAAAAGGCACCAGTAATCAAAAGTCAGCACTGATCCTTATCAAACATTCATTTTAAACCTGCTAATATGTAATGACCTGCATTTGTGTCCGTCATTCTTTTTCTGAGATGTTTTACTTGTCTCAATTTAAAGATCTGATGGATTTGATAGGGGGATGGAGATTAAAATTACCCAGAATTTCTCTTAAAGTTTGCTCGATGTGGCTATCAAAAAGATGCTCTGTGCT
Organism: Pedionomus torquatus; assembly: GCA_013398155.1. Lineage (NCBI taxonomy): Eukaryota > Metazoa > Chordata > Aves > Charadriiformes > Pedionomidae > Pedionomus > Pedionomus torquatus. Next base: position 39,366 of record VZRU01006703.1, on the reverse strand, counting down.
GCCTGTGCACGTAGGTCAAAGTGAATTTGGGAGGGTTATTGTTCTCAATGTAGACAGATCAAAAGATGAGAAAGAAAAGCATGGAAGGGGTGGGAAAACTACAATAATAACTAGTGTTCCCAGTCCCATACTCTGTCTGAACTCAGGAAACCATACATCAATAAGAGCCTGCTCCATAGGCAATCAGCAACTGTGCAAAGGCTCCCGCAGCACTGGAAGAGAAGAGGAAGGTCACACATTGGATTGGAGCCACTACTTGTCGACAAGGCTGAAATAGCCACTATGCTAGGCCTTCAGGATCTGAGTCTTATCCTTCCAGATGTGCATTTCAAGACATCATTCAGCTGATTGGATGTCCTAAACCTTTACAGAGAGAAGGGTTGCATCCTGTTCTCCATCCCCTACAGACCCTTATGACCTTATCAGGAAGTAAATTCTGCCATGTTCAGCGAAAAAAGAGAGTTCTCTGCAGCTCATTTAAACCTTCCCCAATGCATTTTTACTTTTATTAAGCAAGTATTTCCTAAGATGCTGCCAGAAGAGTCCAGATCTTGCATTTGTAAAGCTAAGATATTGCTACCAATAAAAATAAATAGATGGCAATTACTAAGGAATTACGTTTAGACCAAAACCAACTGAATTTATTACCCTTCGAATGTGTGCAGCGTAAAATGCAGCAATAGAGAAGTTTAAGCAGAAGGGGTGGGCAAAAAAAACTTTTCTTTCTTCTTAATGGTGTAGCCAGGAACAAGCCAAACTGAAATAATAACTGAAACCTGAAGCTGTAAGTAAAGAACATCTCTAAGTACAGAGCTCACATACAGATAACAGAGCAGCGCAGCAAGCTGTGCAATGCAAACAGATCAGAGACGGCTGCACATTAAATGAGGACACCAGGCTGAGAAAGATCCTGTCGGAGAGCTGTCTTTTGTTAAACTTCATTCTCTACAGCTTAACAGGCTTTGTCAAAAATGTACTGAGACTTCTTCCACTGATATGCCCAGGGTCTGGCTATGAAGCCTTGCCGCAGGTCAAAGCTCCTTGCTTTGCCTGTGGAGTGTAATTCGTGTGGGACGCCCTTTAAGGGTAGACAAGGTTATCAAGCCCCAAAGTACTTCCAGGGGTATGTGGCTCCCCCTACTTCAGGGGGCAAAATCAGCTATCCAGATGTAAAAGTGCTCTCACACCTTTTATCACTGCATTTCTGCCTGTGGGCACTGCACAGTAACCAGAAACGTGATGCAAGCAGTGGTATGCTCCCACACAGTACAGCCCAGGCCCTTTCAGGTTAGTAATACCAGCTTCTGACACTGTATGGGTTCTTTTAATACAACACTGCTAATATGCTGCAGGAATAATTTTTTAAAAAGAGCATCTAAAAGCTCAGAAATTTTCAACGGCAGTTCCCGTAAGTTTTCCCTGAATTTGTACCCCCTGAAAACCTCATCTGACTACTGTGGAAATGGGAGGTAAATATTTCTCTAAAATTAGAAGTGTTTCCTGGTTAGTTGTAGCAGTGCAATAGCTTATAAAAAACACTGTGAAAAAAGCTTCCAGTATGAAGACACCCTTGAAAAATCAAAAACTGCCAAAAAACAGCAGTTGCACAGATTATCTTACATCTGCCCCTTTGACTGACCTTGTGTTCACTCACCCTATCCAGTAGCTAAATTAAGCCATTTGTTAAGACTTCAGTGAATCCAGCAAACTCTGGCTCAGGCCCCCAGCCAGAGCTTTATCTTCACTGCTCACCATGTTTGAGACAAATTTTTACTTTGTCCAGAACAATAATTATTTTCCTGGAATACCAGGTGAGTAATTAGATAATCTATTAGTCACGCTGCTCTGCCTCCTCTGCCCTTGCTCCTCCCCAGCTAATCCAACGATGTGGCCACAAGGAAGCCTGGTGTGCAGATCTTCCATTGCTTTGTTAAATGCCCACTGCTAAGCTTCCTTACCTGCTTAATCCTGTCGGTCTTTCTTTTCCAGATGCATCCAGCCCAAAGTGGGTTCTGGAGAGGTGCAGCACTCCCTGTGCACACACACAGACTGACTGCTTGGTCTCCTTGTATCTAACACCCTTGCAGGAAATCTCAAAATTCTCCTGCTGTGGTGCTTGCAAGCTGTTAAAGACATCACCCCTTAATTAAAAAATCACAGTGACAGAGAACCCAGCCCCTTGAAAACCAGTCGCAATGGCCAATATTCTCAGTCTTAAAAAACTACATTGTATTTTCAGATTTATTTTTGCTGACTTTCATTTCCAGACAGTCAATACTACACCTTTTCCTATTAAGAAATCCTCCAAAATCTTCTTTCCCAGGGCAGTCACTTCATCAAACTTCTTTTTGGACATCATAAATATCCGTGCAGTCTTATTTAGGCATCACAACACAGTGGGTTCCCAGTCATGGCCCTGTTCCTCCTGCTCCTGTAGTTCTGCTCTAGCTCCAGGAAAATATCTAGCTTCCATTTGGCAAGGACTAGGGCAGAAAAGGCCACGTGAAGTACAAATTTACCACAAAAATGTGCTTTGTAATCAGACTATTATTTCTCTAAAATCACCTCCTTATTGTGAATAGCATAGGAATCATTTGTAAGGGAACACCTCCCACTGTTGCAATGGAAACACAGTGGGATGGCCTGAAAGTTTCCCACTGTTCTTCTCAGGGAGATCCTGTTCTTTTGTGGGTTGGTTACTTGGCTGTGAACATAGGTCTCCTTACCTGATACAGAAAGCAGGTGAGAACCATGGCTTCCATGAAGGCAGCGTGTATTGCCGTGTGAGTGCAGTTAAGGTGATGCAGTGGTACTCGGGTACTCCACTACTTTCCCTCCATTCCCCAGGGCAGAGATGTACATCTTGCCCTCCCACAGGCAGGACATGAAGTAAACGTTTCGAGGAGCATTTATGCTCCTCTGACCACAATGCCACCAACGTTCTGTGCTGGGGCATCTGCTCTGGTGTCTTGTACAGTCAGAGCCTTGAAGAAAGGCATTCTTCAAGGACCATGGAGCTTTGAGACTAGAAGAGAATGACAACTTCTTGATCTACCTAACAAAAAGTCTGTATTTGGCTTAGACTACCAACATACAAGCTTAACCTACTCTCTCCAAAACTGCCTCAAGCTACCTTCCTACCATGACACCTCTACAAACTCAGATATCTCTAATTATTCCTGGACTGGACCACTTAAGACCCTGTTCCCAGTACTCCCTACCATACTGGGTTGAAGTGGGGTCTGATACCAAGGTCTGCAGAGCATGATGAGGATGTTCAAGGACATGACAAGGAGCAACACAGGCTGCAAGTGAAAAACGCTTCCTAAGAACACCGTACCCTGATGATTCAACCTGCAATGGTGCTGCAGGCTCCAGATTTCCTTCTCTATGGAAGAATTTTCTTTCCTCTTGCTTTTTTTTTCAGTAGTCAGACCACAAAGTGAGCACTTTCTGCTTGTCAGAGCATGGCTCACCCGATTCTAGGGTCAGGCCAGCTCCAGTGCCCACCTGGTTCCTCCTTTCCAGGGAAAGCTCACACCCACCAGGTTTATAATTCTTCTTGGCTGGAACCAGTGTTTGCCCAGTTTCTGCATTTCTCTAGGTCACTTTCTTTTTCTTGCTTGGCCTTTGTTGGTGACAGTAACCTGCTGGCTCAGGAGGGCAGGCTTGTCGGTCTTCCCAGCCCAAGTAGTGATGATTTGGCTTCACCCCTCCTAATTGAGCTGAGTCAGGGATAGGGTTTACTACCATCCCCCAGCACACCTTTAATCCAGCCCAAAAGATATCCCAGACACACTGTCACAGGCATTTACCTACTGCCTGGATATTTTGTTTGGGAGAAGGTTTTCAAACCTAATCCGATGTCAGGGCAATCTGCAGGAGCTGTCAACATGTTCTCACCGTCTGCAACTGCTAATAGCAGAGCTCAGGCCTCTGGATGGGGATTTGTGTGTGACAGGACTGACACACAGTAGCTTGACAGCTGGCTGCTCAGTTCCCAAAAGCTCCTCGTTAATTGCTGCACTTTCTGTGTAACGAAACAAAACAAATCCAAAACAAGGCAAAAATCTCCTGTTCGCACATGCACGCAAGAGCCCTTCATGAACCCACGCAAGAGCCCTTCATGAACCGCCTTTCAGTACTCAGCCACTTCTCCCATTTAAATTGATCTAGAGAAGACAGACAATAAAACAGAATTAAATAGGTACTGACTTACAGGTCACAGGCCCTGTAAATCAAGAGAAAGTGCTCCCAGTTACTGACTCTGGCTTTCTTGCAGGTTTGCAGAGTTTAGCAGTGTGGTCCCAGAGCTGAGGTTGGGCAGACACATCAAGCTATTGGAGATGATTTACCATTTGACGCTAATTAAATCTAAAGGAAGCTCTAGGATGGAAACTGCATCTGCATCATGAGCAGGTTCACGTTTGGCTCAGCAATGAGTGCATTTGCCAACGATGCAGTTCCCATTCCACGTCTGGGAGTCTGGAGGGAGGAAAATGTACTCTTTTGCTGCTGGCTGAATAACAAAAGGGTCTAGTCTTCTGTATCAAGCACTGCCTGCTCCAAGGTCAACACATGTCATCTTTTATCTAACACAGGTGGGACCCCTGTCTATAGTGCAGCTCAGGGCACTGACCAAGTCACTGACTCAGGTCTTGGACTTCCAGCTCCACCGGCAGAAGCACAAGTTACAGATTCCAAGGTCAGATCTACTCCGCCTTTTTCTTCTTACCTTGCTGTTTTACCACAAAAAATATACTCACACAATGGAGAAAAGATAAACGTTCCCAGTTCTTCAATGACACAGCTGCTTCCCTGAGTTTTCACGCAAATGTTTTGGTTCCTTGGCTTTCTGAATGACGTCTTCCTATGAATAAGCAGCCCTTGACAAGAGAGCATATGTTCAGGTTAATTGATGAGGACTCTTATGAGGCAGAGCCACACACATTCTGCAGGATGAGGGTACTTATGCAAAAAAAAAAATTTATATTTCCATAGGTTAAAGCTACTCTTGCTTAAACCTCTTTAGTGCTTATAAACCTACCTCTTAAGACTCTAAGTTTCGGTACTAAGGTACTGCTGAACAAATTGGTAGCTGTGCCTTGCTGTCCTGCCAGTGGCAGATCCCTTGTCCCCTCTGCTGTCCCTCACCTTCACAGGGACAGGGCCTTAATGATGGACAACACCTTTCCTCTCTCAGGATCTTCATCTCTGGGGCCTTGTACTTAAGTGTGTGGTGATCACATTACAACACCACTCGGCTCCTCAAACCCGGCTGATGCTCCCCTCACTGTTTATCTTCAGTACCAGCAGCCACAGACCCACAAGCATGACATTACACTGACCCTAAAGTCCCTCCGGGCAGAATAAATCCCACTTGTTGTCCCCTCATCCCCTCTGTTAGCTGAGTGCTGCCGGCACAAGCACGGTGAGATGTCTTTTATAAAACTTAAGCACAGCTGTTCCATCCTTGTGAACTACATGGTTTGGTTCACAGGCACTAACAGAGCAGGTGCCGTTCATAACACTCATCCCAGCGGAGCTGTTTTTGAGAACTCCCTTTTCTCTGCAGCCTTGAAGTTTTAGCTTTGTGCCAATGGTCAAAAACTTCCTCAAACTCTTCTGTCTCCCAGTTCTAGAGGCAGTGAAAGGCAGAGGCTGTATCAGTGGCCCCACAATGATTTTTCCCCAAAGATGTTCATGTTGATTAAGAGACCACCCACCCCCCTCCAACTCTCCAAACACCTTGAATGTAAAACCAACAGTTTTGCTACATGAGCCACGCCTTCTTTCTTTCTTCCTTTCTTCCTTTCTTCCTTTCTCTTTTTTTTTTTTTCCCCTCAAGGCATATATCTCTCTGTTACAGCTCTGTTGTTTTATAAGAACAATCTTTTCTATATTAAGCTGATCATCTGCTGTAAAAGGGGAAAAAGCTGAATACAGGAAAATGATGCTCTACCTTTCAGGGGGAGTGGAAGGGCAGAAATTCGTGTTGCTGCGAAACACCTCTTGCTGCATTCTCGAAAGATAATTAAGCCCTGATTGATTCTGTATTTTTGTTGCTATAGAACTGGCTTAACCACATTTTTCAGGATTTCAGCAGATAACGCTTGCTTTATGGGCCTCAGGTGGCAGCGTGGCTTTTCTGCCTCTGCTGGAACTGCAGAGTGGCTGAGAAGGGAGAGGGACTGAATTTGCTTCCCTGAGCCTGGGCACCCCCGTGTACCTCTCATGGGAGAGGGGCAGTGCAAAGCCAACCCTCTGCCTGGGGTATCAAGGTAACGGACACCACTCTGCTTAGCTTAGATTAGATTCAGGACATGACAATTTTCTGCTCTCCCTGGGAGAACACCTCCGACGCCATCCTCCCAGCCTGGGGAGCATGTGTTGGTGTTGCCATCTACATGTGAAATCATAGCTCAGCCAACCCCCCCGCCCGGATTCGGAATCAGCTTAGGGTTGCTCCTCACGGATCTGAAGCATCAGGTAAGTGCTGGCTGTGGTGGTAACAGGGAACGTAGCACAGCAGAGGCAGGCGGGGGCTGTCAGATCCAAGTCTCAGCAGTGCCGAGTACCTGGGTACCTGCCAGACGGAGAAGGTCCATGGAGTTATGGATGGCATTTTTAAACACAGGGAGAGAGCACAGACTTGTCTCCCTTCACACGGGGAGACCTGCAGCACACGCTGCATTGCAGACATGGGCTTACATGGCAGCACAAATATGCCTTGCTGTCTTGTGCTTGCTTTTTCAGGGCTTCTGACATGACTTAGCCTCAACACAGGAAAGTGTTCATCTGAAATGCAATCCCTGAGAGGTGCCAGCCTGAGACAGCCTCTCACTGTGGCCACTACTTTGGGCCCCTGAATGGCTTTTTAGCAGCTCTGCAGCTTCCTCCTGCCCTTGCCCCCAGGACACCATGGCAAATACTTTTGACTTTTGGGGTTGGAACTCGATGATCTTCAAGGTCCCTTCCAACTCTAACCATTCTATGACTCATCCGGAGCCATAAGGTCAGCCAATTTCACCCACCCCCCAAAAAAAAAGAATTGATAATTTCATTTAAAGAGGTGCAGAGTGAGCACAGCCCACCCTGTCTTTGGTGAACCCCTCTGTCCCAAGAGCACTCACTCCTGCAATGCATATTTTTGAGTGGGACATATAGAATCAGAATGGTTCATGTTGGAAGGGACCTTAAAGATCAAGTTCCAAGTGGGCAGGGACACCTCCCACTAGACCAGGTTGCTCAAAGTCCCATCCAGCCTGGCCTTGAACACTTCCAGGGATGGGGCATCCACAGCTTCTCTGGACAACCTATTCCAGTGTCTCACCACCCTCACAGGAAAGAATTTCTTCCTAATATCTAATCTAAATCTCTTTCCCTTTGTCCTATCACGCCACTCCCTGATAAAGAATCCTTCCCCATCTCTCCTGTAGCCCCCTTTAGGTACTGGAAAGCGGCTATAAGGTCTCCCTGGAGCCTGCTCTTCTCCAGGTTGGGAACAATCCCAACTCTCTCAGCCTGTCCTCACAGGAGATGTGCTCCAGCCCTCTGATCATCTTTGTGGTAGAGCACAGGCCCCCTGTGTTTCAATATTGCTTCCCAGCCCCCTGTACTGAAGCCAGAGCATAACACTTGCTGTTCTCTTGTCAACAGCATCTGCCCTGTCTAGGAAGAACTATCAAGCATGAGGGTGAATAGTAAGGATGCCGGCAGACAGAAAGTGAATGCAAGGAGAGTGGGGAACCCAGCATAAGCCTGGCTGAAGGACTAACCAGTCCTGAGTTCCCAAAAATAACACTGTATCGTTTCCATGTGTCCAGTGCAGGCTGGGCAAATATGCAAGACATTTGCAAGACATGTAGGAAAAGGAATACCAAATCATCTGAAACCACCCTTGCACCCACCCTTAGAGGATAAGAATGGGCTTTGGGAGCCTCTCTCAGCTACTGCTTTAATGCAGCTTTGGGGACAATGAATCCACCACTGTGCTTGTGTGTGTTCCCATCAAGACGCACTGGGATGCAAAGCCCAAAGCAGACTGCTTCCCTTTTTTTGCCCCCAGTGTTAGTCACCCCTGTTGAACTCATTTATTATCCCACAACCGCTCAACTCCACCTCCTTCCCTCTTTGCCAGTGTTCACACCAGCAATCTAGAGACTCGCTAACTAATCTAGAACTTTTAATTGCCCACTGCAGGTGTCTAAGAGTTCATTTGTGTTTTCCACAGACCTCTCGCACAGTAGAAGCAGCCTACGGCAGGGACCTCCAGCACTACTGACACACAAGCAATTAGCAAAATTAAATGTCTGCCCAAGCCTATGCCTCTGCCCAGGCGTTTTCCAATGTGGTTTTAAGATCTATTTACCTAGGTAGATTTCCTTCAGCCATTTGGGTGGGCTAGTGCTTCTCAGTCACCTCTAAAGCCTTCATTAATTAGCTAAAAAGTTTAGGGCCTGCACAGTCTTCTGACTCCACCGTGCCAGGGAGGGAGGAACAGAGCGGAGTGAGAAGCCACTGTGTGTGGTCACTCATTCGAGAAAAAAAGGTGCCACAGAAGCTAAACCAGCAGCACTTCAGCACTACTCCTCTCAGGTTATGATGTTGCCAAGAGGCGCTATCAAAAAGGAGGATCCACCCAGTGCCAGGTGCCGCACAGGGTCTTGACAAGAGATGGCCGTTAGCAAAACAAGCAAAATATAGAAAGGGTCAGTGAGGAAACTGAGGCAGGGAACAACTGCAGCATCACCAACCTCTACTGATCAGGAGCTCCCACCAAAAACGTGGGCCCCAAACGGGACTGTGAAAAAGGTGATTAACTGTATTTTAAACCCTTTCAGTGCAGCTTAAGGGAATAATAAACCTCCCCTCCAGGCTGCACTCCAAGAGAAGGTTCAGGACTAAATGGACCATTGCTCTGAGCATCTGTACGTCATGTTCCCGTTAGAAACAGAGGATTTGTTCTTACTGAGGTAATCAGGCTTTTGCTGATTTTAAATTCAAGTAGCAAACCTTGGATGCTGCAGTGAGAATAGCACCAGGTTCTGAGTGAAACATGTCTCCTCTCTCGTTGTAGAGAGGAACAGGTTTGCCCTGGAACTGGACTACTACAAATCTTCAGATAGAGAGGGAGGGAGGGATGAGAGGTTTGTTCATCTCAAAATGAATAGAACAACCCAAAGGTAAAACATGGCTGGGGTTTTTACATATATCCATCTCCCTCATAAATACCCCACCGTGCAACCTGTAGGCAATCTCTGCATATCAGCTGATAGTGCCGCTGGTGGACAGACTAGATAACGCCATGGCTGTGTTTCTCACCTCATCCCAGTCATTAATTTGTGCCTCTCTTCTCTAGAAATGCATGATAAACATACTATCCTCAAGTCTTCCATCCCACTTTCATATTTGGTTGAAATTCATCAGTTCAAAAGCTATTGTTGGTAGAAAAACAGATGCAACTGCATAAGCCTTGATCCCTTTGAAAAAACAAAACCACTTCTGCTCTGGAAGTGGAGGCACAGGTGGGGTGTTGGTGAGCTGCAGAGCTCCTGGTAGAAGAGGTAAGGGAGTATAAGGAGAAATTCCCCAGGAGAAGCCAACCCACCAGTGCCGAGCCTCAGTTTCTCCTCTACATTCCTATGCTACCAAGTTCACAGACCCATAATCCTGACTGTGGCCACCACTGCTATGTATGGACATGTCCTCTGAACTATTTTCATCCTTCCCTTGTGCCTGACAGAACTTGGTCAGCCACCTGCCTACTTATCAGTATCCTGTATCTTGCCCAGGTGACCCTGTACTTAGAAGCTGCTGCTGTATGAGCTGCACGGTTTTCCTCTTATGAAAGATGGGCTGGTGAGTTCTTCCTGTTAAAGGGAGGCAGAGGAGCACCGGACTGCTCACCTGAATTCTTAATCCTGGTCCTTCTTCCTTGGACTGTCCTTTCTCAGTGCCTCTGCATCATGCAGCACCTGCAAAGCACAGCTCTCCAGCGTGGAAGAAGACATCACGCCCACCTCTTCCACCTTTAAGACTTAAAGTCTGTTGTTGCCGTTCTGCCAAAGTAACACATTTTTTCCCATGTACTAGTCTACCAAAAGGTGAAACTTGACAATTTTTCTCTTCCAGCTGAGAGTCAAAAAAGCATCCTCCTGCTCAGATCTTTCATTACAGACAAGCCAAGTAGATTAGCTGTCCCGGGGACTGGAGGAAGGCCTGGAAAATGTAAAAAGGTTTAAAGGGAAAAAAAACCACAACTCTTGACACTAGCAAATATATCTTAAATAAAAATTTCAAAAGCACAATTCAAACACATTCCAGTCATTCTCCCATCCCCTGCAAAAGTTAATGAAAGGAATTTCCTTACAGTCTCCCATTGATCTGTGAAGTGCAAAGAGAAAGTCAGAACTGCGAATGAAAAATCATGGATGCAGTGCTAGACGCTGATTGCATCTACAGGAGTGTAATTCCATCAGGACTCCTTACAGATCCCACTGGCAGGAGTCCAGGAAGCCACGGTGGCAACTGTTGGGTTGTTCTGTGTGGCCATGGGTCTGCCTTGAATGACAGAAGGAAAAAATGATACTGAAAAAGCCCCCCTCATGCACCAAATTTCATTAAAATTATACTTCAGGTACTGTGGTTTTGCTTCACCAGTAGAAAAGGAGGAGATAATTACATCTTTGATTTATGGATAATAGAAGTTGGGGATTTTCATTTAAAAAAAAAATCCCTGTACAATACACACTGTTTGCAAGCTCCTAATAAGCCAGCTCAACAGTAAGAGAATGAACAGACTGCAAACTCTCTCGCAGAAAAAGAGCACAGACTTGGTCTCTCACAGCTTGCCATAAACATTCCCTACTCACACGAAAACAAACACAAGGGGTCTTCAGGCGTGCAGGTCTTTTAAGATCTATTTAACTAAGCTTAATGCAGAAAAAATACAAGTTTGATTTAGACTGGGTCAGGAATAGCTGTTTGCTTAAAACAAATGCTCTGTTTACCCTGGCATAGTCGGCGAGACTTTCCTTGCCCATTTAGTTTCATCTTCTCCCTGTTTAGGACTTCTGCTCATGCAGGAACAGGCACATAGTGGGAAATTTAGACACTGGAAACTGCCCCACAGAGTGCCCAATGTGCCTCATGCTGATCTGGAGAAGATGGTCTACACATTCGTTCCCAGGCAAGTGGGTGAATTTCCCATCAGTGACACTGAGGGGGCTTCAGTGAAGGGAGGATCTGCCTCATTTTCCTGGGTTGGGTGTCAGACGAGACATCAAGCTGTCCCATTCCACCTGTAGATAGATTTGGAGCACAGAGCAGTGTCCCAGGAGATGGCACCTGGATAGAATCAGAGAATGGTTCAGGTTGGAAGGACCTTAAAGATCACCTAGTTCCAATCCCCCTGCCATGGGCAGGCACACCTCTCACTAGACCAAGTTGCCCAAAGCCCCATTCAACCTGGTCTTGAACACCTCCAGGGAAGGGACATCCCTGGACAACCTGTTCCAGGGCCTCACCACTCTCACAGGAAAGAACTTTCTCCTGATACCTAATCTAATTCTCCCCTCTTTCAGTTTAAAACCATTACCCCTTTTTCTCTCACTATACCTCCTGATAGAGCCCCTCCCCATCTCTCCTGTAGCCCCCTTTAGGTACTGGAAGGCTGCTATAAGGTCTCCTGGAGCCTTCTCTTCTCCAGACTGAGCAATCCCAACTCTCTCAGCCTGTCCTCATAGGTGGTCCAGCCCTCTGGTCGTTTTTCTGACCCTCTGCTGGACCCATTCCAACAGGTCCATGTCCTTCCTGTGTTGAGGACTCTAAAGCTGGACACAGCACAAAATGAGACAGCAGAGGGACAACAGTCCCAGTCTCAGGTTCCTCCATGGCACAGAAATTCCTGAAGAAAAATAACAAGTATTTGCATATTATGGGCTTGGAGAATTTGCCATTGTTTCTCAATTACTGGAGAGGGAGAAATTTTTTTGGTGGGTTTTGTTGGTTTTTTTTTTACATAGTAGTATCTAGAACTGCTAATACTGCAGCTCATCAGTGAGTACTATTATTTCCTAGTAAAGAAGAACTGGAGAAACTTCCTCAGAAGAATCATAAAGGGTCATAAGGAAAAGTTGATTTGGAAGAGTTGTAAATTAGTAATTTTATGGAAAGAAAGGGGAGAAGGCCTTCTGCAAACACTAAACAGCAACTTAAAGAAAGCAGCGTGTGTTATAAACTCTATTAACAGTGAAACAGCACTCTCCAGCAAAGAGCCAGTCCTAGAGTGGTCTTGAGCTCCCCAGGAGGAAGCCGGTGGCAGCACAGATGCCACCACAGCAGGACAGCAGAAGGCAGAACAAGCCAGCTTTGCATCAGGCCATGGGTGCCCCTCTCTACCCTGGGGCACCAGCTCTCAGGCACCCAAGAGCTGATCTGTCAAAGCCAAAGGCAACCTCCTTGGCAAGAAGAGAACCCAGCACATTACTGGTTTCAGATAAGGCTGAAACAGAGACAGCACCTCTGAGGTCAGTCCTTACTCTGCTGGGGACGACTGTGCTCCATGTGAGGTTTGCACTTGCCTTTGGTTTCTGTGCAGGGGAAGGGGCTCCACACAAGGGAACCCCAGTCTCCCCAGTATTCAGCTGCTGCTCGAGTTGTTCTGTGGGTGGCTGGACCAGGAAACCTTGGGCTCTGGCACCGTGAATTACCTTCTGGTGCCCTCTAGTGCCACCAGAGAAGTAAGGTGGCCTCGCACAGAATCAAATGGGAGGAGAGCTGTCGGGTGCCAGAGTTGCATCTCACCACCCTCGTCCCCACTCACATCAGACCCAGTCAAAGGGGTGCTAATGGTGTACCAAGGCACTGAATCTACCCTCTAGAAGGATGTCCTCAAATTCCTGAGCAGACCATCATATTGGGCCCCTTTGAACTTAAAACGAAAGGCTGTGAGCTCACCAGGAAGCAAAAAGAGCAGGGATGGAGGTCCTGCAGGAAGCCTTTCTAGTGCATCATATGGCAGTGACAAACAGTACACAGGAGATGTGTTGGGATCCAGTGACAAGGGTCCCAATCACCCCCTCTCTTGTCTGTGTCAGGAGAACTCAACTATAGGCTTCCAAAGACACTCCCCCGGAGTCTCTCAGTAAGACAGAACTATAGAGGACAGCCCTTGAGGAGAAAGCAGGTTCTGAAGATACCCGATTCAGCCATCTGGGCCACTGCTGAGACTCAAAAAATTGAGGAGAGGTGGGGACAGACAACAATATAGACCCTCTCATTCTCTCTCAATGTTTTCCACAGGCCTTGGGGTGATTCAGAAGCTCTATGCAAGTAGGACTGATGATAAATATGACTCACTACACTTGCTCCATTCCTTCTTGGAGGGACATTTCAACAGCAGGTTTACCTAATCCCATGCTACAAGGAGACACTAAGATTGTTTTCTTCCAGTTCTTACACACCACCTACGCTGGCCTACATTGGGACTTTCCTTCTCTGCTCACAGTAAAGAGGAGCAGGAGCACAGTTCATTGCCAGGGTAAGTGAGAGGCAAACACCATCTTCCTGCTCACCTGAAACAAACGCGTACATGCAGTCCAACACACTCAGCCCTTCAGTGAGACAGCAGTTCACCTCCCCAATCTGCTGAACCTGGCAGCTGGTGATTTCAGGTTTATCACAAGGTCTGGCAACAAACTCCTTGCCCCAGACTTGTAAGCTCCTCAGGATGAACCAACACTGCCTGGAGACAACCTTTCTGGAATCCAACCCCAGAGCTGAAAAGTATGCCACAGAGAGCCAAACTATCCCTCTCCTCATGTTTCTCTTGCTCTCTGGGCAAGCACCTAGAGAAAACCTTACCTCATCTGAGCCTAACAGCCCTTTCCTGTTGCCAAAACACCTTCTGTAAATGTGGGGCACAATGTTCTCCCCTGTCACCAAAACTCAAACCCTCTCCCTACTGCCTCTGCTCCACACAGCGCCACATCAGGGGAAGCAAGACACTGGGTCCATCTTCTGTCAGGCTTCTGCTCAAGCAGATACCCATATGCAGGTGTAGAACTACATCCCCAAGACAGCCCAGTTCTTGGGGAATACATTTCCCTGTGAATATTAATATTAAAGCACATGACTGTTACTCTCCTCACCCCCACACCACACCCCAGTGTTTCATCACCCGTATCTGCCCCATACTTCTGCACAGCCCCTGAGGATCACGAAGAAAAAGTCCCCATCTGATGTAGGACTGGTGCTGCTACCACCAAACAAGAGTTTTGTGGTGGTGCTTTGAGGTGTGTGGTCATCAGCAGGAGACAAAGTCTGCATCAGAACTGTGATGATTCAGAGGGGTTTAGGGTGATTTTTTTTCTTTCTTCCTAGCCAATAAGAGCAGATGAAGAGGCACATCTTCCCCAGCAGGAAGCAGGGCAGTCACTCCTCTTGCTGGCAGGCTCCTCTTCTGAAGTGGTGGAGATGGCAGTGAAGTTCACCTGCACCTTTGCCGCACTTTGCTGTTCAGCACTCTGGGGCTTCACCAGGACTTCAGACGGTAAGAGTGGGAAATAATTTCTGTTTTCCTTGTGCTTTAGGTCTGTGAGTGCTGCTTTCTAATGCACCAGCAAATGACAGCCCTTCTCCAACTGCTGCCCCTGCTGGCTCGGCTCTGCAGGGTTCAGTCTGCAGCTGAAAATCCAACTGCTTAAAAGACTTCCTCCCCTTGTAGCAACCCATGTTATCCAGGGACATCATCTAAGGATTTTCAAGTCAACTCCCAGTTTTAACTTATTTGTTAGTGTTTAAACTCTGCATGACCTTGATTATTAAATCTAAAGACTGTGGGTAACAATTTGACTGCTAAGTACAGATGGGCACTTGAGTGCCGATTAGCTGACTTTAATGAAACATTACTCCATACTGTTTCTCTCTTTGCTGAGCAAGGAAACTGTCTTGATTGCAGCTGGCCTTAAATCTTTAGAATGGGAGCTGCAGACGGGAGTTTTTTTCTCTCTGAAGGTTTTAGCTTTACTTCAGTTTTACTTTGGCTCCCACACACAGGAAGTACTAACGCGCTCAAGGGATGGTGTTCAGTTAGCCAGTAGCTTTTTGTTTCGTCTGCGGTTTCCTCTGGGGGTTGCAGAGGCACGCAGGAACCCTGCTGCATCTTAAATGTACAGATAAAGCCCAGCCTTCCTTCTTGTAATGGAGAAGAGGTTTTGAAAGCATCCCATGAGAAAAAATAAATAATTAAAAAAAAGAACAAACCAACAACCTGTTGCGATCTGCCTGTCGGCTTCACTGCAAGCTGGGAGAGAACAACCAGTGGATTGCTCTCGTATTGCAGGAAAAGGGCCCTCAAATTATTCCTCAATGAGGAAAGCACAATAAAGGGCCTCCTAATACAGCAATCAACTCATCTCTGCAAGAACAACTCTCTCTTGCTTAATAATGGGCAGCAGCCTGTTAACGCGGAGCAAGAAAACAGTCCACCCTACTACAGCCGAAGGGAAGAAGAGGAGAGCCAGGTTTTCCCCTCTCTCTTCACATTTCCAAACCCAGAAGCAAGGATGGAGTCTGAAATATAAATACTCTGGCTGTAAGCAGTTCCCTGTAAAGCAGCTAGACCTGTTTTCCCAGGTCGTGAAATCACATCCTCTGGGTCTCTGAGTATTGTAGGTGCCTGGCCAGGTCATTCAGTGCCTCTGCTTCCTCCCAGCCCTGGAGAAGAAGTGTTTTACCAATACTGGTATACCTGCTGGATCTACCAGGCGCTAGAGTCAGGAACAAAGGCACTTTAGACTCTGCCTCTTGCTTTGAGGAACACATTTCATAGTTTTCTTTCCATACACAGTGTGACTTCAGCCAGCTTCACTCATCCATGCCCTAAGAAAAAAACAAACAAACAAAAAAAACCAAAACAAAACAAAAAACAGAACACACAACACCAAACCACCACCACCACCCCAAAAAAGTCACCGTGACTCAAGAGGTGTTGAGGGCTACTAAGCCACAAAGTCATTTTGTGCTAAGAATGAAAAAGCCTGCGGTTATCTCCTCCTACTACAAAGGACAATATCTGCTGTCAACATCCCCACCACTGCCACATCTGACATTTCAACAGGTATAAGAGCATAGATTCAGGCAAGGTTCTGGAGAGCAGCCAGAAGAGCCCAGTCAGTGACCGTCTCTCAGCTGCTAGGGGAGCTCAGGAAAAAGCTCCTTCTCCATAAGCTATTGAGTTGGTAGTGATAGCACAGGAAAAAGTATGGCATCCCCAAGGAAGAGTGTGGCTGGCCTTACGGACAAGGCCCAAAACAAGGCTTTGCTCTGCCCCAAGCTTCCTTTCTGACTTCATGGCCCCCTCAAACCACCTAAGGCTTGCACCACCTAAACCCCCAGGCAGAGCCCTGACCATGAAAAAAAGAACAAGCAGATGCTTGGGAAAGTCCTATCCGTGAGCTGAGCACTGGATAAGATGTGCTGCCTGAGAAATACCCTTAGTCCTAGACGGTGTGGTCATGGATTTCTGTGACTTTTGAAATACCACCCTTGCTGCAGTGAGGAAGCATCATCCCACCAAGAATAGCTCCAGGACCCGCAAGCAGATTCTGAGCTATAAGGTGAAAAAAACCAAGTCAGATTGCCCAGCACTGGCTGCACACCACATCCCAACATAGATCAGAGGCCTGGGAGAGGAAAGCTTGCCACCTACACACCAGACAGCCACCTGCACAACATCCATTCCTTTCAGACACACGGCCTGGGTGTCTCAGCTCTGACCTGTAAGAAGACATGGGGGTCATTAAGGAACCTGGAGTATCAGCCAGGAAGAGATGTGAATTTGGACATCCTTGGATTGAGGAAGGACATGGAACTGAGTCTCTCCTTTGCAGGTCAACACTCTAATACCTGAGCAGTGTTACAAGGGGGTGCAGCCATTACCGCCTGCAGGGAAGGATGTATGAGTGTAACTAGGACATACATCAGCAAGCTGAAAATTTTTGCTGCCTCTTGTGCCAATAATGGCTTGTAATGCTGGGGTTTTGCTTGTGGTTGGTTGGTGGGTTTTTTTTATTTTTTTTAAATAGGCTTTAGGTCACCAGGTTGCACCGCTCTCTTCTGCTCAGTTTTCTCAGTACAAACCAGCTTAAATAAACAGTTTGTGCTCTGTGGTTAGCTGTAAGTGAGAGATCTAGCTGTGGAAAAAAAAAAAAAAAAAAAAAGAAAAAAAAAAAGCTAGAGGTGCTAAAAAGCTTGTCTTTCACAGCAAATTTAGCACAAGCTCCGTGTGCATATTTGTGTGTACAGGCAGGCTCACTACCTACACACACACACAGCATGAACACCGAGAGCCACCTACTGCACTGACAGGTCTGGGTATCGGCCGTGGTGGCACAGCAACCTGCGCAGGTTGAGGATTTCTTCCTCTTGCTTGTATTTCTGAAGTGGAAAAATGGAGGGGGAAGGCAAACGTATAGGGGGAGGAAATGATGACATCAACTGTAAGTTTTGAGCTTCTTTTAAATTATTGAATAAACAAGCATGGCATGAGGAAATTAGCCACACACCCAAGTAAGAGTATATAATAATAAGGGCTGTGTAATGAGAATTGCTCAAACTTTAAAGCTTATGGTTCCCGTCCTCCCCCACAATCTCTGCTTCCTACACACTTTGCTCCTCCACTTCATTGCCCTTGGCATTTGAGTTAGGGCAACAGCACTTCAGCTCTCAGCATCCCATTCTCCAGGGCAATGGGGAGCTAGTCCAAATTCTGCCTCAGGCACCTCCCTGCCCAGCTGAGAAGAGGAACACCCTCTCCTCTGTCAGCATGTTGGGGGAGGATACTCCCCCTCTACTTTTATCACCACCTAAACCCCCCTAAAATAAAAATCTCAAGATGCCATCAAAGGATTAAATGGAGGCGGGAAAGACTATTATCTGCAAGTCAAACTTGTCATGCCAGTTAAAAGCAGCAGGGCTCTGCCAGCCAGCATTTATCAAAATTATATTGCGCCCTGATCACCAGGGCCCAGCTTTATAATTAGATTCAAAGTTGGGGCTTCCGTGAGTCAGGAGTTGTACCAGAGATGTTTTAAATAATATTCATGATACCCTGGCTTCTTCTAAGTCAGTTTGAGCTCTGCTACTACTTCTAGCACCATCTTTTTCTGTTACTTCATTCCACAGGATTGTTTCACCATTTCAAACATATAAAGGAAAATTACTTTGTGATGGATGTGAGCGGAGTTCTTCTGAAGCACATGTACATGGGACAAGTAAGAAGGTTTAGTGCTCTTCCAGAGGGTTGCAGCTCCTACCATTTCACGCATCTGATGTGTTGTGTGCTCATGTTTTATGTTGTTTCAGCTACATATGTACCACCACCTCATTCGACCACAAAACCTGGCTTCCCTGTCCCGATGGACACAGACAATCCTGGTGTTCGCAAGGCGGCTCGCTTTGGGGTCTACAGATACAACAATGGTTCCAATGACCTCTTTCTGTTTAAGGAATCGCAAATAAACAAAGCCATGGTACAGGTAAGAAGATCCCAGACTTCTGGTGGTCCTCCAAACCATTTACCGATTGACCTTCCCACAGAGCACCCAAGACAGGGGAGCTCCGATGCTCCTACGATTAACAGCACGTGTCCCTCTGATCCATTCAACTGCTCCATAGGAGGGCTTCCCCCCACACCAGCCCCAGCAATTCAGTGTGGCACATTTCTACCCACACCACCATACACAGTTCAAAGGTGTAGCATTTCACCCCTAGCCAAAATTTTGGCACCCCTTTCCCCTGCCCTTACTTCAAAGGAATAAACTGCTTTCTCTAGATTGTCAGAGGGCTGAAATACATGCTCCACGTGGAAATTGCACGCACAGTGTGTGAGAAGAGGGAGCACTCCAACCTGGACAGCTGTCACTTCCAGAAGAAAAAAAGCCTCCAACAGGTATGTGTCCAATTCCTTTGGGGTACCCAGTAACTGCAGGGGATTCTTGGCCATCTCCAGCTGTACAGTCACCTTCAGAGCAGCTCTGTCATGACCGCACAGACATACAAGCGCTGCGCAGAGCCAGCTGGGGTGAAGCAGGGTTATCGGAATAAGCAGTGTAGGATCTCTCACGCATCCTGGAGCAGCTCCCACCTGCAAGGAGCTGAACCAGACACTAGCACATATTTCTGGATAAATAAATGAATGAAATTGTACAGAAACAGAGTATGTGTTAAAAAGAAAGATTTCCTGGGTGGGGGAAATGCTCACAGGGTCTTTCCCGCTAAGATATGATTACTTAGCAAACAGTAGGGAGACAAAAAGATGCTGTTCACTCCTACTCCATCGTGACCCGCAGTGTTGAAAACAACCAGCAGCCACCAGAAGTTCCTCACCAATTCCCCTTTTATTTGCAGACGCTGAAATGCTATTTTGAGGTCTGGATAACGCCTTGGTTACATGAGGTACACGTCTCCATTGCCCTCTGTCACTGACTCACCTTTCCCACGAGAGCCTGACTTGCAGGAGATCTACTACCATGAGTCTTTTCTTGCCTGGGCTGTTGAGGCCAAAGCTGAAGTGAGGATCGGCTGTACAGAATCGCCACAGAATTCTTCTCTCAAAGTGTATGGCTGGTTTTCTCCCTTTGAAAGATGCTCAAAAGCTGAGTGACAAAGAAAAGACCTGCCTTAACTACATTTATTGTTATCCAGTTGCTTCCCTTTTTCCAAAACTAAACTGCAGATGAGATCGTCTTGTCATTCATTCAGTAGACAGCCATCCATGCTCTGGCTGAATTTCTAAGCACTGTGAACACACCCAGGAAGCTCTGTTGGACAGAATACTGTGATGAATCTTCACACAGCTATCTATGTAAACAAGTCTAAACCACAGCACATGTGGCTGCAGCATTGAGGAAAGCTTTATAACATATGGGATAACATCTGGGGACACACACACACAAACACACGAAGTCTTAAAAGTCTCCAGTGCTAGCAAGGTTAGACATACCTGTCAAGAATGCACGAAGTAGAGTTGTTCTTTCTTCAAGATGAGAGCATGGATAAGGCTGTCTTGAAACAATCCACAGCCCAGAAATTACACAGTCTAATTAGTGCTTTTACTTTAATCAAAAGCTAATCTAACTATGAAAGGGCATGATTGCAAAGGTGGCCCAGCAGCAGTTCAAATTCACAATCCACTGCCAGAGACGGCTGTGTGGCATCTTATTTTTAGGGGCAGCAGGCTTGTAGCTAGAAAAAAGAAAGAAGTGCTCAAAAGAAGCCTCTAGAAGGACCATAGATAGATGTACATTCATCCATCACACAAGCCATGACTGACAGTCTGATTGCCAAAGACAAGCAGGAAGAAAGCCAACTATGGTGGTTCCAGTTGTCCACAGCTAAATTTCTAAGAGGGCAAGAGGAGCCAGGACAAACTGCTCTCTGAATCTTGAAGGGGTTAGCAATGGTCTCCACCCCTCTTCCACTTTAGCTGGGTGCTTCACGTAGTGCCAAGGGCTTCCAACCAGGCTGTCAGCTCCAGGCAGACTGAGCCCAGAACAGGCCAGACAGATCCCTATTTCTTCCTTCAGCCAGCAGGACAGCCTGGTGCTCAGTAACAGACGTCATCAGCCTTTCCATGTGCCACAGTAGGGGCGAGAAGGCAGCATGCAGTCAGCTTAGGTCTGCGCAGAGATTCACACACACCACGGAACAGCATCCTGTGTGTGACCCCTCAAGCCCCTCGCATAATGGGCTGCACCTCAGCCTCCTCACTGAGACAATTCCCCATACGTCAAAGAAACAAAAAGTTAGAGCCAGGAGAATATGGCATCACGCAGACTGACAAACCCAAAGTGCTCTTGCTGCTCTCTCAAGGAAAATGCAGCAATTATACAGTCTTGCATCAGGAGAACAATATTAGCACTGACTGAAAGAACTGCAGCCAAGTACCATTTAATCACAACGACACGCAGCAGTCAAAAAAAACTAAAGTAAAAAAAAATCAGTGTCTCTGCTCTCTGCATCCTTGCTAGAATTTACAAGATTAACTATTCACCAATTCACTCCAGGGAATTCATATCCTTGCAGAGGCTCTGACATCTATTCCAGGCTACAAAGTCAGTTAAATAAATATTTCTAGTAAAGATTTAGGGCATAAGGACAGAGGGGAAGATTGCTCCTGCCAGTCCTAGATGCTGGAGAAAAAGGAACAATCCCAGCATAGACATTAATTGCTTCTGGCACAACCAAAGTTGGTGCTTCAGAGGTATGGGTTAGTCCAGGAGTGCTACAAACAAGCTGAAGGAGCAGCTTCCTTCAGCTTCAAATCTCCCTCCAGTTTGCTGGGAGCACCGGGCTCAGTGCATGACATACTTTCTTGACTCACCTGCTTATGAGGACACTTGGCCTCATCTGAACAAGAGCTCTCTCTCAAATCTGCTGGAGGGATCAGCTGCACACTGAGAAGACCTCCATGCACACAGTGCTTCTCAAACCAAGCCAGCCTGCATTTCACCAGAGCTTCACAGGGCTAATGATCTTCAGTTGGAGATCTGTGTTTGCTCAAAAGCTTTGCTATGCAAATATTTCCTCTCACACTCCTACTTTTTAGATTGCATAGGAAACAAACCACCTGCCACCAAAATATAAAGCATTGCTGACTGACAGACTTCCCATTTTACATTCTCCTCACATCAGCAGCTTCACGATAAGGACCTGGAAGGCCTTTCTATGCCACTTGTACCCAATTTCACAGCCTGACTGAATTTCGGGACCCACTGACAGCTGGGGCAGCCATGCACGCAGCTGCACAGAACCAAGAGAAGGTTTAATTGGCAGCAGCAAGATAAGGCTTCTGCTAGCTGAGAGGCAAGTGTTGTATACTGCTAAGTACAATCACTTCCTGCTAATTTTTTCGGTCCTTACCTCAAATAGAGCAGCAAAATGAACTACTCAGTGGGCTTATTCTTTTACAGCAGTTTTCTAAGCAAACTAGATGAGAAGGTCCAATTGTCAGCATCACCTGTTGTGAACACTGAGCAGACAGATCCACAAGCTTAGGTCATTATATCGTCTGCAAAGGTTGCTGCCACAAAGCAAAGCATATTCAGATTTAAAGGAATCAGATTTACACTTTGCAATCGCTTTCATCAGGTGTTTACAGAGAGATACCAACCTTTGTGTAAAAATGGCAGGGGAACACATGAGATAACCTTCCAGCAGCTCTAATATAGGAGAAATTTGCTCCAAAAGAGGGACAGGGAAGTTAGCTGTAGAACAGCATTTTACATAGCTTCAGCAATGTTCTCTTGATACTTGTACCGTGCAGAAACATCTGTTCCACCAAGGCAAGACAAAACACACCTTTAAAATGCAGAGCTGTGGTGTACTCCAGCTCAGTTCCTTATCCTAAGTCGGTTTTACTGCAGGGCTTTACACTAAAGCAAAGATTTCCCCAAGCCCTTCAGGAGAGCAGGCACTGTTCTCCAATTCCACATCCCAAAAGAAGCTTGCATAAGACATAAGAAGCACCCTAAGGCTCTGCTGCGAGCAGAGGGTTTCTTTCCTCTTCAGGGAGCCACCAAACCCTTTCTCCTGCTACCAAAAAACAATCTTGCCCTGACAAGATTTTTGGGCAATGTGTCCATGCTGGAGAAGAGCTAGCCTCAGACCTGCAAAGATGACATGCTCCTGCACTGATACCACCATGCAAGAAGACAGAGCCATTTTTTTCCCCAAGCCTGACTTGTTGCAGCTTTCCCCATTGCTCAAGGCAGCCGTGTCACCATCTATCTGAAGCCATAACATGCCATTGACTCACACTTGTGTGGAAAAGGAACGAGCCCATAAAAGCAGCCTTCAAGAGGAATTTATGCCAGCTTGTTCGCTCCACAGGCATTTTAATGCTGCTGCAGTACTCTGGGAGGATTGCATTTAAGAAACCATCAGGGATTAAAAGCACCTAAGCTGCTTTGGAAATACTGTTGTCAAGCATCACTTATGCTTAGGAACAAAAGAGCTGTATGTCAGTCAACCTGTTTAATCTAGGTTCTACAGCAGACCACCATACTTCTACATACAAAGGATGAACTAGCAGAATCCAGGCCCAGCACCAGGCATTGGAGCTAACACTATCTGAGCTCGGGAAAGGCACTCCTTTCAGGCTCTTCAGACTTTGTGTCCCCTTGGACAGGAGGTATGCAGACCCTGCACTCAAATACCCATCATAAAATCCTTAAACTGCACAATGACACCTCTATTGGGTACTACAGTTCCACATTGGTTCCCCATCAGTATTGTAGTCATCATAACAGTAACTGGCTTCCTTTCAATTCTAGTGGCCACAGGGGCATCAGCAGTCTTGAGCCAGACATCTCTCACCAGGAAACATCAAGCATACTGATTTTCTCTCAGACCTCAGTGCCTCACATGCCACCATCCCACTCTGCTTCAGGTTGGGCTCTAACTTGCAGGGCCAAGCACAGCACTGAAAAACCCTGCAGACAAGTCACAGGTCATAATCAAAACACAGGATATAGCCAGATCAGCTCCCTCTGAGGAAAAGACTGACCCATATTTACATCCATAAAGCTCTGACTAAAATGAAATCTTAAGGCTCTTACAACAAATGGCAACAAATGGCCTGGTTAAGCAGCTTGCCACCATACGAAGTTTGTTGGTTAAAATGTTATTAAGTTGTGCTAGCTGCAACAGCCTACATTTGCTATTTGGTGCTTTACAGACTCCAGTGAGTTGTGGGTTTTTTTTGGTTTGTTTTTTTTTTTTTAGGAAACTGCAGACTGACTGGGCCTGTACTCAATGAACTCTATTTGTAGAAGCTGGACAGAAAGGCTTTATTCATCCTGAGAAATTGAGAACTGCACATGCTGTCCAAAAGCTTAACCTTTAGACAAACTCATTTAGACTGACAGCTACTCAGCTACTTTCCAACAAATCACAGATAAGAACCATAAAAAATTTCTATTGCCCAGGGCTGACACAACAACAGACAGGGCAAGACACCAGAAACTAGAAAAACTTTTACAGGCAAAAATTTCTTCTTGCCTCTGAACCCTACACTTCCGGAATTCACCTCCTGTCCTCAGTGCAGAGCCTGCTTTTTGTCTGCCTGCAGTTATTTCTAATGCAGCCATATTTAGCAGTCCACTCCGCACAGCTGGGGAAGTCCAGACAGCAAAAAACCCACACCACTAGCCCAAGAGGAGAAGTAGGGACTTGAACTCCCATGAGACACTGGAGCCAATAAAGAACCCAAGCTCAAGGCTTCAGGCCAGCTTCCTCCACACTACAGCACCAGCCTTCACCACTGACCTGCTGCATTTTACAGGCAAATTGTTCATATCCTAGCAGAACACAACAAGAAGCTGCAAAGGCTGGCAGAGCAATGCTAACCAGCTGCTGTTTAACCACCCTGCCCTGTGCTGGGTTTTCCCAGAAAGAGATATTGCAAGTATGTCCCTTTCTCAGCCCTTCAGAGTTCCAATAGCAACAAGTCTGTCCCCCAAGAGTCAATTCACACCTCTCCATCTCTGGAGAGTATCACTCCATCTCTGTCCACAAACTATTAAACACTCCTTAAGGGCCACGCAGGGCTCAACTGGACCAGAAGTCAGAGCCTGCAGCAACTTATCAACTAGGTTTCTTTTGTCTTTTCCTGAGCTCCCTGCCAAATCCAGCAACTACCAGGTCAAGCAAAAGGACTTAGAGCCCCTGGAACAAGTCAGCCTGATGCTGCAACTGCAGGATGCTGCAGCCTGGTAGTAACATAGAACAAGGCGATAGAAGCACTGACAGAAAGTATCGCTTTCATTTGCATATCCCTCCATTAAGGACATACACAGAAAGGCAGTGAGAGCAGATAACATTTTTAACATTATCTTCTTCTCCATTGCTTTTCACTACATATCAAGCAAATCTTGATTTTCGATAGTGAGGAAGTTAAGTAATAGTCTAAGTTTATGTTTGACTATCACCCAGTGGCAGAAAAAGAGAGAGCAGCAAATTCTTCAATCCCAGAGCATGATTCAATCCACTAAGTCACAGAGCTGCTGAAGCAACTCCTTTATTTCTTCAAGACAAAATCTCTTATTTAAAATGTAACAGCACAGCTTTTCCTTTGTAGCAGCTGACAGAAAAACATTCTCTGGATTTACCAAGAGTATCTATTAACAGAGGAAGTCAACCATTTCCTCTGGAGATGCCAGAAAGGATCCATGAACTCCTACCACATTCCAAGATTTTCCACCGAAGATTTTTTCTTACTATATTTTACAGGAGCCCTTTCAGTTCACATCCTTTGTCAGACACCAACCTTCCCCAAAACCTTTGCTAGTTCTCTATAAAAAGCATGCTAAAGAGGATTCCTGCAGCTGCTCTTTGTCCCTCCCATGTGTCTCCGGAACAGCCACCTACATAATGAACAAGAGACTTACAGGACCTGGTAAACACAGAAGAAATACTACACGTGACCCTTTTTAAGCCCCCTGGAACCAGTCTTTAATAAAATCGAAAACACAACCTTCATTCATCATCTGACCACAATGCTATAAAGAAACACAGGAGCCCACAGATAATGGATCAAATTTGATTCTGCATGTTGATTAACAGTTAATCGCAGTGTCTGATGTTGATTACACAGGCTGGAACTGAAGAAACCCAAATGGTATAACTAGATTTTTAGGCATGTTCTGGATGTTGCTGCCTCTACCACAGCACCATGGTACGACATTAGAACATGCACTGTAATCACTCCTAAACAGGAGTTTCTAAAACAGAAATAAACACATGCAAGACATCCTCTTCAATCCAAATCATACACAATTAAATTCCATACATTAGAAATCCTTCCAGCATAAGATGATGTCCTGTTGCATTAAAGGTGACACATGGTATCTGTTTAAGATGACTCCAAACAGGGCTGGGTATGGAAAAGCAATGGATTTTCTTTAAGGAGCACACAGCCACATGAAGACGCCCCACCATACTCTTCAGATATTAATATTACATGTGCCAACTCCAAAGCCAGACCAGTCAAACCAAGACCAAGGAATAGGACTGGTACGGCAAGCTGTACATTCTCCTGTGGTGACAGGACCTTGCTGCTGCACTTTAAGAGACTGTGTTTTGCTTTTTGTCCTTGGTCACACACTGCTCCAAGCACATTTCCTTCGTACCTCCGGAGTATCACAGAAAAGTGGCACTTTATCATGGATGGATAGTTAAACATGCTGGAGATTCAGTCTGCAAATAAATGGAGATCGGAAGGAGCCCAGGTAAAGGTATCCATTGTGCTCATGTGCCTCGCTAACATAAGCTACTGTCACTCCATTGGGATCATGAAAGCTTCTTCTGTAGGATCCTGTCTCACTAAGTTCAACCACAAGGCTATATTTGGGCACAAACTTTGTCACGGTTTCCTGACTCAGCAACTAAAAGAAAAAAAGAAAAAGAAAATTAACAAAAACATTTCATTCTACACAGTTAGATCTCAAGACGCTTATACAGTCTAACACCATTCCACAGTCCTTGGGAGAAGCAGCTAAAAACATAAGCACACATTTTGAGTAAATGCTATTACATAGACTTAACACATTAACATCTGAAAAGCCAACTTAAAAAAACAAACAAACAAAAAAAAGACCAGCAGAAGCATAGTCTACTCCAGCATTAGGCTGAAGGGATGTCCACACGGGAGATACCAGATTGTTCTAGAGCAACTAATGTCAAGCAGCAGACATCATGTCCTGAGCCCCACAGCATCAGTTTGTCAAGGCTCCTACACTGCGCGAGGACAGACTACAGGAGCAGCAAAGAGTTTGTTCAGGTGAAATGGCACTTCCATCCAAAACACAGTTTGTTGATTTCTTTTCTTTTTTTGGAAACAGAAGCGTTTTCAAGCCTCTGTATCATTTAAAAAGCACCATGCTGTTTCTTTACCTTTCTATCCCTTACAAATACATTACTCTTGCTCATCCTCATCCTAAAGAGGGGTGTGACATAACAACAGGCATATTGAGTCAGAACAAAATGTCCCCTAGCAGCATACACGACACAGTCTCCTAGGTTGCCTAGGGTAGTCATTAGAACAGGTGAGACCTCCCAAATGCTTTCTGGACACCTGCAATAAGTAGTTTAGGCACTTCAGGTACAAAGGATCTCCAAATGGAGATCCTGTGTGGCTGCATGGCTAGGGCAGAGACAGTCTCTCTTTCTTCCCAAAATCAAGAAAGAAGTCAAGAGATGTGTACCTATGACTCACAAAAGCAAATGTTAGTCTTACTACCTATGAATATATAAGGACTCCTCTACTGTTTTAACCATGGCGCTAATTTTTTTTTTAAATCTTCTTGTGAAGGGGAAGAAACAGGACAAAAAAATACTTATTTCCATTCCTATGCTATTTTTTTTTTAAATTATATTTTTTTACCTTAAATATCATCCTTTTAATCCATGGCTTTTCAGACAAGAAATCCAACAAAGAAAATCCGGGATTGGGCCGGACAGCTGACATAGCTACCCAATATCCTCCAGAGCTGCTTAACCTGATATTATCTGGAAGACCAGGCATATTCTCAACAAACATATCTGCTCCACCTTTCATCAGCCCAGACACATAATACCTGAAAGTTAGAGATAACAGGATTAGGACATCTTAACCCAAACAGTTAAGTAACAAAAGGGCTAAAATGAATTAACTTAAAAAAATAGTTGGGTTTTTTTTTTTTTCTCCTTATTTTGGTAAAGGGAAATACAGCACAGCCATATTCCTCTCCCTAGAAAAAGTCAACGTACTCCACAATGCTCAAGGAGTCCATGATGGAAAGATTATGCAGTCCAGATGTTTGCAGCTAAAGAAAAAACAAAGTATTGAGGAAGGCCACCTTCTTTTCCATGGATAACTAGGCATGAATAGAGTGTAGGATTTCTTCTGTCACTCAACTCATTTATTTAAATGATCTCTAAAAAGAGAGTAGTAATAATTGCAGCAAAGACATACCTCCTAATTCTAGCCATGGTTGTCTCCTGCACCAGGACAAAGTCTTCCGCTGGAGAGAGCTGGACACCATTAGGAAACCTCAGCCCCACCATTAAGACTTTCACTTCTTTTGTTACTGTGTCATATTCAAGTAGGCTAAAAAGAAAATGTTATATATGGGTTTGAGTGAAGACAAATATTTATTTGCCTTGGTTCCATTCTCTAGGCATTCTGTCTTCTCTCACATGCACTTAAGTTAAAAAGGCAGAGAAGTCAGAAAGCATTTGTTTGCAAACACAGGAGCAATACTAAGCCACTCAAGACTGGCACCAATCATGAAGGATTTAGGCTTAACATAACGCTAACACCTTCTCTTTTAAAATAGGTGTTCCATGCAAGTCCTCTTGAAAGCAAAGAATAACCTTTACTTGGCGACAGGTCTCATCAAGAACATCCACACATTCTCTCACACTGTCTTGGGCAGTGCAGTATTTGCCCTAGTGGTTTATAGAAACAAATAACTTGAAGGCCAAGGAAGTGGTCAAGTCCATTCCTACAGCTGAGCTTACAATATGTGAAAAGCCTTGGGGACGAGATACTTGCCGCCCATCATCTGTGCCTTCCATAACCAAGAATAAGCAGTCCCTTCTTTGCCATTTGCTACTGGAGTCAGTGAAGTAGATTTTCCTCCCATCCCGAGTCACTGTAAGATCATTCAAAAATGACAACTTCTGACCTTCAACGAGTGTTTTGGTTGATACAAGCATTTTTGTTTCACCTGGTTACAAAAAAGAGAAGGAAAAAAAAATAAATAAAAAAGACAAACAAGGCAACCTTGTAGAAGTATGCAGACAAACCAAGTGCTACTCCCTCCTTCCCCATGAAACTATTAGCAACAAAGAATAGTACTTCCTAAACATTAAAATACCAGCAGACTGACTAAACAGCTCTGTCACAGGCAGCTCTGCTACCCATTATCAGGCAAATTAAGGTCACAACTCTAAAAATTAACCAAATTCTACTGATGTCATCTTTGGGCACAGGGTTTGGGTTGGTTTCTTTGTTTGCTTGTCTTTGTCATGACTGATCTAATATAGCAGCTGTCTGCCATCAAAAGAGGAGACTTCTTTTGATCATACCCTCCCAGAGCCACACAGATGTAACCCTTCAGTTACATCTCACCTGGCATTTGGCAAGCCCCTTTCCCCACCCGAAGCCAATTTGGAGATATAAACCGTTAAAAAAAAAAAAAAACAAAAACAATAAAAAAATAAAATCAATCCTTCATGAAAGCAACTATTGCTTTCCCACAGTGCAGCTCCTAAAACTGACATCTGGCTCAGGAACATACAACGAAGAGCATGATGCAACAGTGCCTTTCTTGGCAGGAACAAATCACTTGATCTTCAGCTGCATCAAAATATACATCCTTCTCCACTTTCTATTGACTGGGGTTACAGGGAAGCTAAGAGATCTTCACTACCACACAGCAAGATCAAGCTAGAGACAAAAGTACAGCAAACATGAGAAAACACAAGTATTATTTTCCTTTATGAAAACTGAAACAGTTACACAGAGCTTTATTCAACAATCTTGAGGTACACGTTTTGACAACCAAAAGTGTATGTCACCAGAAGACAAACCACTGGTAGCTCTGATTCAGACAGACAGGTATAGAGAGGAAGTGATTGCTACAAGAGAATAAATACTAAGTTCCTGCATGGCATATTTCATCCAGACAGCTTCAAATCACTTTACAAGGCTTGCAGGCATTGTTTTGCCTGCAGTGTCTGGCAAAACTGCAAATGAAGCCCAGATTTGTCTGTGAAAGAGAACTTCTGAGCAATAAAGTCATACCTGTACCAGGATTAACTTCATAGAGTCCATAATAAGCATCTGCCACAAAAAGAGTGTTATTTGGCCCCACTCTGATGCCCAGTGGTCTTCCACATGTCGGCTCATCTTCAGGGGTTCCTTAGAAAACAATTATAAAGCGGTTTTACGAACAGAAATAAATACAAGGCACTCAGGCTACCTACACAGGTAAAACTGATAAAACTCTACAGCCAGCACCACACACATTCATTAAATAAATGATTCTTATTTTCCTAGGTGTGAGTGAAACAGATATCCCCATGTTTTCACCACCCTGTAATTTGCCAGGCTGGTAGCTAGCAAACAGCTGGCCTGAGTAGGGATGAACATCAGAAAGACTAGATTTAACTAAATACTTCTCCAAAAGAATCAGTTTTTACCACAGATTTCTTTTTCTTTTCTTCTTCAAATAAAACAGTAATACAGCAACCCCACACCACCACAGAATTTCCTTGTACTGGAAAGGTCTAATGCTGTCATGGAACAGCCAGTTCCTCAAGAACATTCACTTAAAGTTTCACAGCTAAAATGCTGAACATATCAATGCATGCTATATAAAGACACCAACAGTCCCTGCCCATAATTTCTGTCTAACTGGCAACCAGTGTGGGCCTGCAGAACCTCATGTAAGCTTCTACATCATTGCCATAAACAAAACCACCCACAGTCCCAACAAACACCAGCCAAGCTTCTCAGACGGTCAAGGCAGTAGCAAGATGGCCAATGGTAAGCTCTCCCACAAAAACAGTACTGCTAATAAACAAGCCAAGCCACTACCAGTTTTCCTCACTCGGTTCCAAAAATCTCATCAAATGAACCAGATAATTGGTTCAGACGGAGGAGCTAAATTCAGCAAGAAATAACTGCAGTTCACTGGTGAGAAAACAGTAATATCACAACTAATGGAAGATCCCTACTACAGCAGGTGCAGTCACTACAACAACCTACTATACTTACAGAGGAAGGGAAATTAGCACAACAAAACGCAAGGCGGAATTCTGTAGATGGTGAAGGTGATTTTTATTTTTTAAAATCTTTCCCACTCACACATTATCTCAGAGTATATTCACTCACACTTGTTTAGGAGTCCTCAGTTTTTATGGGGTGGCCCTTCACCTCAGAATCTTGCTGACTTCACCTTCTGTAAATATTAGGCCAGGTTGCTACCCATTTTTTTCTTATTTAGGATAGGCACTTTTTCTAGATGGACTAACAGGAAAATGAATGTTATTTGTGATACACTTCAACCTTGTCTTCCTCCCAGCATTAAGATGCCAGATTGTCTACTGGCAAGTTATCCATATCACAGACTTAAGAGTGCAGGCCTTGTAGTCATGACATAAAACACCCACATTCCCAAATTTTGCTGCTGGGAAGAGCACCCTTTGTTATCAAGAGCACCCATTCTGATTCATCTGGCCCTTTCTTCTGCTCTTCCTTTCAGTGCTTATATACATAATCCCACTCATATTTCATTCATGCAAATATCAGTATTTCTGCTATAAATCTCCACAGAGGAAGGTATGCACTTTCATGAACAATCCAGACAGAACAACAGTTTAATCAATTTAAGCTCTAACCCAGACGTTTTCAGGCACACTATATTCAGAAGCTGTCACTCACCACAAGACCCATGGCCAATTCTGGCTATTGTTTGTATTTCCCCATCTTCAATCTTGATAATCTTCCCATCAGCTGTCCCAGTAAATAGCACATCTGCAAAAACAACTGGTG
This sequence comes from Pedionomus torquatus, assembly GCA_013398155.1. Lineage (NCBI taxonomy): Eukaryota > Metazoa > Chordata > Aves > Charadriiformes > Pedionomidae > Pedionomus > Pedionomus torquatus. Next base: position 7,760 of record VZRU01006703.1, on the reverse strand, counting down.
TGATTAGCTTGATCACAAAACTGTAGTGGTAAATATAATTCTACATGATCCTTCTACTAGCATGAAGTAGAATTCATTTTTAAGATACAGTAAAAAAACAGAATCTTCTTCAGTCATAGCAAAAGAATAAAGAGGGAAGGGGGAAAAGGAAGGAAAATAAGAATATTTAAATAGATTTTATTCAACTCAAAAAGAAGGAGGAGGATTTAAGCCTTCAGAGTTACGAGTACGGCGGTATGAAGCTTTTCAGCCGCACATGTGAACATATCAACTTCATGGCTAGTCATTGGACTGATCCCTCTGGGCAGCCATCATAAAATATGATCAGGCACTGCATCCATCTTACCACTCTTCAAAGAGAGACTGCCTAGATAAAACTTCTCATTCTGATACAGTCCATAATGGCTGCTGGGACGCCTACCAATGCTCATATTGTATTAGTTCTGGAGAAGAATTACAAAAAACACAGCAATCAAACTATCACCCAAACTAAAAGCACTGCCAAATACCTGTATTCATGCCAAGCCATGTGATACCAAAGACAGATTCACTGAACACAAACAGTACACAAACCTTTCCATACAAACAAATTAGAGACTGTTGAATTAGTAGAGCCCATTGCTTGGACTTTTCCATCTCCAATTTAACTGAAGTTTTAGGTTTGCCAATAACAATTTTAAAAGGGAATAAGATGATTTGAATATTTATTCATACAAAACTTATTCCCAGTCAGGTTGATTATTTCATCCATAGGTCAGTTGTCCCTGGCAGGAAGGTTTCCTTAAGAGTTTCCGGAGAGACTGATGAAACCAGGTAACAGAGATAGGTAGAAAAAACAATCTGAGGAAGAAATTTAGAGTAGTTTCTTGCTGAGTAAAATAAAATAAACAGTATTTTACTAATTTATTAGAAGATACAGCAGAAGGAAAATAAATTATGTGGCTACAGAGCACCTCTTGTACTGAAGGATGCTTCAGTAAAGGCCTTGCTTGCAACCCATCCTTTTCTTTTCATATTAAAATAGTCTGGAATTCATGTCAAGAGTAGTTTCTAGCCTTGTCCCCTTCAAGGGGCACAGAGAACAACACAAAACTGGTTTCCTACTAAGCCAGTGTCATGCCATTACAAGTCTGAATAAGAAACTCCTTAGAGGTGACATGAGTTTGTTGATTTGGTGAGAACACACGTTCCATACGAGGGACATACGGGATGCACTTTAAGGAACACAACAGCACTAAAATGTAAATACCTTATTTATCAATTTGAGATTATTTTTACTGTCATATAAGCAAAAATTAACACCACAAAACTCAGCTCCCTCAGAGGTAACAAGAATTAAAAGAGTACGTAGTATCCTGTAAATATTAATTCCCAGTTAAGAACAAGACAAATGAAAAATGGGACCACATCCTGCAAGGAAAAGTACCCCGACTCCATTGCTGATGCTTTCAGTCCTGGAAGACAGGGACTTTCAATCTGGCAAAAGAAAAGAGGAGGAAAGAGGAGAAGAGCAGTATATAGCAGGTTTTACTGCATAACACAATTATTTAAAAAAAATAAATAAAAAATCTGCATATTCAGAAGAACTTCCAGAGTTTATTACCTAAGAGTTATATGAGCTGAACAAACCCTTATCAATGCAGCAACATTTAAAGACCCTTCATTAAAAGCTTAATTAGTCAGTGCTTACCCCCAATATTGGCAATGGACTCTGGTCCAACCAGCTGATTTTCCCATAACCGCTCAGCTTTCCGTAACTTGCTATTGGGCTCTAGCGCACCCGTCAGGAGGGGAGGTTCCTTCAAACTGGGAAAAAGAACACAGACCTCGTGATCCTTTGCTCAAACCTACAAACACTCTTGAGCAACATACTGGATCTTTTTTTCCGTAGTTTGCCAGCTCCTGCAAACTTGACCTGCGCTTTACTTACAGCATACTTCAAAAAAGAAAACACAGCTGATAATCTGAAGGATTGACTCTTGTTCATCAAGAATCATAACTTCCTGGTTCTTCTGATGACAAAGCTGCAGTTAAGTGTTCCTAAGACATACCTGGAAATCTACACAGCTTCAAGTCAAACAATCCACTGAGATATGATGAAAATGCTATGCGGTATCATGAAGAAAAAAAAATAATTTCTAATTGCTAATTAGCATACAACTAGTTTAAGAGCTCAGACACACATGCTTTCATACCACATTGAAAGACGCATCTCATTCATGACTTGAACACATTCCTAGAGAGAAAGATCAACTCAAACAATTAAGTTGTTTGTAAACTTAAAGAGTATCGAACTGACATCTCAAAGTGACAAAATAAGGTCCAATCTTGAAAGTCCTTATTCACATAAATAGCCAGGTCCAAGGCAATTGCACTTCCAATCAACTACAGAGATATGGGGAGGGGAAGTAGTAAGATGCCTACTGCACACCTTTATCTTAAATAACACCCTCCAAAGCCCTGTGCTTAAAATTTAGCCTTAACTGTGCTGACACACTCGAACATGTTTCAGTCTCTTAACGTTCTTAAAAAAATCCACATATAAGCCATCTCAGTCTTCATGAATTAAGGAATTCAAGTTATTACTAAAGCTGCACACGTCTAGGGCTATAAGCTCATTAGGTGTTTGTTCACAAGGGTATGCTAAAGCTCCCTAGGCCAAGTTTTGTAATATGATCATAAACAGATGCCTTTCACCTGTAAAAGATGAGGTTTCACTCCAAAACCTGCCCAGATTCACAGGATCCAAGACCTATTTGTCACCAGCAACATTGCGACTCACTGCTCATATGGTGAAAACTATTACAATTTCTAGACCTTCCATGACTGGGGGGGGAAAGTGAACTGAAATTGCAAACTATAAAAGCCATGAAAATTGAGGATAACTGGTTCACAACACAAATCATTTAGATGAAAGTATGTGTCTTTCTCTCCTTCTATCTGGTTAGAGACAGCAAACTTTAAGTATGTAATACTGCAGTTGCAAAGCCAACTGAATTACTAATTCCTGTCCACAGAAGATTTATAGCAAATTTATCTTCACAGTGTTAACACAAACACATTTTCCATACCTTCTTCCAAGCATTAGGATAAAAGATGATGATAAAAAGCTTCAGATACTCATTTGCTGGTAACTTTGGACAGTTGTGTTTGCAAGCAGAAAATCCTCCCTGGGATCAATACTACCAAAGACAGGCTTATAGAGAAAGAACTTCAAATAAACCACAGTTGCAGGAATTTCACAGATTACATCTGGGTTTTTTCCTCCCTCTTATTCCTCATTATTTCTAGTGGCTTACAGGAATAATAGCACTATTAGCAAGTTTTCTACATGTTCTTTCACTGAGGGGATTGATTCAGATGCCATCTACCTCCTTGAGCTTTTTCAAAATATTTCACAAACATCACACAGAGTTATCCTACCTACTGCACATCTGGAGCCCCTTCTGGCAGTGAAGCCAAGGAGCTAATTAAGAATATACAGTAATACAAGTCAGTGATCTGGGCAGGAGCACTAAACATCCAGACTCCACCCTATGTCAAAGTGTTTCACACACAACTTCTCCCAACACAGGTCACATCCCACATAGTTGATTCACCATTGCACATTTGATACAGATGTTGATTCAGATGTTCATGAATTCAGGTAGGGCAGAAATCACCTAGTGGCACTGCTTTATGAGATCTGCATTTAAAAGTAACATCGCCATATGGTTCCGCTGGTACAAAGCACCAAAACCCAGTCAGGTTATCCATTCAATTTTCATCCTCAGATAAACAGTTCCTCTCTGACATAACTATAATAGCAGGGGTACAGCTTAGAAGTTATTGAAAACGCAGTTCTTATCTCACAGAAGGCAAGAGCACCCATAAGTAATCACAAGCTCCACTGGCAGCTTAGACAGCAGAAAATAATTTTCTAGATTGATGATCAAAGACAGTAATTCAGCTCCTCCAATGATCAGTAGCAACAAACAACTGCACGAGATGGCTCAGAAACAGACTGGGTATATGAAGCAAGCAATGGCAATGGACAATATTGCAATCACTCGGCGATTTCTCAAACCAATTAGAACCACTTTACAGAGTTGACTCTTGCTTGCTGGAAAAAAAAACACACAAAAAAAACCCACAACCCCACAACAGAATACATGAGTGTTACACTTCAACAGCATTTCAAAACAAAGCAACAATTTACCTTATAGGCTGAGGGTCTATAGGACAATCCAGTAGAACTGTTACTCCAAGCAGGGGCACAGTTAGAGATGCAGCCAAAGTAAAGAAGGTAACACGAAACACCTTGCTGCTGTAAGTACTGCCAAAATGAGACAAGAAATGGGATTAGCATGCTGAACTGTTTTAACATACAATAGTCTTTAAAAATCCTCTAACAGCCTATTTTCTTCACAAATGGAACCAGAGATACTTTTGCCCAAGCACCATCTTGAATGACCTTTAAGGTCCATTTTGAACTCATTAGGACCAGAGAAAGGAACATTTATTCGGTTTCAGCATACTGGCATTATAGGAGGCAGAGTGTTCTCATGTACAGGTTTCACACATGCTACAAGTTACAGATAACTTTAAAAAAAACAACCAAACAAACTCCAAAAAATGGAGGAGGGGCGGGAGTTGAAGTTGATGTTATTTGGTTGAGGTTTTTTTTTAAACTTGATCTTCACTTTTGGCAATGGTTTCCATCCCAGTGCAAATGTTCAACTAAAACAACAAACATTCGAGAAAGTTATTAACTTAGTGAACATTGGTTTGAAACTCAGCCCCAGCACACAAAAGAAAAAAAAAGTAAAAACTTCTTTTCCACAGGAGAAAAATCAGGTTTTGCTCTCAACAAGTTTAATCAATCAGGGCATTTACAGAGGAAATCACAGAGCTATGTTCAATCAATCAGGGCATTTACAGAGGAAATCACAGAGCTATGTTCAATAAATCCCAGCCTTGAACTGGAAAAGCAACTTGCACAATTTTAGCTGCTCTGAACTATTCACTGGCACTGCCAGCCAGTCTCCTTGCAGTATCAACTCAAAAGCAAACAGTACCTGATGGTTCTGCATTAATCCCTGGACCACTTCCATTGTTTTGCCCTTCATCAGCCAATCATGCAGACAGTAGGATATATGAACTTCTGCCCAGAGCAAAAAAGCTAATGACATGTACGTACAGTACCAACATCAGCATTAAGGTAACCTTTGGGATTATCAGATGGAACAGCCAAGACAGAACTAGGCCAGGACTTGGTCACTGCTTGTACAGTGTACTGCTCACACACAATGTACAGAAGTTGGAATACTCATAATCACAGCTCTTCCCTGATGGCACAACTGCTGGCAGTCCTCCTCTTCCAGCAGTGGATGGAGGCGGTTAGGAGAGATACGTGCCTCAACTCCCCACAGTACCCAACAGGCTACCACAAGCCACTGTGCACATCACCAGGCTGTGCCAAGGTGACTACTGTAAGGATGCCACCAGCCTGCCACAACAAGAGCTGCCGCTGCTGCTTGCCCAAAGCCACAGACAGTTCAGCCTCCTCCACGAAGAGCTGCTAGCACTGCTACTGTTGGTCACCCAAATGTCTCCAGCTCCCCCAAGGCACTCACCACCTAAGACTACTTCCTTTCCACCAGCATGCCCAAGTATTCCTGCTCTCAGATACATTAAAAAAAAAATATTTATTTCTCACACTCAAGAGTGCAGCATTCCCATTGTGAACTGCAGCAGTGTTACAGGCCTTCATCTGAGCTGGACCAGGCTGAGAAACTGCTTCAAACAAGTTTTCTCGCCTGCAATGACCTCTTCGTACTTCCCAAGAGCCAGACTGCCCTTGTAATTAATCAGAAGAATTCTGTGCTTCCTGCTCTAACAGTAGATGTCACAAGGAAGCAACAACCTCTCAGTCTGTTTCCCCTTGGATTTGGAATCGAGAGCAGGTGGTAGAGATATAAAGTGATCCCCAAGTTTACACCAAGACTTCAGCTGTCAGCCTTGTCCTTCAAAGGACTGTCATTAAAAAGACAAATGCTCAATAGTATAAGATTAAAAGTACTGTCACCAGACACCTAAGCATCCTTGTGACAGCTGAGAATACCTAACACAAAAGGACACAGATGAAGATGAATGGGAATTCATCTGACAAAGCTAAGTTAATGAAAGCTTCTGAAAGCATGATTTCAGTAAAGGTCATATTTCTGATGCTCATTCAAACTTTCAGGGATTTGACAATAAAGGAAAAAGGCAGGAAGTATGAGGTGACAAGCAAACTCGCACATCAAACCTGCAAACTGCAAGACTTATTTTAAACACTGCTGAATTTTAATATATCCCAAAAGATTAAAAAAAAAAAAAAAAAAAAGAAAAAAGAAAAAAAAAGTCAGCTTCTCAGAATCCTTGTAAAAGTAAGCAAACAAAACACATTTAATATAGAATACAGACAACTGTAAGTTACTGAATGGTCACTGGAAAGAATCACAAAAGTAACATTTTACCAATACTGACTAGCAAAACAGAAATCCTCAGCTAATTGAGTCTTTGGTAATTAACCCTATGTGGACTCCAGCCACAATCTCAATAACGTAACTTACTAGGACTCCAGTTACGATAACAGCAATTTAGTTGTCACTAAGAACTAAAAAGTGAAGCTACTGCACTAGCTCTTGAAGACAGACAGGAAGCTGACAAGATGATGCTATGGGTCACCATAGCCAGGAGTCCAGGCAGTCTCATCCTCCTGGCAGAACTATTGGGGTCTGGAGGGGAAAGCAACTGTCATCAAGAGTTTCTGTCTCACCTCCCAGACTGAAAAAGGGCAGCCTCCACAATTTCTTCCACTTCGTGCAGGACAGGACCTGTGGATACTCTGGATCATTACCAGCGCCCTAGAAATTCAACTGATTTGAGAAAAGTTACCAAGAGAGGGTGAAGCCAGGAAGAGCAGCCTCTCAAACTGAGAGATATTGATGCTCTCCTTCAAAAGCAGGGGCTATACATTCAAGCCACCACACAATCTTCCATTCTGATGACCCTGAAGGGTCAGAATCTGCAAGGTACTCAGAAGAGGCATAATTGATGGTGAACTGAAGTATTACAACTCATCAACCACTTTATTCAGTGGAAAACAAGGCATAAACCACCACTTTCTTACTGCTGCTATTGCCCTTAGTTACACTGAAGCTAGTTTTGTATAAAATTGCTAAGCAGAAAACTGTAAGCGGAACTAAGTGGAACCTCCTTTAACTTAGAATAACCTTAGCCACAAACAAATGGACTGTTTATATCTCAGACATGCACAGACTACTCTTTAAAATGCAGATTACTCTTTAAACTACTGCCAATATAAATAGACTAACCCAAGTTGCACAAGACTTAATCACACCCACAATAAATCTGTGCAAGCCACAACGAGATAACTGCTATTTCTTGACTAGCAAAAGATAAATA